>VWZW01006559.1:649283-800126 GCA_013397115.1 Edolisoma coerulescens
GGAAGGTTGCCAATTATGTTCTTGAACAGCTTTGAAATGTAACTGTTAGAATCCAAACTGTATCAGTCCCTACTTGTACTAAACATTCAGTGGATTTTTAACTTTCTGTATAAAGGGAACCGAGATTATACTTCCTTAAATCATGCAGTGAAGATGTATACTTTTCTTTCAGCACACTGTTTTGAACTTTTCTTTCCCACTGCCTTCCTCAGAGTTACATCTCACTGCCCCATTCTTAAATCTATCATTTTCATAATCATAGAAAAATCATTAACCTGCTGCACAGGTACCTCTTCTACATTTCCAGAGTCATCTTCAACCAAAAATGAGTAAAAACTTACTAATAAAAAGCAGGTTTAACAGAAATATAAACACTGAGAAACATTCATTCAAGCATATAGGGATGGATGATGCACACATTTTAATGTCTGGCACTTGAGCTTGAATGCAAACATCACCTACCCCATAGGCTAGGCTTTGCTGGGTGAGAAATAGGCTTGTAAGAGAGTTACTGACCTGAGTGCCCCAAGCAACCATTGTCACATCACTGCCCGTCTGCAGCACCTCAGCCTGAGACAGTGGAATGTTGTAGGGCTCCACAGGAACTTGTTCCACTGAATAAAGAGAAAAGAGGAGAAAATAAGCATTAGATTCCTTTATTAGTCAATATTATCCCATAAAAACATACATTAAAATTTTTCTTTGATGTAAACCATCTAAAACAATAGACCAAAATTACACTGTGTATGTTACTGGCACCCAGCAACAGGATGACCATAAAGAAGCTTCACCTCAATATAAGGAAGAACTTCCTTATGTTGAGGGGGGCAAGCCCCTTGAACAGGCTGCCCAGGGAGGTTATGGGGTCTCCCTCTCTGGAGAAATTCAAAACCCACCTGGACACATTCCCGTGTAACCTGCTCTAGGTGACCTTGCCTTGGCAGAGGGGTTGGACTGGATGATGTCCAGAGGTCCCTGCCAACCCTAACAACTGAGTGATTCTATTAGCATTAGGCCAAAATAACTGAGTATTAGCATTCATTTCAAAGGTTTAGCTCCAATTCAAATTATTTTTAATTATATTGTTAAAAATACGTTCAGTGTAGAGTTTAATTTATGCTATATACAACACAACAAGATGATGCATACATACACATGCAAAAGATAGTAATAAGTTCTGGTGTAGGTCAAGTCAAAATATCAGCATCCGATTTGGAGATGGACACTGCTACAGTTGACAAAAAAATCTCGAGTAACCACTGATTGATTAGAATTATTGATTATTCTATTAATCATCAGAGGAGTCTTGAAATTATATTTTAATACTCAGACAAGAAGGAACAGCTGTGCCAGCCTCCTCCTGATGCTCCAAGTGTGATGCTCCACAGCCTTATGTTTAAATTGAGGTAAAAAGTTTTCAGAACCTACACTGGAAGTGTCAGCAAGAACTTCTGATTATAACAGTTTTAAATAAGTCTAAATATTTTTCCTTAAAAAAAAAATGTTATCTATTCACCAAAAATACACCACAATTTGAGAGAGTAGGCAAGAATTAGGCATCTTGTCTTGTCTTCTCCTAAGACATTTACGGTAGTTCCATTCAAGGCTCATTTACTAGTTTTCAGAGGGAAAAATGTTAGGTCAGTTATGCTATTTTTGACTCAATGCTCCCATTAAACCCATACATTGGTTTAATGACTAAAACAATGATAAAAGACATCTGTGTATCATATTTTAAAAGAAATACTGGTTTTGATCTAAAGATGAACTTGTCTATGCACCAGTAAGTCAAATAATACTTCTCAAAACATATTCTACTGATAAGTAGAAAAAAATAAATCTTATTCCTTCTAAATACACAGAAACAATTTATAAGGAAAACACTCTGCCTTTTTTTGTTCACTTATTTCATAGCTCATAAAATACTTATTGAGTTCCTGCTGAACAAAATTGCTTCTTGAAGTTACAATACAGAATCTCTCTGAGTGATACGGGTGGTAAAGTGGTTTGTATTTTTCCTTCATTGTTATGGTAGATCCAATACAAGTAGAACGATCTAGGTTTTTTCCTGGCTTATGAGTTCCAAACATAACTTCAATAAATGAAGTAGCGAATAATTTTCAATTAAAGCAGACACTTTTTTTTTTTCTTGTTGATAACGATAAATAAATACCACATATGTCACAGAATCACAGAATGGCTGAGGTAGGAAGTGACCTCTGGAGATCACCTAGTCCAAGTCCCCTGCTCAGAGCTGATCATTCAAGGCCTTGTCCAGTCAAGTTTTGAGTATTTCCATGGTCAGAGACTCCACATCTCTCTTGGCAACCTGCAACTATGTTTGATCACCCTCACAGTAAAGAATGTTTTTGCCTGTGCTTAGGTTAGAGATACCTCACTTCACCTGAACAGGCACAGAAGAGACATACATATTAACTAAATCATTCTTCCTAAAAACATAACAACAAACTCTTTTTCAGCATAATTCAACAACACACATCCATTTAATCAAGGAAAACAAATTTTTAAAATGTATTTTAAACATGAGGTGCTTTTAAACATAGCACAAAGTCAGATTTCTTTGCAAACAATTTTTAATGTACTAAAATATCAGTGTCTTTCTGTAATGATTCCTTTGAATAACAAGTGGCTAGAAAAATATAGGGCTGGAAAGGAAAGGGAAGAAAGGCACACCCAGCCCTTGCTCACTGCACATTAGTGACAGACCAGGTTTCTATGGATTTTGCACATTGCACAATTCTCAGGCAACAGAAAGAGACCCTGAGAGATAATGAAACCCACAATTATACTAACTGGCATTGCATAACTGTCCTTGTCATGAAATGGTCACCTACATGAAACCTGGAGCAAAAGAAACTTAAAAAGATACCACAGGACCTTCGAGTGGAAACCTGGGGTACTGACATGAATGAGAAGGTTTTGAAGGGAGTGGGATGAGCCAGAGGAAGAACTGGAAGATGTACATGTCACAGAAATAAAAGCCTTTTTTCTGTGCCATGGTTTTATCCACTTAGGGAAATGAAATATAACACAAAATTACACAAATTAACTAATTTCTTACTATAGCTAAACCATTCTGCAACAAAATGGCCATTAAATGAGCTCATCTATAACACCTGCCAATTTTAAATGGAAAATTCAGCTTGTCAAAAATTTATAGGAAAGTCCAATTTGGAAGGATTTCTCTTGATTGCCTTCACAAAAACTCCTTTCCCAACTAATAAAGACAAAAAATAGCAGATGAAATTATTCTGTTAATATTCTTTCATAATAATTATCTAATCCAGGATAACAATGTTTACATACAAAGCAGCCTATTCATCTATTACTGAAGAAATAAAGTATTTTAAATCAAATGTTTCAAATGGAGATTTCAAATACAGCAATTAAGAAAAAGTTGTCATTATCAGTGAAAAAGGACCATGACAAGGTAATTTTAAGAGGTTACAACATCTGCTGCATTTTCTAAAGGAGCAGTCTGAACAGCAGAAAGAAAACACATGTTTTCTCATCTTACCTGCCTTGTCTCTATAACAACCACTGATGCAAGTCGTATTTATTTCTACACCACCAATGTCATATATAGTACAATCAAATGAAACTGAAAAGGTCAAAAAACATCAGAGTAGGTTCTCCACAAGATGTCTAAACCTGATAATGTCAAGGTGACTCATCTTCTCCTTTGATTCATAACCATTATGTGCCCTTGACACTGCACAGGCTGTTAACACTTTTTATAAATCAAAGCCTCCTTAATTCAGATATTTTCTTAGTATCTCTGACATTTAGGGGGACGTCACTACAGCACTTTCAATAACATTATGATCTCGTAAGTTAAATAGCAACAGAATTCTTCTTTGCATGTATACTTGAATATTTAACTCTGGATTTTTACTCAGACAGGCTTATATTTCTTTACTCCTTCCTAATATTATTGAAGGAAAATTAACATACACAAAACTTCTGATAAACACTTGTATGGTTATGTGAAAGAAAACAGCATCTGCTCCTTAAAGGTTGTCTAGACAAGGATCTTTACAACGCAAAATGGGATAATAGGAAGAGGGAGAAGCCATAAAGAACATACAGGGACACAAACCTTACCACAAAGGTTGAGGGTGGCAGTTACAAGAACCAAACATGCTCAGTCCCACTTACTGATAAGGGTATGGGGAATATGGGAGTATTCCTTTCAGTAAAATATCTGAGGGGATGATAAAGAAAAAGGAGAAGCTATAAACAAAATATGGAGCCACAAACTGAAGACAAACATAACTAAGACAAGAAACAAACCTTGTCAGGAACACTCAGGGTAGGGCTATAAGAAATGATGGGCACACCCAGGAATTTGCAATTGGTAAGCACACAAACCCAAGGGTCCAGGACACTGCAGTAGGGTGCCTGGAACTACACCAGCTGATGAGGGCACACAAAGGTGAAGGGGGTTGGTGAGGAGCAAAGCGGGGAAGAAACAGAAAGGGTTATAAGAGGAGCCATTGCCCATAAATCAGGGCTGGTCAGTATGTTTGTCTGTCTGAGCCTTGCGCCTCATCCTGGTAGTCATTCCCAGCTTCCTTGGAAATCCTATCCAGAGCAAGGGCTGTATGCTGCAAGGACTAGGTACCAGCTGCTGATTAGACAAGTATGAAAAGACAAGACACTGGGCCAGCAAGTGGAGACAAACCAGTGTGCAGACACCCTGGGCCTGTGGTGTGAACAACAGGAGCAAGTAGGGGTCTTGGCCACCAGCTGGTGGTGTGGGAATAACATGTGGCCTAAACACCACCTACCAGGAGGGACTGCAGGTTGATAAAAAGCTGTTCTATGTCCAGTGGGAAACACACAGAGCTGCTAGACTGGCTAAGATCCTCCACTCAAAAGTTTTCAAAGGTAAAGAGCCAGCCAGGGGGAGGAGAATCACTGCAATTCCCACTCCACATATGCACAACCAAGTTGGAGGTGGCACTGCCATAACAGATCAAGGAAGGAAACAAAGATTAAGGATGAGCACTTCAAAGAGCCCAGGTACAGTGAGGAACAGCAAGTCCTCTGCTAAACAAACTGCTAGCAAAGTGGGTGACTGGGTAGAGAAACAGGCCTGTGGGCTGAGCCACAGATGCAGGAGCACTGTCCTGCTTCACAGTGAGGGAAGTACAAATCTGCAATTACTAGCTACAGCTATGCATGGCAAGTATACTTCTTTTCTCTCCCCATCTAGCTACTGCTTTCTGATACGTCTTACATACATATGTATCTACACACATATTCACATAGATAACATATATACCTATACATGAAATCATGTATCTGTATACAGGGACTATCTCAAATTGTTTGCACATCAGAACTAATGCAGAAAATGAAACTTGCCAGTTGTATTTCATTCAAACAAAATAGTTCTCTCCTGTAACTTCTAAAATTTACTATTAACAGATATCCAGGCAAAGTTTAAGATCCAGCTCTGGGGTTGTCTGCACAGGAAAGACATGGAGCTAGTGGTGTGGGTCCGGAGGAGAGCCGTGAAGATCATCAGAGGGCTGAAACACCTCTCCTATTAAGACAGGCTGAGAGAGCTGGGATTTTTCAGCCTGGAGAAGAGAAAGCTCTAGGGAGGAGTTACTGTGGCCTTTCAGTAACAAAAGGGGGCTTACAAGGTCAGTTTAGATTAGATAAAAGTTTTTAACAATGATGGTGGTGAAACATTGGAATAGGTTGCCAATAAAAGCTATGGATGCTCTATCCCTGGAAACATTCAAGGTCAGGTTGGATGAAGTTCCAAGCAACCTGATCTAGTTGAAGATGTCCCTGCTCATTGCAGGGGGGTTGGACCAGATGGCCTCTAAAGGTCACCTCCAACCCAAACTATTTTATGATTCTATTATCTTAGCTTGAAGTCCACTCCCTCCTTTCGGTGTTACTAGGGCTCTTGGATATTTAAGGTGTGCATTATTTTTTGAATGAATTGGAAAACATTTCCAAAAAGTTCCTGCAGATTTGTTCTATGCTTTTTCTTCTTGGTTCATCATGGTGTGAATGTGGTGAACTTAAGGCAATGCTACTTAAATATTCACCTGGGATCCACAGGGATGACTAAAGCAAAGACTTAAGGCCTAATTTTACTCTTGTATCTTGTGTGGGCAAAGGCATGTTTGGGTAGCAAATACTCCTATAGAAATTAATGCTCATTAAAGAGTGTGGTTAGTTTTACCCCATTTCTGAATAAGCATACAACATATTTGAATAGGAAAATCCGTGTTCATTTGGGAAGAAATTGAGCTAAACTCATTATTTTTAAAAAATAGCAATCTCACTTTCCATGTGATAGCTACACTCAAATACTTTATACTACAGCTCTGATTTGGAGATCTTGGAGACCAGACTTAGATTTGAAAACATTTATGAAGATTCTTACTTTTGTACAGTTTCTTTACTGTTACGAAAAGAAAGCTATGCTGGAATGTTGCAGAACCCGCCCTGTCATCAGCAAACAAAATAAACAAACAAACAAAAACAACTTCCTGAACAAAAACAACCAAAAAACTTGAAAGCAGTTAGTGTGCCTATACAGCTCCTTGGAGGTATGTATCAGATGCAAAATCACAAGGCTGGTTCTGCACAAGAGCTTCCATAAGAAAGCAATGACCTGGCATCCTGCTTAACATTCTCAAGAAGCAACTTCAGGTTATACATTCTAAGCTAGATATATATTACCTTCCATCACTGGCATCCAACATCTAATTTCAACAATAATAGCAACATTTCGCACCAGAAGCAATGGGCATAAATTTTTGGTGGGTGGAGTGGAGTGGGTGTGGGATTTTTGTCATTATTTTAGTTTGATTTTTTGCTTGTTTGTTTTAAACAAAGCATTATTAGCTTCAGGCCACCTGAATAAGGACAGATATCCTGTGTTTTAAAGACTATCCAACCTACAGTTTCTTTTCAGCTGTAATTTCAAGTACATTAATAACAGTGAACAAAATATAACGGAATAATATTTAGAGATCTCAGAGGAACAAAGAAAGCTCCATTAGAGGAAAATTATAAGGCTCAAAAGCCTACATTAATTTTACAGATAGAAAATCTTCCTTCCCATTAACGTCCTTAGCACCTTCATTTTTCAACTAAGTCCCTACACATCCACTGTAACATCAATCACAAAGCTCTCTGAACAAACATGTCTACTCACATGAAGCTAAAAAAAACAATTGCTATGGTAGGGGCAACATAATTTCATTGTTCAATGAATGAGTCATCATCATGGAAATAAAGAAAATGATTTTTGTCTGGAACAACGAGATCCCAAATCTTAGGTGAAGTTTTATACCATGCCAAAAATGAAAAAAAAAAAGATAAATTAAGTAGTAGAGGGAAACTGATACATTTTGTCTTCTTGTTTTGGAAAGCCTGCATGTTCCCAGCCTTCAGAAGACCCTGTACTGCTTTGAGACACTAATGGAAAGACACAATAAATACAGACATAGTTCAAGCTTACTGTCTAAGTCAATTTCTGAATCTGTACGATTTTCCTTCTCCCGCTAGAATCAACAAACTCACATGGGGTACTGTAAAAATTTTCTCTATGAAACACAAGGCAGCCACATTTTTAAAACCCTTCTTTCCACCATTTATCTTATTCTTCTTTACCAGGCTTGTGTCTTAGTGCTGCTGCCTCTTGATCTTATCAATCATGATGACCCTGGTCCATTTCTGAATTCACCAGGCCACTTGGTTTCTATGGTGGAATTATCAGAAACCCTGACTATGGCCAGAAGAACAACAATGAACTCTAAGAGAGATCAATTTTACAGGAGAAACTCCCAGACAGCAGTCATCTTCCAGTCCAAGGTGACCCAGCCCACAAAGGACAGCTTATTAGTGAAGATGACAAACTAACAATGATACAGAGAAAGGTTTACAATGAAAATAAAAGAAACATAAAAACCATTCCATATAGTAAAACAATCCTACTTTACATTGTAGAAGTAATAAAATATCCATGTAGATAAAAGAAGCTACCTGTTACAATCATCCCTGTCATATGTTGATGCAAATTAGCATGTACTAAAAATTTCAACCTACATGGCTAAACTGATGTTCTTAGAAATTTTAAAATAAAAAATATAGGTAAAGTCTCTGAAAATCAGCCATGAGCATACAGGAGGAAATCACAGTCTTTCAGAAATTACCAACAACAGCAACACTGTAGCTGGTTACCAACCAGCACATGTATCGCATTAACCACTATTTCAGCACATCTTTACTTAAGATTTCGATCACAAGCCTGATTTACGTTCACTAAATGATCCAGCAATTGCTTTGCAAGTCATTTCCTCAAACACAAACACCTCCCTATATTCTCAAAAGCAGTGTGATATTGATGTGCAGCCTTTCATGCCAGTATGAAAGCAAGTAGTTTATTTACTCTACAGTCTGTACTTGTGACTTGTAAATACGGGGAGGAAGGGGGAGAAATAAAGGCCTGTTTTAAAGACACTTCATTTTTTTTTCTTTGTTTAACAGGACTCAGACTCAAGCTCATTTTTCAAACTACTTGCTCTAAATGAACAGACAGAGGCCTTTTAGCTGAATTTTAGTAAGCTCTCAAAACACACTGAACTTAAGGAATGCAATACCCTATGGGTACATCACACCCCACCACACTTAAAATAGCTGCACTTTTAAATTTGCATTGTTAATGGGACTTCTGGATCTTTTTTTAAAATATAAAAGCAAATAAGCAGTTTTACCAGTAAATATCCTATTTGTTCCTGAGTTATATTACAATTTTTCATAGTTTTGATGTCTGCTTTCTAAATTTTTCCCTTATTATTGTCTCTCTAGGAAGAGGATAAACTTTCTGACAAAATGGATGCGCCAATGGAAAAGTGCTCCTAAAAGGTCCAAAGCAAAATAGAAACATTTTGTCTGTCACTCAGATTCAGTCCACATGGTCAACTTATAAATTGGACTGATGGATCAAGCATAGTTCACATATATAAAGCCACAGGGCAGGGAAATGCTACAGGTAAGTCATGGCTTCATTCTATTTTATCAGTTGCTCATCCGATTTCTCTGCCTATCTCCACTGTTCTGTCAAATTTCTCTAGTCCAAAGAAGTATCAAGCTAATTTTTAGAACCAACTCAAGCACCATCATTGTCAATTTTCACTGTTCCAATACGTTACACGTAATGAGAGTTGTTAAAACTACTTTGAACCAGAAAGTTCACTATGACTAAAACAAAGTAATGGCAATCACAATTCCTTTCAAATGAGGTTAAAATCTAAGTGGGCAGATTTTGAAGATTTTTAGAAATTAAGCATTTCAAAGAAATTTTAACTTTGGGAAAACAGTGATGGCGGGGCTCAGTTGTTTTGGAAAAATAAAAACTGATCTGGAAACTTATTTTAGTATATAAGTCACCACAAGAAAACAGTTCAAGTTCTGCCAAACTTTTATCAGAATTTGATAGAGAATAATACCTCTTAGTTCTATTTATTTTTTTAACCTGAGACTGTAAAGCATTCCACTTCCAAAGCTAATTGAGCATAAATCAGACTGTAAATGTTCATTTATCTTTGCAGTCAAACTTCAAGAACTTACTCAGTTTTCACAATTCCTCTAAAAACCCAGCCCACAACATAGCTAGCAACCAGTCAAGACTTCTACTAAAGTATTATTTTAGCTGTGACTAACATATATGTGCAAAAAACCCCAAACATTGTTGCTTTATTGGAAAATACAACATACAAATCTTTACCTGCAGCTCTATAAAGTATTTTAGGTTCAAAGAATATGCATGGATTTTTGTCCTCTATGCATGACAGCAGCAATCCTTTGGCCTGCAGAGGACTCCTTGGAATAACAACCTGTAAAAATATTTTTAAATAGTTTACTTAAAATTGCAGTTCTGCTAGAAACTTCCTCAATAATACTTAACACTAAGCAATTATTTGCTTTAAATAAATCTATGTACAGATTGAGCTGTTCTTACAAAGTGAATTAACATCAGTGCTACATTATTAAAACACACTCCAAATTTTGAATTTTATTTTGTTCATTGATGAGGCTGTAATAGTTCCCCTCTACACAGTGTTTTAAATACTAAGGTACTCCGCTCAGGTAAGGTACAACTAACATCTGAACAGTTACAGTTGAGGTAAAAGGAACAGAAAAATGTCAGTCAGATTTACATATATATATATACATATATAAGTATATATAAGCACATACATATTTAAGTGTGTATATATAATATATAAAGCATATATAAGTACATACATATACAAGTGTGTGTGTGTGTATATATATATATATATATATATATATATGAACTTAGTAAAATTAATGTAGATATATAACAAAACAATTCAGCTGAGTGATCCTCAGTTGCTTGGGTAAAGATTCATCAGAACAGACCTTGAAGGTATTCAGACTTAGTCCAGTAAGCTTTGAAGGCTACAAAAGGAAACAGCTATTTAAAGTTGACTTTCTTTGCTTACAGTGGAAGCCTGAAATTTGTTCATTTTGGAAATAATTAACCAATAAACACCTTAAACTATTATCGAGCAAAGAAAACTAAGCAAGGCCTCCAGATGTAATCCAAATACTTGGAAGGAAATAGTATAATTGATTTGCCAACAGAAGAGTTAACTTTGGATGATCTAAGAGAATTTCTATTATGAAAAGAAAATTACCAAATTATCGCAGTTTAAATGAAAATAGAACGCAAGAGCCGAATTCCCTCAAATCAGAAGAACTGACTAATTTACATCCCAGAGACCTCAAAGAGCTGGAACATGCAGCATGAAGTCTACCAGCAAACACTTTTATAGCTGTGAAGTTAGAAGTCACTGAAAACATTAGTTCTAGCACTTGTTAAAAATAAAATACATGTTACCTACAGCTGTGGCTTCAAAATATATTTTGAGAGTAATATCATTTATTTATATAAAAGTAATATAAAGGAGTGAAAACACAACCTAAATCTCCTATTACATGAAATCAACTCGATAAGTGATTTTTCTAAACAAGGGAGAAGCAGTTTATTAATATTTCACCTAAGCATTTGGTAACAGACACACGGGAAATTACCCATTAATGTCACTAGTACAGCTCCTTAGGAATGAATCATTTTTAGGACAGATTTTATTTACCTTATCCATTTACGATGTTAAGTCAGAGGATGGTAATGAAAACTATTCCAAAGCTGGGAGTCACTACCACTACAGAGGATGAAACTAAAAAGACCCAGTTCATAATGACGACATGACTGACAAAGCCAAACTGAAAAATACATACTGAAAGTCACATGTTTAAGGACTACATTTTTGTTACAAATTTAGAACTCAGCAGTAGAAATTCAGATTCCAATTTATTATCTACTCAAAGGATGACTAGCATACTATGCAGTACAGTCCTAAAAAACAAATGTAACAACATAGCCAAGGACGTGTTAGTGCTATTGCAAAAATCACTGCTAGAAACTCAGCTGGAATACTTAATGATTCTTTCAACCCTTTGAAAAGAAAAAGAATGAAACAGATGTCAAAAGAGCTCCAGATATTGTTAACATTTCTTTGACACTTTGATTTGTTTAGTCTAACAAAACAAAGACTCAAGAGAGTAAAAGTGGTTTAGGATATAAAGGGAATGGTGAACGGCAGATAAGTTAAATATACAAGTTAGTCAGGAACAAATTCACACTGGAAATGAAAAAGAAAGCCTCTAAACATGAGAGCAGATATTCTTACAATGGAATGCAGAGAATCAATATTAATGTCTTCCACGTACATCCTCACAACACTGAACAAAAGCTACAACCATCCAGCAGTGTCCTCAAACCCCAACAAGCTTTGTCTAAGTACCAATGACCGCAGTCCTTCCCCTGAATAACCAAAGTTGTACAAACTCCTTTTGGCTTGGGAAATCCAAACCTCACCTTCCACTTAAGAAAAACACAAAATAAAAAGCCAGAAACCTTTCACAAAGTTTAATAGGAGGGTTGTTTTGAAAGCCACTCTGCCCAAAGATCAAACCCTACCGTTTTCAGCTTGTAAGACATTGCCTTTCCTCCTGTAATATGGAGAGAATATGCTTAGATATGGGACATTTAAAAATGCACCTGAACCACAAATTCATTTTAATCTCTTCATTGCTATGTTAAGGGCCAGGGTTATTCAAAAATACCTGCAATCTTGAAACATTGTGAACACTAACAAACAGCTTTGCAAAAAGTATTAAAGGAACAACACTGTTTTCACAAAATAACAATATTCAAAAGATAGAGTCTAAAACACTTCTCTGTGCACAAAAAACTAGTAGATTGTTCCATCCGTTCCACAGTATTAATGTGCCTTTACCTTTAACTGAGATGACAGATCTTAGTGGTAGCAACCTATTTTAGCATTTTACCCAAGGAAAAGTGAAAGAAAGTGAAAAACCAACAAAAAGATCAGAGGTGGGAGCAAAGAAATTATATTACCTGGAATGACTAAATAAAATTCTGACTTACTAACTTATTGATAAAACTATGCATTAGTCTAGGTAGTTGGTATGAATTAGAAAGAGTTTTAATCACCAGAGTGGGACCACTAAATCTCATCCCTCGGTTTAGTATATAAAAATTTGAGATTGACCTACAAAATCAGCAGAAATTAGCTAGACCTGGAATCAGTATTTTAATCATCTAAGTTATCTTTTGCTTTCATATGATAATAAACTACTTTAGTTTTTAAACAAGCTCTAGAAAACATTTGATTCAATAACCTGGCAAAAGACTTTATAGATTGCTTTTGTCTATAATCAGGAAAGACTTTCAAGTTCAGAAGAGGACCTCAAATACCATAAAGAACACCCAAAGACAAAAATGTATCCCATTCCTCAAATATAATGAAATAAAATGTGAATAATACAAGGTTTTTTATTTAAGTAAAGGAAAAAAACAAGTAGGAGAAATGGCTATGGCCTCCCTGTAGATGAGTAATATCTGAAGTTTTAGGACACTAAAATCATACAGAGACAACAGTTTAAACAGCAGATAAACACTAAACATGTGTCTTTATAATACAAATACTGGTTCTGCTTAAATCTTCCACATTAATCTGCCATGAGTCATTGCTCAATGGACTGGATGCCAGCTAACCCAGAAGTACAAGTTCACAGACAAAAATTTACTCAGGAAAAAATGGAGAGCCTGGGAAACAGTGTTCTCTTAATCTGAGATGACTAGATCCTGCCCCTCCCTCTTCTCTAGGTAAGTTATCCACCTAAGCACTTGGCATCCTAAAGGGATGCTACCATCTCGGGCAGAAAGCTTGCCTGAAGTTCCCACTCAGAGAATCACCAAGCAGTTGAGGTTGGCAGGGACCTCCAGAGGGTCATCTGGCCCAATGCCCTTGACGAAGCAGAGCCATCCAGATCCAGCTGCCTAGAACCATGTGCAGACAAATTCTCAATACCTCCAAGAATGGAGACTCCGCAAACTCTCTGGGCAATCTGTGCTTCCTCACGTTCAGACAAAACCTCTGGTGTTTCAGTTTGTGCCTACTGCCCAGCAGTGTCGTTCATATAAATTAATTCAATAATGCACTTAAGACAGATGCAGAAAGAAAAAAAAAAAAAACAGAAAGGAAAGTACTACTTATTAAGTGTTATTTTTTAGGTTCTGTACTACACTGGACACAAAACTATGTAAAATGTATGGCTGTAGTGCAAAAACAGACAAATTCAGAATGCTGTGTCTACTAAAGATTGCTTCAATAATGGCTATAAATTCTCAAACACTTAACACAGTTTAAGTTTTCTTATAGTTTTTAATCAACATAATCAGATATTTTGTTGTGGACTGACATCTACTCTTCTTCCCGTCTGCACCCAGACTCATTGCTAGTCAGGTCCATTATAAAACAAACAAACAAAAATAATTAATCTTCATAAAATAAGAGTTACTATACCTTTATTCCTGGACAGTGAGCAAAAAAGGCTTCTGGACTTTGAGAGTGATATAGTGCACCATGACCCACACAGCCCCAGGGTGCTCTAATGGTGAGGTTTCCACAATTGAACAGATCTCCAGAGCGGTAACGGTATTTTGCTGCTTCATTAACAATCTGGGAAGATTTACACACAGAAGTAATATTCACTTCAACACTTCTAGTTATGCATCAAGACACTTCAATACATGCAATGTAACTACATCATCTGTTCCATGCATGGGATTCAGAGGATGAAATTAGAAGCAAAGGAATACTCTAAATCAGTGCAAAGAGAAACATTTTCCAAGGCAAATAAACCAATAATTTTTTGTGTTCAAGTTAGATGCCTAAGCCTCAGGGGTAGCCTTATAACCCAGTTGTTTCCTCATTCCATACTGTCAATCAGCCCAGTCCAGATCTGTACTTTGTCCTGTGGACACACGGCCAGCCGCAGCTGTATCCAGAAATGAGAGACTGTGTTCGGAAGACACAGGCTGTTGGATTTAAGGCTGCTGAAGCCAACACAGCCACAAAACCAAAAATTAAAACAAACAGACATTTGCCTCAAGCCACATCTTTAATTTCCATTATTCAATAAGCCTTCAAACTGGCCTTGGTACAGTTTACTGTTTACAGTACAGTACTAGTACTGTTTCCAGTTTATGCCTGTTTACTTAAAGCATGCATAAATATTAGTAATACAGCTGTGCTTATATTTGCAAAAATTACATATTCAAACCAAGTACTAAAGCTAACAGAAGAGTAATTTAAACAGTTGTAAGATTTCTTTTAACCACTCTCAAATTTATGAATACTAACCTGATCAAATGCTGGAAAAATGTAATCTGCAAACTGAATTTCTGCAATGGCTGTAGCACCAGTAACAGCAATTCCAATACCAAAGCCAACAATTCCTTGTTCACATAAAGGGGTGTTGAAAACTCTGTCTTTACCTATATAAAAAAAAAACAACAACATACAATTCCTTCAATACACCAGCTCTAAGTGGAAAATATTGTCCCAGAAATATTTTACTTATAAAAAAGTCACATGCAATTAAGCATATGGCTGTTTAGATGGGCTTTTAAGGGGTAGAAACAATAACCATTCATTACAGGTACAGATACTTTAACTTGTAACAACTCAGAGGAAGAAAAGGAGAAACTAAATGAAAGATAACAGTTTCTGTAACTTACAACGTCCTTAACACTTGAAGGAAAATTTGTTCTGATGTATTCATACTTAAACATGCATACCCCTCATGCTTATATGGGAGTAAACAATACTCAGAAGCATTTTTAAATGTTTACAATTAAGGTAAGTGCTGTTTCTTCCATTTTTTTTCCAGGCACTGACAAGTACCTGTCCCTACTTAAAGGCAGAAAGATGTACAGGAGCACCTGTACAAAAGCACACGTCCTCTTGTCCACACTCCCCATCAGCAGTGCCCATTCTTACCAGTCTTCCCTCACAAGGTAAGCCCACATTTAAATAATCTGCTTTGTCTCCAAGGCAAGACAAAAACATGCTGTTCCCGCTACAAACCCAAAACATTTCATTTCTTCCCTATCGGAGTGCAAAAGATTATTTTAGTCCTTACATATTTCTTTGCCACAGTAATTTCAGATCCCAAATGCGCATCAATCTAATAGATGGCTGCAGACAAAATTGTTCAGTTCATGAAATTAAAAACAAAGCATGGGAGGGAGATGAAACACCACTACAATATCCTCTATAAGATATTACAAATATTTACAATATTTGCCAGCACTACTTTTTTGCCAAGGGAGTACAGCAGAAAAATCTCAGTTTGCTATTAAATCTTCCCTTTAGAACATTGGGAAATAGACAGTAGGTTTCTACAGGAATCCATCATGCAAGAAAATGCCAAGACTTCAAACTGGATGGAAAAATGTGCACAGTGCACACCAGTGGCTATGAAATAAATTAAACAATAACTAAATAACCATGAAATAACTAACAAAAAACCCAGACTAAACTAGTAAGTGGGAAAGCTGTTACTAGGAGGATTTCTAATTCAATAGCTGTAAATTCAACTAGAAAAAGGAAAGCTAACAAAAGTTTTCAGAAACGGCTGACTAGAGAAAAACCATTGTGTATTTGCAGTATACTAAAGGGAGGCATGTTTTACAGATCTTTTAAGTACACATCTTTCATTTTCACACACCACTCTAGTGTCATCCTTGTATCCTGTCCATATGCATGTATGTATGTATATATATCAGTGAATATGTTTTTGGCTCTCCCTCTGCTTTCCTTTTTTTTCCCCCCCACCAGGAACATTCATTTAAAGCAAGTTAAAAAAAATGCCATCACATGATACTACAATGCTGGTGGTGTCAGTGAGGCTACACAAGCCAACAACAAGTCCAAAGAGCTGCCACAACTGAAGGACATGCCACGATTTCTCATACAAGACACTGGAAACAATGCAAGAGAATGCAAGATTATTTTTTCCTCCAGAGGGACTGTTTACTGAGTAAATTGTTCTCATTCCTGAAGGAGCTGTAATCTCACTTCCTGTATTGCATCCTCTGGTGTACTCTCTCTGCTGACAGGCATCAGGGCCAAAGAAAGAGGCAAATAAACTTCCTACGCAAATGTGAAGTTGCCCCAGGCCTTACCACCACAATTGTGAAGGTGCAGAAGCCCTGCTTCAGATAAAACCACGAGAGCTGTCCCTGTACCCATCTGTAACACCATAAACACTTGGCAAATATCTCCTTCCCTCCTTTTTATTCATATAGCATACCATGAATTAGCCATCTTGATTTACTTCTCTTTCACTGACACATTTAAATTTTAATTTAAATCAATCTTATTTTAATAAACTAAAAATACATTAACATTATGAAGACATACGGTAATGTTGGTAATTTTCTTTTCTACTTTCCTGCTTCTTGTAAGTCCATTGGCAGATCACTGTATTTCACTTCACTTGCTTACAGGATATTTTGTTATAAGACTTACAGCTTACCTAACCTTATCCTTTATTAACAGATTTTTCAGAGTACACTGAAATAGCCTAATAGGTTCCATAAATAATTTTACACCCTCACACAAAAATTGAAATGTATTTGAACAATCCTGTAAAATGAGCTTTTAACTAATAATTGATACAACCTTGAAAACTAATTCTTTAATATCAATTTAGGGTGGTGAATTAATTTAGAAGCATGTTAGCTCCACCACACTAGTATGTCACTCTATAATTCAAAATATAAAATACATCCTAATACTACTGCTGAAATACTACTGAGATATTAAATTAGAGGCATCATGCTGCTATCCATGGAGTATGATGACATAAATGAAGTGAAAATCAATAAAGCAAAAGTGAAATGTAACAAGACAGATGTAATGTGAGGAGCGTGAAGCACCTAATTTGGACTTTCAGGACTAAAGGCACAATTCTGAGGTATCATAGCTTAAAACAGAAAAGAGCGAGCTAGGGAACTCAACCAATGAGATTTATAACTCAAGAATGGTTTTGATTATAGCATTAAAACAATAATACTGACCTCTTAAAAGCAAATCCTAAAGCACTTTACTATTTATTAGATTGGAAAACAACCTTGGGTAGAGTTTTGAGGGGTACGGCTTTCTTTATAAATCTAGCCCCTTATGACAAAAAGACATACACATTGTTAGGATAAAACAAATTTATTCATTTCCCCAAATATTAAAAATTGTATGGTGTTGCTTTAACAATCTATTTTTAACGATACAGTATGAAAATCATTACAAACACAAAATGTTTAAATATTTGGCATTTAAATGAATCAAGCCTATGTATTTTTATCTATTTTATTTCACATTTTCTTAATTTTCACTTTTTTTCAAAATATGAAAAAGAAGTCCATTTTGATAAACAGCCATTCACATCACCCTCTGCAAACCAGCTGACTCAGAAACCTGACTGAAGCAGACAAATAACCTAGAGATACTTTGTGTTTCCATATGTCATTTCCTTACCAACAAAGAAACATTTCCTAAAATGTGTTCTTCTCCTACGATTTGCGTCAGCCATGCAGCTCAAAACAAACACCAACTCAACAAGCTGACTTGTCAGTCCAGGTGAAAGTAGCACCTCTACATTTTCTGAAGCCAGGTGCGTCAGCCTCTGCAGGAAGACATTACACTGGTGTGCTTTTCAATTAACCTGCCTGACTTTATAAACATCCCTGGTTTCAGCCATCTGAACAGGTCAGTGCCCTTTGCCAGGTACTGAGGGAAGCAATATGGCAAACAGGGCTATGTGAAAAAAAAGGACGATTCTCCTCATCTCTCCATCCCAATAACTCAGTAGTAAGACTAGATGCATGTTAACGAAGTGAAAAAACATTCTAGAAGACTTCCCTAATAAGGAAAATCTGAAATTATGAAGAAAAAACATAAAGAAAAAAAGCAATACTTGGTTCAATTTTACTTAAATAAAAAAAGAGTGATCTTTGTGACTTTCAGAACAAAGAGTACCCCACAAATGTTCAACTTACCACTGACCCTTTGTGTAAGAGACAACGGCTTTAAGGCAGTCTCATAGTCATCTTCTCTGCCAGGAATAAAGAGTTTCATAGCAACCTAACAGAACATGTTTACAGACATTTGTAGTCGATTATTGTGCATTAATGTTTTGGCTGCTTCATCTTTATTTGTTCCAAGCCATCAGGAAAAAAGTATTTCAGTTTTCAGTAACTGCAACAAGTCATGTTCCTGTCTTAATTTAACTTCAAAAATGAGATATTCAAACAATATTAAACCTCCTATAATGTTAACACACCACCCAATGCTCCAATTCTGTGTAATTTCATATCACTCTGCATGAGTCCACACTGGACGGTTTGGGTGGTTTAAGGAGTACAGCTGGTGATTTAGTCAAAGGAGAACTGTGCTTTGTTTTCAAAATACTTCTACATCACTGGTGTTAAAAAAATGCATCTTAAAAGATGTCAGTACTGAACAGTATTAACAATGTATGTGGACAGCATTTTATTTGTCCCCATGATCTCACTGACTTCCATTTAAAACACCATTAGAAGTCAAACAGAAAAGTCTAAGAAGCTAAATATATTAGGTGTTCAATTGCAGCAGTCAGGCTGCACATGCAGAAAAGACTGGAAAGAAAAGGAAGCCCCAGGGACTCTCTGTAGAAAATTCAAATAGAAATTACTGATTTCCTATCAGTCCTGCCTTTAAAGACCTTTTCTAACCCTAGAATAGCTAGGATTTTTCATAGATGTACCTCTACATAAATCTACTAATTCTATTTCTTAATATAGTTAACATAATCTATCCAACATTAAAGCTTTCTTTGTCCCACCATCCCTTTTAAGCCCCTTTTTACAACTGGTGACACTTGTAGTCTTCCATTTCTCTGATACTATACAAGAGGGCAGGCCAAACAGCAAGTAAATTTGGTGAATTTATACTCAGCTCTTTTAGAGCTCCTGGGTTAACAAAAAATAGTTCTACTAACTTATTAGTTTAAATCATTTTGTTCTACCACTTTTTTCTACTGATAACCTAGTCACAGTTCTCCAGCTTTAAAAAAATAAGTGTGCAACAGATCCTGTTGCTCTAAAGGGAACACCAGTAAATATACATTAACTTTACAGCTGAATATAGTAATTTCAAACCTACTTGTCCAAGGCAGGGCTTCAGGTTCACTGACACAGAGATGGTTTAACTCTCAGTCTTGAAACCTTGCACACTAATGTGCCATGTTGTTTAAAAAGCTGCTTTTTCCAGAGCTATCCATGTTAAAATACATTATTTCAGCTACCTAACTGATGAAAAGTGATTATATGAAATGAAAAAGATTTCATACACCAGTAGCTTTTAACTTCTGAAGATGACTTTTACCTATTGTGCACAGAATAACAACTTACAGAATTTAGCTATATTCCTCTCCTGTTCCTCCCCAGCCCTGTATCCTGCAAAAGCCTAGAACATTTACGTGTGCCCAAACATTCATAACAGGCTTCAAGGACCCAGCCATGCCTTTGGCATAACTCAGCCAACCACGGGGCTGAGTGGCCAGGTCTCAGCCCTCAGTTAAGTCAGTGTAAAATCTCAAGTCAAGTGCAGTGAGTTGAGTCTGTTACAGGAGAAACACATACATCCATACACTGCCTATGCCTTCAAAACAACTTCAACACTTATTTTTGATTATTTAGCAACTAATTACATGGCATTCCCATTACATTTCCCATAAATATTCCAAAAAGTCACATTATGGCAGTAAGATAGAAAAGTTAGAAAAAAAACCACACTGCCAAAATCTGTGAGCAACTGACAACAGGGTCAGAAATGAGATTTGCATGCACTAAACTAACTTCTTCCTATTCTGCTGCTGCAAAATCCACTATCATGCTCTACTCTGCAATAAAGGAGCTGACTTCTTATTCTAGACAGAAGTTTTAAAGATCAAACGAAAGATAAATCTTTCTTACATGGTTTCACTTGTTCACAGGAGTCTTAATTACGTTTCATTTAGGGGGAAAAAAGAAAATCACACAAAAAAATGCATTCTTCTGAACCACTTGTCACCACTGTGTTGCCCAAAGTAAAGGACACCTGTTCTGCGTGGCAACTGGTAAGAAAAGGAATTCTTCACAGGTTTATCATATATGTCACTGGCATACCCAACCCTTCAGAAAAGTACTTCAAGTAATTTGGAAATATTAGATCACTGAAGGGTATATTTTCCTTTTAAGTCTTCCCCAGCTATTAAATCATACATTTGAAGAAACATAAATGTTTGAACTAGTAGTTCTAGCTCAAAGTGTTCTCAACAAGTCATCCTCTGACTCAAGATGATGCATTTTTCTTCCAAGAGCATATTAGATCACAACTACACTTTCACCTCCTCTCCCCGAATTGGTCTATAGGAGAAAAGCATGTTTATTGCATTTTCATTTAACCCTCACTCTCAAAGACCACAAATAATATCAGAGTCAGGAGAACTAAAGAAAAGGTTACCATGGACAGGGAGTAATCTCCTCCATTACCTAGAAATTCTTACAAACTGCAGTTACCAAATCCCAGGTTTGGAAGGAAAACTTTCTAGTAAAACTCGGTAAATTCTAAAAGTTCACAGAATGACTGTAACATTAAGAATGTCCTTGTCAGACTTACAGCCTTTTGGATTAGGGAGGACCCAGAAAAACTCTACAAATGCCTCTGCCTTCCTAAAGCGAAGAGTGAAGACTTGCTTTTTAGCCCTCTCCCCCAGCTCAGATTTCCTGTCATTTGGGACAAACTAGCAGCCACCAAAAGCTAAAGAATAAACAAAAAAAATATCAAAACATATTATGTAATTCTCTCCCTTTCTCAGGGAAGAAGTGGGAGGAGTTGGTGGAGGTTAATGCAAAGCTTTGGATGCTGGTAACGTTCCAAGTCATTTAATCCTTCCACAATGGAAGAGCAGCCAAGCAGTAGTATGAACACGGGAAAGACCGGATCTTTTTCAGGTACACAGTGTCAGGTGAAAAAATTATGCAAAAAAGTAAACTAATTATATTAAAGGAAAAATCCTCACTATGACAGTAGTCACATGCTGGAATAAGCTGTCCTAAGAGGTTGTAGAAGCTCCTGCCTTGGACATGTTCAAAACTCACCTGGACAAGACCACAGGCAACCTAAACTCAACTCTGCACTGAGTACTGGTTTGAAACAGATGACTTTCAAGGTCTTCTCCTTACAAACCTTAATACTCTATGGTTTATTAACAGTCCCAAGCAGGGCTACATGCTCACTGCCAAAACTTTTTATGCCTGTACCTGTCCTGTTGATGGAAGCATTTCATGACATCAATAAAATAGTACTGATTCAGATCCACACTCTTAGGAAAACATTTAAAAAACAGCTCACATCTCAGTGGCAGATTTCCTCACCAGAATTTCTTTTTACTTCTCTAAGGGACTCATGGAGGAAGAAGAGGTGAAAGAGCAGTTGTGATCTAATGAGCTCTTGGAAGGAAAATGCATCATCTTGAATAAGAGAATGACTTGTTGAAAACACTTTGAACTGGAACTGCTAGTTCAAACACTCATGCAGGCTGCCCACTCCACACTGAATTCCTCCTCATCATCTGGCTCATACACCCAGTTGCAGCCTAAATAAAAAAAAAGCAATGCCTAACTGGACAAGGCATTCAAATATTCCTCCAGCTATGATTAATAACATTCCTTTTTCAACTACAAAAAAATTTTGCTGTGTGAGAAGCACACTTGCAGAAAAGCGTAACTGACATACGGTTTGACACGAGAAGCTATAACAGATGACAGAGTGCTTACTTGCAAAAATACACCCCAAAATTGACACCTACCAAATACTTATATGTGGGTATAAGCAGAGGACAACACACCAGCTTAAATTACAAGGCTTAGGTCAAGTTTTCACATGGTCTGCAACATCACATGACATGACAGAGACCCAACAGGAAACACAGAACAATTATCAAAGCTAAGTATTGCAACCTGTTAATGAAAATTCTGCTGTAACAAGCTATGCACATTATCTGGATGACAAATCAAGGAGTAGGCAAAAATTTCAAATACAAGTTACCCTCTCTCACATTCCTCAGTATCAGTAGTGTAGATGCATTTTATAGTAAATGTGAAAGCATGCTGGATCTACCTGGAATTGTGAAGCAAGTACTGTCAACACAAGAGCAAGGATTTCATGCTGCTGTAGAAGTACTCAGAGGCAAAGAGCTCAGTGACCAGTAACCTGCAGTAATGAAAACCATCTCACCAATCTCACTGGTAACCATGCCTGTCCCTTTATAATGCAAACCATGTGCATGAGAAAAATTAATAAATTGGTCTATACTTGGTGCTTCCATGTAAGTGTGAAAAACCCGTGCCAGGTTTTGAGGATTTAATGTTTCTGCAAATTAAAAAGAAAAGAGATCTTTTATAAAAAATGACTAGCATGTTATGTCAACCTGGTCACTGGAAGATGGCTCTGAATCAAGTCAAAATAAGATTAACCTGCACCTCAAAGTGCTTCTGCTGCAAATCTGCTTAGACAATTCCCAGACTTGGATATTAGTCTTGACTTTTTTCACCCTTTTAGGCTTCAAGCAAATTACTTCCAAGAAAACTCTTGAGAGTTTTATTCCCTGTAATAAAGTCTGCAGCACCTTCTTAAATTGAAATCACCACCCTCTTACCACCAAACTCAGAGTAGAAAAAGCAGCAGACAAATTAAATTAAACCCAGTTGATGAGTGGGATAAATAAACATACAAATGAAACAGAGGGAATCACAGGACTAACCCAAGAAATTGAGAATCACTTAATTCCACCTATGGAATAGCAAAGGCATAAAGAGAGACATCTAAAAGAAGGTACACAAAATGTGCTTGCAGACCTGGTATTAATACAGACTGCAGAGACTAGTTATGCTCATCAATTCCATCTTGGGTCTTAAATACATAAAGTTTCATCCTCCTTTACATGATATTATAAAATATTATTTTTACACATTTCACTGCAAGTATTTTCTGAAGTGGAAAATTCCATTTTTATGAAGTTCAGCAGCACATACTTTTTTGCCCAGCAATGTATCTTGAAATATCTTAAAAATGTGAGAACAGCTTTCTTAAGCTCTGTACTGAGTATCAAGTACTATATTAAAAAATATATTCCTTATCTTTCCCTCAAAGAGGTTTACAACATATGAGAAGAACCATAATAAATATTAGTAAGTCCCAAATAAATAAAATACTGTTTCACACCAGGCACACTATCAGAACAATTAAAAAGAAAAAAACAAAACTAAAATAAAAGCAACTTAGCTGTGACAGAGACTGATTTATATCATTATCCCACAGATACAAAAGGTGTAAAAAGACATACTACATTTTAGCAAGTTTTCAAATAACTTTTCTTCTTTTTCCAACTGTAAATCTTAAAAAAAGAATTGGCTATTTAAGATGAAAATGAACAAAATGTACTATTGTGTAATGAGTCCGGAACACGTTCTCCAGATGTTACTGTTCAAAGACATTTATACAAATCAGAACAAATCCAGGTCTTGCCAAACTGTTCTGGAAGAACCAGGCAAGCAAGCTGCAGAATTCTCCACTTAAATCCATCCACAAAGAAATTACAATAACCAAACCCCAGGCTATTTAGGTTTTACTCGATCTACACACAAGTAGTCATTTTGAACTCTGAATAAAATGTTCCACCCTTAGCTTATGTCCATGATGTCAAAAATTCTGAACTCCTTCCTTCTACCACATGTAATGTTTTAGGAAGCACTAGGACCTATGTCAAAGAAGCACCATGTTTCTCCAGCAAGCTTGCAGTCTGCTTCTGAAGCACTGAGATAACATTTTTCTATCTGCTTATACAGTAAAGCCCTAACAGTTATGCTACTTTTGGATGAGTTTTTCCTCCTCCTTATAATAGCATATGGTTATGTTCTAAAAGAATGTAAAAGACACCACGATTATTGATTAAAAATTCCACATAAAAACCTCAGAGTTTTAGACTCAACTACTAGCAGCTTCTGGGAGGCAGAACACACTGCCTTAATATACTGCATTAAAGCCCATCCAAATTGTGTTCTTGTACTTCTTACCTTTGCACTGTAACATTTGGGACCAGAAGAACAACCAGAACAACACAGAATGTCCATTGACAGATCTCTGCTCCCTTACCAGTAACATTAAGTGTAGTCTACACAATAAAAAATGTCCTGAAATCGCTAACAAAAATATTTACAATATAAACATTTTAAAGTATTTTATGCATTTTGGAGGCAAACTGTCAGAATTTTTTAAAAAGCAACCCTATACTATATCTACTTCTATTAGTTCAGCTTCAAAAGGTTCTCCCATCATTTCATGCTACTAAAAGCCATTGGGACATTAAGCAGTTTTTGCAAGCATATCCGAACTTCAGCCAAAAACCTTCACCAAATACCATAACAACATGGCCACAACTCTATCTTCTCATCCGTGTTTTCCCCCATAAGCTTTTCACTTAAAACACAGAACTTGCTTTCAGGAGCTTTCTACAGCTAAAGCTCATAGAATAATATTGTGCTCAAGTAAATACTTATCTTCAAAGAATGACTACCATTTTTTTAGAAAGGCTGGTGTTCCTTGGGCATGGCTAGGTACAGCCATCTCCTGGCCAAATAAACAAAGACTCCTGAATTAGTCTACTGGACTATAAATAAACGATTCATTTACTGAGAATGAAGTGTTCCCTGAGAACTCACACAGGTGTTTACACCTTAGACACAAGGTCTACAGAATAACAACCAGGGATTACAGTGGATCAGGTGCTGTAAATAAACATTATTGCTGCAAGACAAGCTAGCGTTATCATGAGATGTAACAACAGAGAGCTGTAAGCAACCAGGTTTTACTCAGCAAAACACAAGAGTAAAGTATTCGGTTCTGGATGCCCTATATCCTCCAGCTGCAGCAACCAGAGTTCAGAGAAAACTGATCAATAAAGAAAAGCTTCAAACCACAATAATAACCCTGCACTGGGACCATGTGTGTAGGAAAACCAGAGAAACTCCACCACTGAAGGCTAAAAACAGACTTTGCCAGCTGATCTGTCACAAAACATTCCCTGTGCTTCAGAGAGAAAATTTTGTAAGGCAGACAGAAAGGAAAGGAAAACAAATATGGAAGTGATAAATAAAATCATTTTTAAAGCATCCAGCTGATGGCTAATGTGGCTAGGTCATCCTGACATAAGGAACATAAGGATACTATTTTCTTGCTACAACTGTGGTTTCATATGTAGTTCAGTCACTTGCTTTTTGATGTGTTTGAAATTTTCCACAGGGGAAATTTCTGACTCAATTCCCCTTATTCTCACGGGATTCAATACAAGTGTTCCCTCTTCTCCTGATGTTCCCTTTTTTCCTGTGATTTATCAATTTGCAAGAAAATATCCTGAACTGACTGAACAGACAGAAATTACTGTTTACAATCTGCTCCCCATCTATTTCACACTTTTTTTTTAAAACCTGGTTTGGAAGAAAATAATCCTACCAACTATATTTATACTTCTAGCTGCATCAAAATAATAATTAAGCATGGGAAGGATTATATATAAAACAATCCTATATGCTTGAAAATATTAGGGAAAAATGAGAATTAAACTTTAAGTTACTTGTGTGCACCCCTTCCACTCCACACGACAAAACTGAAAAACGAGTAAGAAGAAAAAAAATTAAGCTGCTTATTACATATTTACTACTGTCTGCATGTATTAATGTCTCTAGCCACGTGCGTAACTCAGAATTACCTAAAAGGAAATGACCTGAGATTGATTTTGTTTTAGCCTACGTAGGTATAGGAGTGACACACAGCTGTTCTTACTGAGTTTCATTTTATCAAGTGTCCACGCACAAAAAAAGTAGTTAGTGCCTGCACAGCAGCAGACTAGAAAAACTTGGGGACTAAATCAGGCCACAAACTGAAAGTCAACACTGCATTACTAATAAAGGCAGCAAACATCACTCTAGAACATTTTAGCAATGTTACACAGAAACCTTGGGAAACGCACTTTGTTCTAATTGACTGCGTTTGAGGGTACCATAAGCTGCTGTGGGCAGTACATCTCTGTGTGCACCGACAAACAAAAGGAGGGGAACAGCAACAACAGAGACGAAACAGAACAGATAAAAAATAAAAAGCCATTAGTCAAAAACCCTCCAATCAGTGATGGGACATTAATCCAGAAAGGAAGAAACCTATCTTCCTCTTGTTCACTCTGCTATCACACAGAGGATCCCAAACAGTGACAAATGAATCACATGAGCAAAAGACATTCCAAAAACATTTCAAAAGAACAACTGCTGACAAAACCATTTCTGCTGTATCTCCGCAAAGATCAGCTTTGGTATCTCAGTCTTTGTGGACTAAATTCAGAACTCCCAAGGGACAGCACTAGGCCAAGTCTCTTACACCCTGGGCAAGCACTTGCTTCTGGTGGGAGACACCAGAGTGACATCCTCCAGGAACTGAGAGAATCTTTGAAATAAAAACTCCCACTCAAAGCAGTCACATTCTACCTGCATTTGCAAATAGGTGCAAGGGAATTAAAATGGCATTATTCAGGAATTCCCTACTGAAAAGTAAAAGACTCATTTACACTACTCTGTCAGTCAAAAATAATTTTCAATAGCTAAAACAATCTATTCAAGCCTGCAAATATTGGGAATTTAACCTACAGTCACCTAGACTCCTGTGATGGCAAATAGAAGGACATTCCACGACAAGGAACTGCAGGCTGCTGTGCAATAGGGAATTGAGCAGAACCTCAAAAAGTTTGCAAACTTCATCTGAAAGAGTGTACAAACCCATACAAAAGTCAGCCTCTACCCAAGCACTGCTATGGGGAAAGACCTGCCAAGCTCCCCTTTCTTCTGCTGGACTCTCAGAGTTCTGAGCAAGGACTGATCCTATTCCACATGATCAAAACATCGAGCTCTAGAATAGTCAGAAAGCTCCTGATCCTTACCCTTGCTAAGGACAATCTCTTGACATGGCAGCAAGTGCACATTAGAGCCTCCCTTCAAGTGCAGGGCAGAATGGCATGAAAGACAAATCACCACAGAGGCACTTACAGAAAAGGAAGCCCTCAAGCTGTAGGTGTTTGGAGGACGGCAGAAAGACCATTCAAGGAAAAGTATTATATATATACACACTTCACTTCCCCTGTTTATGTAATTTTCATTTCTTGGCCACAGTGGGATAGATAGGACTTTTTTTTTTTTTGAGTTACACAAAAAAACCTCCCCTAGCATTCTTCTGACATTCCTTGTCAATCACTATTTCTGCTATTCTTGTTTCTCAGTCTTCACTTCTGTCCACTTTCTCCATTTTTATCTTATTTTTACCTCTATTTTTTCCTCCCGTTTCTCTACCTCCGACCATCTAATTCCTACATCTGATCTTCTCCATATTTCTGTCCCGTAGATGATACTGATCTTTATATGTTGCAACTTTATTTCACACTTCAGGCAGAGCAATAGCATATGTATTCCCACTCCAAGATCATTGTTTCAAATCCATTTGCACACTCAAATACAAATAGATAGCAAGGATTGAAATAATAATGTACTTCCCTTAAAAAAAATGAAAGTTAAAAAATGTTTGCATTTACATTACCTAGGCTATAAAAATACAGTAGGCAGTTTACATCACACTGCTCTAAAGACAGGAAACACCTCCAGAGAGCAGGACTATGGAAGAGCAGGCATGCCTTATTTCAATAAAGATACTGTAGAGGTTAGAGGATATAACTTCCGCAAAACAGTGACAATCAAAAACCTGTCAGAGGGAGACGGGGAAGGAGATAAGAAATAAAACACGAATATGCCTTCCAGTGTACCAGACCAGAGGGAAGGGACAAAGGAAAAAAACCGTACAACACTTATTTCCCCTACCTGAAAGGAGCACTCTGCATAAATATTTCAGAAAGTCTACTCATTTTCAGAATGGAGTATTATACAGCAACAGATTATACAACACCAGAAAAACAGAATCATGCATTTCAGATCTTGACATAAGATGTACAGGAACAAACACACTATCTTTAGTCATACTATCATGGAAATGAAACTTCCACACACTGACTTATTTACACATGATTCCTTAACTAAATATTTTTAAACAAAATTCCTGGTAGGATGCTAAAAATTCATCTGATCAAAAGGTTGGATTTATTTCCTTAAAAAGTCAATGAGCTTTCCTTCACTTACTAGTACAGGCCTCAGGCTGTGTTTATACAATATAACACGGCACTGGAAAAAAAAAAAGCAGCAGCTTTTATATTTAATGACAAATTTATTCTAAAAGCAAACTTCTTTTCTGTCTCTCCAGAGAGACTTCAGTAACATTCTGGACAACATCACCTATAATACTGCTACTGAGTATTAATATATTAAATTCTTCCTACTATAATATTAGATGATATTTAGACCTTGACCCCTATAAAAGTGCTTACAAAGGAATTACTAATTTGTACCAAAATAACAACTTACAGGCATAGACTGCCACCTAGTGATTGTAATTATCTACAAGGAAAAAGAAACTAAACAAATGAAAAAAACAATCAGCCTCCTTCTTCCAGGACAGAAGAAAAAAAACCCTATTCATTCCTTCATATTTTATATCAACATATACAAACAACCTCATATTATATTACTTGTATCACTTATTATTAATTTGACAGTAAATTCAGGAGGGGGATGGGGAAAGAGTCAGTAAGTGTATGTAATCTTCCTCACAAGATTCAGCAGGTTGGTTGGCTGTCACTTCCATCTGGAAGTTCTCCTTATTTTACAAGGAATCTAGCCTTTTCATAAAACAAGCATTCCATCTAGAACTTAGTTAATCTCTGAGACTACACTGATAGGCAGACACATCCCTCAAAACATTGTATTCTTTCAATTTTTGCACTTTCAGTCTTTTCTGTTTCTCTTCAGCATTGTAACTGTGTTTTCTGTACATCCTCCAGTTCATCTTTGGCATTCCCTCTTCAGTCACTGCCTGTTTTCTACTGAATTTCACTATCAGTGAAGACAGAAGCTGAGTTATACATGTCCTCTTACCTGCCTTACAAAGTTGAATTACCATCCTGTAAATGAGTCCTGAATTCAGGACCTTACCTTCAGACTCTCTTCCTGTTCAAACTTTCATTTCAGATATTGTCTTCATTTACTTATGGGCACCTAAGCAGCATCATACAGAACTTTTATTTTTCCTATGTATTGGGTTTGCATGGCCAGGTTTTGATAGAAGGGAAGGAGCTACAGGGGTGGCTTCTGTGAGAAGCTGCCAGAAACTTCCCCTAGGTCCCAGAGGGCCAATGTCAGGGGCTCCAGGACAGACCCACCTCTGGCCAAGGCTGAGCCCATCAGCAATTTTAGTAAGAAGGAAACAAAAAAACGTTATGGCACAGACGTGATTGTGCTCAGACAAGAGCAGTGAAAAGATGTGAGAGGAACAGCCTTCCAGACCCCAAGGCCAGTGAAGCAGCAGGGGGAGGAGGTGCTCCAGGGGCCAAAGCAGAGATTCCCCTGCAGCCTGTGCTGGATACCATGGTGAGGCAGCTGTGCCCCCGCAGCCCATGGTGGGGGAAAAGATACACCTGCAGCCCCTGGAGGAACCCACGTCACAGCAGACGGATGCTCAAAAAATAAGGTTGTACTGGAGCACTGGAGCAGGCTCCTGGCAGAACCTGTGGCCCCGTGGCGAGAGGAGCCCATACTGGAGTAGCTTAGCTGGCAGGGCTTGTGACCCCATATGGGACCACGCTGGAGCAGCCTGTTCCTGAAGCACTGCTCCTTGTGGAAAGGACCCACGCTGGAGCAGTTCATGAAGAACTGCAGAAGGAGTCATGCTGGAGAAATTCGTGGAGAACTGTCTCCCGTGGGAAGGACTCCACATTGGAGCAGGGAAAGCACTCGTCTCCCTGAGGAAGAAGCAGTGGCAGAGACAACAAGGGATGAACTGACCATAACCCAAATTCTCTGTCTCCCTGTGCTGCTGTGGGGGAGGAGGAGGTAGAGAATCATGAATGAAGTTCAGCCCAGAAAGGAGGAAGGGGTAGAGGGAACATGTTTTTAAGATTTGTTTTACTTCTCATTATCCTACTCTGATTTTGATTNAAGGAGTCATGCTGGAGAAATTCGTGGAGAACTGTCTCCCGTGGGAAGGACTCCACATTGGAGCAGGGAAAGCACTCGTCTCCCTGAGGAAGAAGCAGTGGCAGAGACAACAAGGGATGAATTGACCATAACCCCAGTTCTCTGTCTCCCTGTGCTGCTGTGGGGGAGGAGGAGGTAGAGAATCACGAATGAAGTTCAGCCCAGAAAGGAGGAAGGGGTAGAGGGAACATGTTTTTAAGATTTGTTTTACTTCTCATTATCCTACTCTGATTTTGATTGGTAATAAATTCAACCAATTTCTGTAAGTCAAGTCTGTTTTGCCCATGGCAGTAATCGGTTTGTGACCTCTCCATATCCTTATATCAACTCATAAGCCTTTTGTTATATTTTCTCTCCCGTGTCCAGTTGAGGACGGGAGTGATACAGCAGCTTTGGTGGGTACTGACCTCCAGCCAGGGTCAAACCCCCACATCAAGTCATGCCTTCTCCACCTCCTTCTCTCTCAATCACTATCAACATCTTCAGTTCACTTTTCACCTAGACCAAACACCAGAATCTGTAAAACAAACTTTTTATTAGTGTGGGAAAACAGCAAAAAGCTTTTCAAATTTTTCCTTCTCTTCTAGCTGATACACCTTTCCTCTAGCAAGTACGATCTTTGCAATGGTCTGAATGAATGTGAAGAGACAGCTTCCTACCTTGTTAATTTGATCTCACCAGCACTTTATATACTTACCCATTTTACTTTACGATCACATGAAACAAGAGCACTTCTTAGTTTTTTGTCATAAAATCCATCCTCTTATTCATCCTGAAGAGATCAGTACCCTTTTTGAGCAAATGGTAATACTAGTTTCATGAGTCCTTGTTCAAAGTTCATATAAGTACTCCCCCAATTCTCATATTCCCTCTCATACTTTAAAGAAGTTCTTTCCAAATATTCCCAAAGTCACATCATAGCTTCCTCAAAAATCTCACTAAAAATCTTTGCTATTATACCCATGAAATAAACCTGATTCTAGCTGGGCTGCTGATGTGCTGTGACTGCTGGTTATCATCCTGATGAACACAGATGCAACAGTCCTTTGCAGTCCCCAAATAGACCCCCTGGGCTCTGTCAGGTCAGTCAGGGCTGTTCCAGAGCCTTTGAACAGCACTGGCACTTTGGAATACACTACCAATAAAATGCTACTACGAAGATTAAATCATCTCTTTCCTTCATTCCAATGTTATATGACTGTCTTACATCAAAAGCCCCATCAAATGACCCTCAAAGCACCACCCTAACAACATAAATTTGTCCCTTCTGTCTTTTAAACTGGAGGTGTTCACTAAAACCCAAGAAGGACAACCATCTGTTCCTGCTGCTTATTTCCCAAACAATGTCTTCTGTTGCCTGTTTCCAGCAACTGGTTGCTGTCTCAGAGGCCTGGTTTTCTTATGGAGTCTAGTACACAGAGTCAACATATCACACCAGTTACAGAACTGTAACTCAATCTCAACAAGCAGCACTAAAGATCATTGCTAACAGAAGTTCTATCCAAATTATTTGAACATTAACGTGTAAACTAGAGAGCGAGAAAACATGCACATAATAATTGATGCAGAGAAGCAAGACAACAAAATATGGTTGTGTTTCTGAAACTTCTTGTAAGTACAGTCTTCGTCCTCTCCCTTTTTTGGTTTGCTCAAAAAAAAGTGGATCTTTGTTCTCCAAGATGGCTGTAACACATCTTTATTATCATTAAACAGATTTAATCACTTGCTGCAAAAGGTCCCAGTCATCTCTGCGCCTTGAAGAAAGTAAGCTGCTGAAACCTAATATTTTATAACCTCCTCTTTAATAGCCCAGTGGGGGAGCAGCATTTGCAGGGGGGGACTAGCAATTGCCAAATTAAAAGCTATCATGTTACTGTATCCACAACCAGCTTCCAAGACCTGTAAAATGCTGTGCACTAAGTAGCCTGCCATACATGAAACATTGATTTTACGGTTTTTCAGCATTCCAGCAACAGTACTTCTCACAGCAAAATGGGTAAAAAAAAGAGCAGAGATGTTAATATGAAACTGATGTCAGATTTATAAATTAACTTACCATATTTGTCTCGCAAGCCAACCGTACATCTGAAGACTCCACCAAAGGCCACGTCTTCACCAAATACAACTGAAAATAAGAACAGTAAGGGAGGCTAATATTACTCCAATGCATCTTACTACTAAATGATCATGTTTCAAAGGCTTTTTTTATGAGACACTAACAAAAGTAACACCTAACATTTCGTTTCACTTCAAGATTTATCTAGATCTAAGCATTTCTTATGCACAGCCTGACTATAACAAATGAAGAACCAAGGTTAAGGAGGAATCAGAACACCAACACAGCTGTCTCGAAACAGAATTCATGAAACTGATTCTGTTAGGCTTTCACTAAACTATTTATTTTTCTGAAATATCCTATAACAACACAGTGTCTAAAACTAAATGAGTAAAATTCCAAAAAGCAATCACATTCAGTCTCTAAAGAGTCATTGAAATTAAGCCTTCTGCTTCAACTGGTAATCATTTGCATTCTTCATCCACAGATTTCAGTAATATAGTGTTTTGAAAATCATCAAATTGAAGTTTTCTTCAAAATACCAATCCAATATGAAATTCCAAACCTTCTCCAAACATACTTGCCAGATCCCTGAAGAGTGACTTCTAAGAATTCCTCTACAGAAAAGAAGACTATTTAATAACTAGAACAGTTCTCAGTATTTAACACTACTATTCTTGTAGTCAATAGTTTTATCACTAAAAGTATTTGCCTTTAAAACTTAGCTTCATATCAGCTAATCTGTTTGGGTTTTTTTCTTTGAATTTATGGAATGGTTATGTCTAATTTTTCTTAAAACAATTTCATTCTTTATTTCACAGAAACAAGTATTGCCCATTTAATTTTTTAAGCATGTAAGATGTCCAGCAGTATCACCGATAGCTGCTTGCATGAACTAGGGTCAGTTTGGATTATTCCCCAATTCCTCAATATTCTCCATATTCTAAAGAACACAAAATAATAAGTTAACCTTCTTGCCTTTCAAATACTATTATTAATTAAATAAAATAAATTTCTGATTGGAATCACTAAAAGGTATTAACACACTTGCGCTAATCACATCAATGACACCACTTAAAGAAAAATAACTTCTATAATGATGTAAAATGAATGCATTCATGGGGTGTATGACTGAACTATGTCCCTAGATCACCTCTCTAATTAATTTTTAACAATAATTTGTGAGGGATTTTATGTACTAAAACCTTTCTGTTACCATATGGCTCCTTGCTTTTGAGCCAGCTGGCATCTACAAAAATATTCCCATTTAATGCTGGTATCCACAAACTTGAATGCATTTACTCATTCAGTTCAGCCACTGAAATATATTTTCCTGGAGAGATTCTAATTCTCATCAACACAAGTATGAGAATTTCCACACTTAAACAACAATTGCTCAATTCCCATACAACAAAAAACATATGAAGGACGTTTCCTATTGCAAAAAGTCCTAATTAATTCAGTAAGTGCAGTGATTCTGAGAACTCATGTCTGGACTGTCGAACTCCAACATGGTCTTGCAAAGGGCTTTACAGAGACTCAGCCCTGTAAAGCTGACAAGCAAGACTGGAACCTTAGAGCAACTGGTTCTCTAAAGGCTGAAGATTATATATGAGTCTGGGTTCCTGCTGGACTAACATTCTACTTGCTTTTATATGGCTGATTCTACAGAAATGGTACTAAAATCTGTTCTTGGCCATCATTTACCCTCAGTTGTCTAGTTTAATCTAATCGAGGTGCATATAACACAGCTGTAGATCGAGAGGGAATGTATACAGGCATAGTACTGGACAGACAAAATGGAATTTGTCCCAAGAAATTAGACAATTAGTCAGACTTTAGGTTGAGCAGTGGTTCAAGCAAGGCCAAAAAGGGTTACTAACATACTAAAAAAAAAACCCCAAAATCACACAAGATGATGCAGCCTTTGCAGCTGTGTTCTGAAGCATCTCTTTCAGATATCCAGCTATCATCATGCCTTTGTTAGGACAACAGTAGCAAATGTGTAAGAATTAAAGGTGGAGTAAATAGTTTTGTGCAAGAGTTCAGGATATGCCTTTTAAATCCCGCTACAATGAAGTAGCATCTTCCAAGTTATGGGTTATCCAGACTGTAAAAGCCTAGCAAATCTTACACTGCCTATGCACAACAATGAACAGAAGTCAGTAAAGCTATAAATTAATTTTGGAGAGCAGGGAAGAAAGCAGAATGTACAGAGTGAGGAATATATGGTCTCTACAAAAATACCGGTTTTAGGGAACAGAAAGTTAAAGAAATTTAAAAGTAATGTTTACATTTTTAAAACTCCTACTAGTGGGACTCAAGCTGCCCTTAAGTACAGTTCTCATCAGTAATACTATAAGCATGTTAAATAATGTATCTTCCATTCTCACTTTCAAGTGAAATACACAGAGCTAATACAGAAGATACAACTGCATCTTCGACCACATAATCCATTAGTAATCTGTTAATGCAACACACTTTTAGGATTTGAAATCAAAGTGTAGAAATAACTTATTAGAAAACTTTAAAGGCCAGGAGAAATACATTAAATATTGTACAGACAGGCAAACCAAAGCACAGTTTATACAAAGAAAAACACACTAACAAGTATAAGGTACCTGCAGTTGGATCTTTGGCTAAAGCATTGTCCAAGGCACTTGTTATGGATTGGAAGAGATTCATCTTCTGAGTTTGCCCTGTGTGAAAGTGATCATTCAGCAATTTAATTTGGTTCAAAACACAAAAGCACATTAGAAAACACTGGTGCAAACATGTCTAAAAACTTAACCATCAAAAACAAGATCCTTGTTAGGAATACCCAAGATTCATTTGCTGAATAAATTTAAATTATGGGAGAGATGGGATTGAGCATTGTACACTTTGCCTTCCCAAGGACTGTAATTCTACTACCCTGAATCCAATCTTTCTTTCAAAAAACTATGCTCTTGCCTAGAGCAAATGCAGCTTTGCAATGCTCAGTCAAACACTGGGAACAATGACTTCCTTTTCAAAGGAAGAAACCAACGTATTATTGTTTTGGGGACTGGGATCCCTCCCTGCTAAAATTCACCAGATCTCATTAAGCTTATTTTATCATTCTTTAATCACATTTTTTAAAGCTTCAGCCTTTCCCATTTACAGATACCTACTGTTATCAGAAGTTTTCCAGACCACTGGCCTGCTCTCTGCACTGCAGTTAGTAAGTGTCTGAAGCATCAAATTCATACTTCAAAGAAAGGAACTTGGTGCTGAAGTAAAGCAAGCTGTCTTAAAATCTTTGAATTTTAATTCAAACCAAGAAAGGCTACCAGAGTAGCCTTCTTCATTCCAGTACTGCAGGGAAAAACAAGGAGGCTTGAAAGCAAAGATGGACCAAAACAACAGCCTGGTCCTCACTACTGTGACCAATTCAGATTCTCCAAGCAAATAAAATAATTCTTAAAAGAAACCAAGTAAGTAAGAAATTGCTTGGTTGACTTATGGTAGCTCTTTAACTGGCAAAACCTCTAAGTCATGACTAGAAGCCACAGTCCAGGAGAATGCTACCTACCAACACACACAGTGTGTAAAATTAAATAAATAAGCTGGTTACGTGAAGATCACACACAAACAGAACAGGTGTTAGAATTCAGAAAGGAGAACTACATTCTTTTTCCAGTAGTTACAGTACCTCTCAAAAAATGTTCAGCTTCCCTTTCTTCTAAATCATTAATTAATGTTAGTATTTTTTGTTAAAGACTCGTGTGATGCCACACCTGAGTAGCTGAATAGCTGCATTCCTACACATTCCTGTGCTTGGTAACTTCACTTTTTATACTTTACATGGCCCTTTAAGGAGATGAAAATGTTAAAAAAAAAAGTTACGGGAACTGTTCAAGTTATACAAAAGCCCTAATGAACAAAACTTACAAATTCAAAGGAAGAAAAGCTGGGGAGCAGCAGCTCTTTCTCTCTTTCCCAAGTCATCCACATGAGTACTTAGGTTATCTTTTCTACAAAATACCATCCTTCCAGTATTTGATATAAATAAATGGCTATTACTTAAGCTACTGTCAGAAACTCCTCACCATGATAGTTCTAACCTGCTTCTCTTGTTTATAAAAAAGGCCTTTGTATCAGCCCACACAGGAAAGGGGGAACTAATTGTGCCGTTCGTACTGGAACTGTGAAGTTGGAAAAGCGTTATCTCAACAACATCAGGATCAGTACCGACATAATTTTATTTCACTTCCACTACTTTTCACAGAATTTCAAGGTGTATTTTAACTCACAGGGAATTAGTTTTCTATTAATAAATGCAAATAACTGGCATGCTACACCAGAGCTTCTTCGCATGATCTCAGGCAAGGACCTGCCATACACAAGCCAGTGTGACACCCTGGATGCCTGTACATCTTTATCACTAACAGAAATGGTAGATAAAAGTCCGTTTTTGTTGGTCATGATCAAGATGCAACACCAAGCTATCCAACTAAGTAACAAGTTTTGTAGAGGACAGTGAGGTTCATGTGATAGAAACAGCTGTTCTGCATCTGGCAGGCTTCTTACAGGGGAACTCTGCACTAGCCATTTGCAGGGCTGCATCTCACAAATAAAAGTCAAACGCCATGCGCTGTTCATTTCCAAGTTATGTGTGTTTACTCTCAACCATGTGACCACGAGGGTGACCTCGAACCTTTTAGCGGACAGCAGTCTTTATTCATCATAGGTTTATTATCACACTCATGACCTAAGCACGCAATACAAAAACTGGTATGGATGTCACGTCAGTAAGTTACTACTAGAAGCTTTTGGAACCTTCGGTCAGGGGCCGAGGATGATCTTGCAGGTCTGAGCACACGATGGGCCCATCTACCGCAGCTCTGGCTCTGACAGCCCAAAGCACTTCACCACCTCCCACGCCGAAGGGGCCTGCGGCACCCCCGGCCCCGCCAGCGGCCCACAGGGGCCTTCCCACCCACAGCCCAGGATTTCTGCGGAAAACCCGTGGGTGAAAGTGCCGAGGACACAGCGGGGTCACGCAGCCATGGGGATGCCTCCGCCGCCCGGGGCCCGACTCGCAGCGCCCTACCGGGCCCTCGGCGGGTTCTGCCTGCCTGCCTGCCTCCCATCCCGGACGGGGTTGTTGGCGGCCTCTCCCAAGAAGGCGGGGGCGATAGGGAGGACCCAGAGGCAGAGCGAGGTTGAGGTCGGCCCGCGGGGTGGACCCCGGCCCAGCCGCGCTCTCACCGTACTCGCTGGGCGCCGGGTCCGGCTGGAAAGCGAAGTGCGCGGCGGCCCGGCGGGGCGCGCCCAGCAGCGGGGCCANGCGCGGCCTGAGGGGGCGGGGCCGGCGGGGCGCGGGTACGCGCGCGGCACGCGGCAGCCGTGAGCGGGAGCGCGCCCTGAGGGCTCGAGCGCGCCCAGTGTCACAGCCAGGGGGACGGGGACAGCCACGGATACCGTCGTAGNGTAGGGACAGCCACAGCCACGGGTGTAGTCGTAGGCACAAGCCATGGGCACGGCCACAAGCCATGGGCACAGCCGCAGCCATGGCCGCAGTTACAGGCACGGCCAGAGTGGGCCTCGACGTGCCCTCGGTGCTGTCACAGTCGCAGCTGAAACCAAAGGCCACACGTCTCCCCTTAAACTCTTCTCTTTTCTTCCTCCGCAAGTGGCTGTCGTGTCGCCACCCCAGAATCGACAAATCGTAGACTGGTTTGGGTTGGAAGGGATCTTAAGGATGATCTAGTTCCAGCAACCTTGCCAGGGGCAGGGACACCTCTCANGCCAGCGTCGCCGGGGCATAGACCAATCAGAGGCGGCTCCGCGGTGGGTGGAGAAGTGGGCGGGAGGGAGCGAGGGTGTTTTGCTGCGCGCGCGCGGGANTCCACAGCTTCTCTGGGCCACCTGTTCCAATGCCTCGCCATTCTTGCAGTAAAGAATTTTTTTCCTGATATCCAATCTAAACCTATACTCTTCCAGTTTGAATCCATTTCCCCTTGTCCTGTCACTACATGCCCTTGTAAATCTCTCCATCTTTCTTCTAGGCTCCCTTCACCAACATCTGAAATCCTCAAGTTCTACCCCAGCAGGTGCCCCAGAAGGGTATAAAGAATTCATAGATCTGCAGATATTGCCTATTCCACTCTGTCTCTCAAAACCCCTCTCAAGTGCCCATCCAACCTGGCTCTCAGTCTTGTCTTATTTTGATTAATTTTTTTCCAAGGTCTTTACTTCCAAACACTCTTTCTCATACCTTTGTTACATTATTTCATTGAAATTATGATCTTTCATATGCGCATATTTTCTTTGTCACCTTTTATAGAAACATTCTTTCTAACATTCTCCTTACCAAAGTGACCACCTCACATGCCTTCCATCCTCTAGGTAAGTATTCTTGGTCTACTTCTGCAGCCTCCATTTCTTCCTCTGTACACCCATCCTTGCTGCCTTTTAGTTGTCTCCACATCAATCCTTTCCCTTTTGTCAGTGCTTCACATCTTGTCCATGTGCATGCCTCTTCACAACCCCTTTCATGCAGCCTCCAACAGGTGACAAGCTTTGAGTTGTTCTTCCCTGTCTGTTTCGATATTATCTGTAAGAGCAACCATACTGGTTAGCATTTTTACTTTGCTCCAAGAACTCTAACTCAAAACCGTGCCTCAAAGAAAAAGGCTGGAAATTAGAATGATGTGTAAATGGCATTACCTCTTTCAAATGAGAGGGGCTTGTATGTAAGCCTGTATGAACACAGCCTGGTTTAAATACTGGAATATGAGATTTCGTGTCTAACATATTTTATGTATAACTGTTATGATTAGAGATTCTTTTCTTTCTCTCTGAGTTCCAAGCCGTTACTGAAAATCCCTGTAATGACCACAGTTCCATTTTCAGGGAAGACTATTGTTTCATTATGTATTTTGTGAAAAAATATTTTTTCATGTTGATATAGAAAATCATTTTGATTTGTGCAAAATAAAAGGCTTAATCCTGCTGCTAACTAGGGAGACCATCCAGTTGCTCTTTAACATGCCCTTTATCCTTAGAGACTGCTGACAACGCACTCAAATTTTGGGTGATTGATCATGGCATCAAACAAGTTTGAACATATTCTAGTATATCCCAGGGAAGCAAGACACTATTTAAGTTTCTAAAGGGGTGAGAATTTTAATAAAAATAGGAAAGCCGTCTTTGCAATGAATGAGGAGTATATAAATGTCAAATGTTGAGGTTGCTTCCAACTTCACCTGAAGGCAGCACATAGATGTTTGAAAAAGTTTAGTACCTAGAAAACAGCATAACTATCAAGTGATATATAATCGTATAATATGTATTGCTACTAGTGGAAGATATTACAAATATCGAAGTTTAATATTCAAATAATTGTGTTTCTTTCAGAAAGCAATGTATCTGGGTAGGAGGAATTTAGCTATATTTCACATTGTTGCGGCAAGATCTGCAAAACCCAAAAATGGAGAGCAATAGCATAGAAAGGAATTCCTTTACATGTAAGTTTGTCATCTATTACTAATATTTCAGTTGTTGGATCTGTGAATTGCTAAACTCATACTGTAAATTGTAAGATATATTCTCTTTATGTACAGTGAGTATATGCCATGCTGTTATTTATAAAATGTGGTGATGACCTCGTAGGAGAGGCTTCTGTTTTCAGCACAGGCAGGTAAAGGATACTCCTTCCTTAGTTCAGAGACCCTTGTCTTCTCCACCTGGTGATACATGGAACTTGAAAAGGAAAAGAATGGTCATGTGGCCCAGTGTCTCAGAGAGGAAGTTACAGCATTCATGATGGAAGGGTGGAAAGAAGAAATATCTTCAGTAAGATGTCTTCACCTGCTAGTCAGACCTAGGTGAAAGAGAAAATCGTATCTGGAGATTTACTAACATCTGAATTATTATTGTTTTGAGTACAAAAAATGGTTTGTCTGCATGGCCTTGGATATTTGCACGGGTACCAAAGAAAAAAAACGGGCAATCAAAGAGGTTTATCCCAATGTACTTTGGCTGACCAATATTTTAGTGGAGTTGAATCCCAGCGTTCATGTCTTTCCAGCTCTGATGGGGTAATAATTACATCCATGTTGTTGCTGGTATGTGTTATGATATTCCAGCAACTTCAATTACATTTTGAAGACATTTTTCTCTTTTGGAAGTTGTTCAGTCACTTAGGGCCACTGCTGTTAAATCTGTACAGCAGACATTAAGAGCTGAAATCAGCTGCATTCCCCATCTGTGTGTATTAGTCATTTTGCACATCCTTAGTATTGTTGACAACCATTAAAAAACTCTGGCAGGGATTACTATTATTTGTGAATAATCATGCAGAGCAATTAATGAGGATCCGATGATGATTGCAGACCCTACTGACACAGACCAGATTATGCCCATATTTATGCCAGCATCAATCAGATGTAACTCCTTTGAAGTCCTCTGTTGTCGCCTCTGATTGACATGGATCTAATTGTGAGCAAACTGCAATATTGGATTTGGACATAAACATATGCCTCCAAGTCTACTATTCTATTTCAAAATCTCTCAAAATTTTTACATAGCTTGCAGCTGAACCTTAAACTTATCACACTTCCCAGTAGGTGTTACTTTATTTAAATTACATTTCTCTAGACGATGAAGCATCCAGGTGATTTCTGTTGCATTCTTCGAGCATAGTTGTTTTCTTGTCACTTCTGTCTGACATGCTATAGTGTTGCTGAAGGTTTTCCTCCCTGCTCTGTGGTTCGTGGAAGGAATTTTGTTGCATGTTTCCACCCCAACAGTTGATTAGCTTATTCACCCCCTCTTAGAGGAGCTGCTAGTAAGCACTCTTGTCACGCTAATCCTGGGTCTTGGCACTACAGCTGTTTTCGTGCTGTTTGCTGTCTTCTGTCTTCCTTCTACCCTAAATGTTGTCTGCTTTGTCCTTCTTTTTCTGTAATAGTACTTTGGAGCTGTTTTCTCTCATCTCTCCTCCCTCAGACAAATGGGGTTTTCTGCTGATTAGGGACAGTCATCTCTTTCTTGGATACGTGAAAAGGAGACGTTGTAGCATTTGGTCTGACTGGTTTTTTTATCAGTCCTGTACAGATTAAATGTGGGAACAGAAAGGATTGTCTTACCCCTAAGAATGAGTAAGACAAACTGAACAAGACCAGAGCAGCAATGGTTTTGATCAACAGGACTTAGAAGTAAATGGTTTCAACTTAGTTAGTATAAATGCCAAGGACCCTTTTGCAGTTTAGCAGAGAAATTATTATTTTACACTTTGATAAAAAGCAGGTCGGGGCAATCTATCTGGAACTAGACAAGTTGTAATCTGACAGAGAGCAGAAAAAAAAAGGAAAGGAACCTTTAATGGAGTAGTTTTGTACTCGTTTCCATGTAAGGTCAGAAATCATCCAGTTACTTGTGCCATATGACCCACCTCTGTGGTAAGACAGTGCTTCCCACTGTGTCTAGAATAGTAACTGTGGGTTTCATCCCCAACTTCTTTTTACATTTTTAAACACTGCACACTTAAGTTGAAGACAGTTCTATTTAAAAATTACATGAGTAATTCATAACATTAAGTGAATCAAGGCTAGAAACTGCAGTGTCTATCCATAGAGACGTTATTCAGAGTTCTTCATATGACATTTCAGTGTTTCATAATGACAGGATGAGAATCCCACTCCTCTGTTTAATTCAATCAGTTTTAATTGCCTTGAAACCGCAAAGCATATTTAACTCTATTTTCTACTGACTCAATCTAGAAATACCTGTGCAGGGAAGTGATTTCTAATAGTTGACAGCTCATAATTCTAATGCCAAAAGAAGTCATAATGAAATCCAATTTGTTCAAGGAATGGGGATCACATTTTTATCCTGAGTGTAGTTAAATGTAGGAACAATTTACCTGAGAACATGCTGGATTCTCATCACTTCCACTCTTCAAATCATAACTAGATTTCTTTGTAGAAGAGCAAAGCTCTTTGTAGCTCAAGCAAAAGTTACAGTCTTGATAGCAAAACTACTGGGTGCAGTCATACTGAAATAATCTTATTAATACCTTGCAGTTCTAAAATACCTGTTGTTGTTCAGAAACAAGTGAGAATTGCTATTTGACTGGTCAGGAAACTGTGCCAAAAATCTTAATCAGATTCAGAAGCAAGTAGAGTGATGGATCCTTCATGTATATTGAAAGTATTTGTGTGTATGTATATATGTATATAAATACATACAGCTGACATTATAAGCAGTGTTCAAAAAACAAATATACAGAGATGGCTTTAAATAACGGTGATGAGATTTAAAGAAGTCACCTTTGGATCCCATGAGTTCCCGACAGGTTTCCACAGTGTTCTGCCTGCTGCTGGCAGGTGCTCTGGAAGTAACCATGTACCAAGCAACACACTCGACAGGTTTAAATAAGTATTTGAGATTCTGGTCACTTTGCCACAGACTGGCCTTTAGCTGCTGATCAGAGTGGGAGCTGTGATCAGCTACAAAATAATAAATCTCACCCAATAATGTTAATAGTAATTTCTGTAAATTAAACACACAGAATTTGTAGTCTATCAGCCAGTGAAAAAGTGAAAGTCCTACTGCTGCCATAAAATTGTAAAATATGTCATACTTTTACACATGGAGACATCAGTTTCTGTGCATCACCGGGCCGTTTGTTGCACTAATATCACTAGCCAGAGAAGCAGTATTGCATAAGTCAGTGCAGTATCCAGACCCATGTTTCATTGCTGTCAGGCATGAGAAGATTGAAGGGAACTGTAGTCGGAGTGTGAATAATGAAAGCTACCCAAAAATAGATCATACTTTAGGGATACCTGTGCTACTAATTTTATAAGATCTAAACCCCATATTCAGCTGTCAGTTTGCCTAAATTTTTTCCAAACTGCAAGGGATTTTTTCTTGTACACACTTTTTCCTTTTAGTTTGACCATCTGTGCAGTTATAGGATGTTCTAGGTATTTTTTTCTAGACTAGGTTTCAGGCATTGGACCACGTTCAGATTCTAATGCTGCTTTCAGTGTGGCACTGGTGTCTGCACCACTGCAGTCACCCACTTGCAGCTGTCTTTAAATAAAGTAGCTGGCTGTGGTATTTATTATTACTTCTCTTTTCCTTCACCCAATCAGTTTTCTTCATCCCAGCAAAAAATGTCTAGGTGCATTTTTTAATTTTAATATAGAAAGAGTGTATCTTTCTATATTCTCTTTTGACTAAAGATTTTCATCACCACAGAGTACCTGAAAATTCTATTGGTCGCCACTAAGAGAAGGAATGCTTAACACTCATGCAATTTGTATGACTCTGAGAAATCTAGGATTGGTGCATCATTTCTATGCCCCTTTCCAAAAATTCAGCTAGGTTGTGGCAATGTTGTACATTAAAGCTTTCTAATTTTTATATAAAAGATTGTTTCAAATATGTATATGAAAAAGTTCTGCCGAAGTTTAATTTAGATGAACAGAATATCCTTAAATAGGTTTTCAGTGGCACTCATAGGTAGCACAGGCATTTAATGTAGAAATAAAGCTTCACTAAAACACAGGATTTAGACTAATTTAGGCAGCCTGGATCTCACTGAAAGCCAGCAATAGTAATTCACATTTTTATCCCTAACTTTCATCTTTCTCTGTGTTTAAATAAATATATCAAAGTCTATTAGAAATAGCATAAACTGAGAATTGTCTTACTGATTTGTAATTTTTCTTGTATACCATTAGGTGGCAGGGAACAGTAAAGATTTACTTGATGAAATACATATGTTGAAATACAGATCTATCAGATTGTTCTCTCCACCCTTTTTGAATCAGATTTCCTACTGTGAACTGTCAAGAGCTTTGTTTAGCTAATTATTGAATGACTTACCAACAGGGCTCACTGCTTTCATCAAAACTGCTTCAGATTTCATTTTTGTGCAATCCTTTTGTGAAATAAGAAAAAAAAAACAAACAAGACATATTCATCCCACTGGGAGTTCTTTAAAATTAAACATCAGCACTGTTGTGTGTCTACTTCTAACCTCTGCTTCTGGTCAGGCTAAATCTGACTGCTGGAAGGAGCCCCTAGGCCAGTCTAATTCAGTAGGCATTGGTGGAAGGCAAGAAAATTTATTATTCTTTTGAGAGCCTTGGTTGTAAGGGCTATGCTTTTGTCTGGGTCCAGCTATAAATAAAGACCTTTTACATAGCATAGATACAAAAGGATTGAACTGACAAGGCTTAGACACCCAGGCTGACAGACAGATGGCTGCAAGTAAAAAGATAAGGAATTTATACTGCCAGCAACTTTTGTGTCTCTAAATCCAGCTGGTTGCTGATTTTAGAATTGCAATGGATGTCACTGGTGAGAGGGTAGGTGGCAGGAATCACAGGGCAAGACTTGTCTGCTTGATAACTCAGTGTTTGATGTATGGGAAGTTAATTGCACTACTAGTGATTCTGTAGGAGATAAGGAAATCTATGGTCAGCATTTCCCAGAGATGCGGAATTAAATCCCTTGCAAGAGTAGCCCCTAAGAGATTTATTCTTGTCGCCTCAAAACTTGTCAAGTGCTGTTGGTAGGAACTGTGCCACAGATGTTGTCACATGTGCTTAACTGGAAAGTTCCAGAGCAGATTTTTCCATATGTTTATGTAATAATCTAGTGCCAAAGAACTAACAATTCCAGAAAGTATTTTACGGCTGCAGTTTGCCATTCCCATTTGCTAAGCTAACACCTGAGAGCAAGAGAAGCACGAGAGACATCTTGTTGATTTGTTATTGGTTAGTCTGATATGCAGAGAAATTCAGCTCAATGCAGTTTTAACTTGACAGTGACAGTAAACTGAGTGATAGTAAAGAGATGGAAATTCATTATTCACAGAAAAATGTGTAGTAGCAACTCAGAGAACTCTTAACAGTGTGTCTCTTTTGTATCAGGCAATTGCCTCTGGAAGCAAGGAGTCCTTTGTTCCTCCAGTTCAGCCCCAGCATTGCCTAAGAACACTGACAGTAACTACACGAGCTGTAACCTCACTATTTGGGAAGGCTAAATGTCTGCTTGAATTAAAATTCAATATTTTTGATCTTAGTCTCTGAGTTTTAGTCATTGTGTTGTATCCACGCAGTTCAGACCTAGGCAATCTTTTGGGAAGCTCTCTATCTGAAACAGGAATCTTCAATAATTAAAAATGCCAAACCCAATAATAATGATGGTACCACAGGATGACTTAAGCAACAGATTCTATTAACTTGGATTGCAGAAAATCAGATTCCTTCCAGATATAAATACTCAATGCCTGTGCCCATCACAGTCCCATGGCCACCATGGCTGTCAGCATAAAAGGTGGGTCATCTTCAACAGCAGTTTCTTTCCTTCACAAATAGTAGCTACAGATTTCAGAAAGCTGCCAAGCAGGACTGAATCTAATTCAACATGCTATCAGCCTTAGCATCTGACAGCAGTATTGATACTTCCAATGGATCAGTCTAGCAGTCAAGCTGTAGATCACCCTACCCTGTTTCTACCATCTAACTGTGTAGATCATGGACCTCCCAGGAAAGATGCAACATAGCCCTGGAGATCACGGGAGAGGAGCTGCAGTGTGTTAGGAGATTGAGCTTGGACCCTGTGTGAAACCAAACAAGCAATATTTTTTCTGGTGCACTGTGAGTTGTTCAATAATCAAAAATTTTAGTCTTTGAGAGATTGAAGAAAAACAGGAATCAGTGAGAAAGTGTGTTTCTCAGCAGGGACTGTGTTCAGTGGGGCTGCGCAGGCTCTGCGAGGACAGGCTGCTGGGAGCAGGTGGGCGCCGTGCAATGCAACGTGCAGTGCAACGTGCCCTGGAGTCCGCAGCACGCTGTGAGCCCTGGGGTGGATTGCTCAGGAACCGATCTCTGCCTGCATGTCCTGCTGCTGCTGCTGGGCTTTCACTAGCACAGAGCCTAACAGGACATTGGTTAATGCTGGGATTCAGTCTGGGGCAGAGGTGGTTTACTTATCTTTGTGGGAAAGGGAGGAACAATCACAACAATCAAGCTGATCACTTATTGGGCCTTATATTTTTAAAACCACAGATAAGTAGTACAAAATATTTGGATCTCCACAAAGGAAAGGTCTTTCCAGCCTGCATAATTCAAATGTGGGTTACCATTTGCCTGAAGCTAGGAAACACTATTTATATGTTATCAGCCTGTTTTCCTTATGTTGTTCTTCACAGTTTTATCAGAAATGTCAAGAGTTGCTTACTCAGCTGAGCTAAAATCCTGAATATTTCTCTTTGTACCTTTGGTCCTTTCATTGTTTTACAATCAGATGTGAAAGTCTGTTCAAGAAGAGGATAAATATGTTCTGAGATATTGTCATATTTTGAGAATGTAGGAACCTAAACGAGATTCAGTCTTCCTGAATTCTCCTTAGAATTTACAGTTGTTTGCAAGAGTGCAAACAACCACCTTTTTGATTTCTCCTAAGCTGTGTCCAAGAGGACAAAATTCATTCCCATTTGCAGGATTTTGCTTCTTCCAACTACTCTCTGAGGTGGATATAATAAAGACAAGAACTTGAAAAATCATCAGCTTCAACCCCCTTCCCCCCACCTCAAAAAAACCCAAACAACTATTGGTATTGTGCATCATCTCCTTTTTATAGAAAGCATCAAACAGTTTGGTTTTGTTTTTCTTAAACTGCCTATGTAATAAATTGTAGATTTGTACTTTCCAGTGCTATCTTTTGAGGAGCCCTCAGTAAACTAAAACATATTTCAGAATGCAAAGAAGGGATGATATTTCACTGTAAAATAGTAGGAAAACTCTTGGTCCGAACTAACTCAGATTAATGAATGAAAACGGTTTCCTTTAAAAGAGACATCTCAGGCAGGAGAGTAGAAGCAAGTTAGCTGGAGAAGTCAAAATATTCTGGAGATCAGCAGAACAAAGTACATTTCCTAGGCATACGATGACTTTGTGAACACTCATGCTATCTAACATCTTGCTCTGTCTTCCTGATAGGCTTCTCACATCATCCAGAAATGAGATTAGTGGAAAGAGAGAAGTCTGCTTTCTTAGTACACTTTCCTTAGCATGCTGAAAAGATGATAGCAAGAAGTAGGATGAGATAGAAAACAGGAGTGGTTTTGCTCGGGTCTGAAGATACTGGGATGATTTACATTGCAGTAGAAGAATGCCTAGGGTTGTTTTTCTTCAAATGTGCCAGGGGGTGGTACAAGGCCTACTGGTGGTTTCATATGTATTGTCAAAGCTACTGCCTACGACTGCACACATTCAGCTTCTTGTGAAAGACTGTTACAGGCAAGACCAAAGGAAAAATTACTTTTGCAAGCAATGCTCTACCTGCCCAAAGCAAACAACAGCAAGGGTGGCTTGTGTAGCAATTTGTGGGAGGAGATCTGGGAATTTTCATCCTTTCTTTAAGGCTAGGATCTAGGAAACTAACCTGAAGGGCAAGAGAGGAAGAAGGATGCAGTTGCAAAACAAAAACAAAAACAAAAAGACTAACTGATAGAGAAGAAAAAATTGAGAAATTAAATTGCAGTAATGGAAAAGGATGTGAAAAAGCAGGCAGATGATGGAATGGCAGAAGAGAAAATTAGGGAAGCCAGTTGCAACAGAGGAGAGGGAGATATGGTTGAGATAGCTAAGAGGTGGAGTCTCAGAAAGAGCAATGAAGCCTTATGTGATACCGACATAGAACAGGAAACAAAATGACCTCCAGGTGAAGGAGAGAACAGATGGAAGCAAATCTGAGATTCACCTCTCTATCAGAGAGATTCATCGAGGAGGTCAAGTGAGCATAATGTTAGCTCATCAGTCAAAAACAAGAGAGTCAGATGTGGACCAGAAATTACAAACTATCAGAGTAGGGATGGCAGGAGGAGCTGCCAGAGGCAGATGGATCGGGGACACCACTGTTGTCTACAAACATCTTGGATATCCAACACCGTGAGTGAGACAAGCTATTTGAATTGATACCGGTAGTAGAAAGAATGTGCATATAATAAAATGTTCGTAATCTAGAACTGGAATTAGAAAGTTCCCAGCCATCAGATCAGATGGCTCTGTCCCATTATGCGCTGTCCTATAAGGAACAGGGTATGCAAACACATCCTAGATTATCTTCAGGTGGAGCTCGATAAGTTTGGGGATGCAATCATATACACAATCGATATCCATGATGAGTGAGACCAGATTGGATGTTGTAGGAGGACCTTCCTAGTCCCTGCCCTAATCTTATTTTCCTAATAATGATGCTGTTGACTCATATGTATTGACCAGGACAGGTGCAGACAGACACACATTTGCCTCACTCACTTTCCAAGCCAACTGGATGCCACCCACTTCTGGAATCAGTGTAGCTGGAGTGGCCCAGGGCTGTACCCAAGCTGTTAAATCTGTGCAAATACATGACTTTCAGACCTGAACTGGCTTGCCTTCCCCTTACTTGGAGTGTGGGCGAGGGAGTCCACACCTATCCATACACCCCCAGAAGGCTGTTCAAAGCTCACATGAGCTCGGTGCCTTAGAGGTGTGAAAACTACTTAGATTAGGGATGCAGGGACTGTACAGGATGATGTAACAGGGCTGAGGGGACTCAAGATCCCAGAAGAAATATCGTATCAACATCTGCCAGTCCCGGGTGCCACAGCAGCATGGCCGGGAGCCACATGCAACATCTCTGTGGTCGCTTCTGTATGACAATGTGGTGTTTGGTAGCAGACCAGTCTGATGCACCACCATTGTGTACCATGTCACCAGGAATGACAACTCACATCTTTGGTTGCCCTCCCCATTGTGCTGAGTTCCTAGAGAATGCTGCACAGTGGAGATGGTGCCCCTGTTCCTCCTGGTTAGAGCATCCCTTCCTTGTCTGTGATCATACTTTGTGTCTTGCTCCCGGGAGCTGCATTACTCCTCAACACATCTGCAGCCTCCTGCTCATGCTGCAGTGACCACAGCCATCTACTGCATCGAGTCGTGTTCCAAGGCACCAACTGATATTTGTGTATTTGGAAGCAAACATTTTTCTGTTTTAGGCGTATGACAGATTACTTTTTATTGCTAAAAAGATCCTGATAAGGAAAGATTATTGGACCCTTCACTGTGTGGTCATCAAGACCTTTATTTTTCACAATAGATTTCCATTTTTCCCTCTGAGTAAAAATCTACGGTTATGAGAGTGCGTGGCTCACACTGTTTCCGCTGTGACTGAAATGGGACCATTCCCACGCTACTTGAAGCTTTGCATTCTTGGCTCCCGAGATTACTTGCAGATATCGTGGCCGTGTCTTCCTTTGATGAAGATGTTCTTATCTTAGGTGAGATGTGGAGTGCTTCATCTTGCAACATTTCTGCTACCCGCCCCCGGGCAGAGAAAGAGAGAGAGAGAACACAGGAAGAATGACAACTTGTACTTTCAAAATCACAACCTCATAAGGACAACAGCTGATAACAAGCCCAAGCAAAACCAAACTAGTGACTCACCCTCCTCTCTCCTAGCCTACTGGGAAAGATTGAGGATTTCTGTACAAATAGTAACACTGGCTTCAATGATATCTCCTTTTTTGTTATTAAAGGAATTGATGCTTTCTTAGACTATACATTTATTACAGAAATTTGTCTCCATTTTTTCCCCTGAGTCAGGCTGCTTTTATCACCAGACCTGTGATAGAAAAAGGGCGTATATTTCCTTGTGTGCTCCTATTAATACAAAGTAAAGAACTGCACGTTTCACACATCCATACCCTACAACAGTGCCCTGTCTGCAAATAAAATTGTCTGAGATTATGACTTACAACTGCTTTCTAGCAAAAGCGAAATTTTAGGTTTTAAATGAAACACCTTTGTTTCTACAAAAGAGATAAGAAAGGCATTCCACAGGAAAAACAAAAAAACCCAGCCAAACGAAAAAGAGTCCATAGAAATACTAGTATAGATAGAATAGATAGGACATAGATTTATAAATGTGATGTCCCATGTGTGCCCTCTTAGGCATTTATGGGCAGGTGAATAAAATCACAGAATTATCTTTGTTTCCAAGCCTAGATCAGGTTTTTGTCATTAGAAATACATGTTTAGCTGAAAGCGTAAGTCCAAAATCTACTGTTTAAAGAAGACCAGGACTGCAAATCCAAGCATGCTTCTGACATTAATTAGAAGACATTAAAGTTAATATTGCAGGCGCAAACTGGATACGGACCACTTCTGTATATGCTGCAGAGGTAGGATTAATCTTGTTTTTACCACGTGAAAGTCAGGTAGTTAATCTCAAATGGTCAGGTGGGCTCCTTAGCTGTATCAATAGGCAGAGGTAAAGCACTTCATAGTGTGATTTATCCAAAACTAAGGTAGGTGTCTGAGAGAAGGGAGGCATATCTCCCTCAGAGCATGTCTCTCTCCGTGCTCGAGAGAGTGTTCGAGTGACTGTCTTGTAAGATGGATCCCACCATGGCATGTTGCTTTTGCTACAGGATCACTGCCTTACTCGGTGCTTACTAAAGCTTGAGCTTCAGTATCTTCTCTATTTATCCTTTATCTGTAGTGTGTAGGCTTCTCCATTATTTTACTGTGTGCTGCTGAATTTAGCATAGAACACTGAATTTGTTAATTTTCAGTGGGATTTGCTCATGTTCTCAAGTACAGTATTTGTTAGCTCTTTACAAACACTGATTAAAATCTTCAAAGATGTGTCAAAAAAGAAAGGCATTATTATTACCACTTCCTTTTACAAAGGAGGAATGAAAACACCTAGATTAGAGTCATCGAAAGCTTCTTGCGCTTCAGGTGTGCACCGACTGATTTTCCAGTGCTTACAGCACTATGCATTGTTTTGTAAGTGTGAGACGCAGCCTGTTGTGACTTGGATTGCAACTGTGAGAGCCTGCTGACTTCTGAAACCACCCTTTCCCAGGTCTTGTGTTTGCCACTGTGAAAAACTGTAGCCTTTTACTCCAGTCAGCACTGTTAGTAGCAGCCTTTTTCTGGGACAATACCACTCTGGAATAATGCCACTTGAATTTACATGGCTGGCCCACAGTCTGTAAGGTGTCATTCATCCAATTTCACTGTAAGGGCATTGTTTCTGGCCCTGCAGATCCATTTTAATTCAAGTTCTGCAATGATAGTGCTGCAACAAAAGCAGCTGAGCCTTAGCCAACAGCAGCCTCCTCCATTGCACGGTCACAACAAATTCCCACAGCACAGACCATTCTTTGCCCCAGGTAAGGCAGGGAGTCCTGAGGGGAAACCACAGGAGTTTGTAACCAGGTCATTAAAAGAGTTTATGATCATATTCAGGGGGAGGCTGGAGTAAGGTTTCACAAGAAATTTGAATTTACTTTTTCATTCTTGATTTTGCAAATGTAGGTTTCTTCTAACGAGTTAAAAATACTGTCATACACTATTTTGAATAAGTCAGCAACGGGAGAGGAGAGGTGTCCCTGAGTGAAAACTCTGCCTGGGTCATCAGCACGGTAGGTGCTTTATCTGGCACACTTCCAGCAGCTAAGCTCACACTCTAGGTGATGGCAATACTGTCGTCTTCTGGGCACTAGAGGGGGATGGATACACATGCTTCATTGGTGGATTTCACAGCTGGAGAAACAGTGCTTCTGTTTTCAATTCCAGAAGCTGAAAAAATTGGTGACAAACCTTTCCTTGTTGCTTCTCTCTCCCTCTCTCTCTCTCTCTTTTTTTTTTCCCAGAGTAGGGATTTTCTGTTGTCATCCTCTTGCCTTCTGTTCATTTCTGTCTCTGCTTCTTCATTCCAATGCATCATTTCCATTGACTTCTAAAGGCTCTCTGGTGCTGTGCCTTTCCACCTTCCAGGGAGAGCTCTTGGTTTTGCTCCTAACCTCTGCTCACAATCCCTCACCTCTCCTGTTCATGCCAGTTTCTTGTACCTGCACAGCCTCCACTTTCATATGAAGCTTAAATACAGTAAATACAGGTTCTTACTCTGTCCTCAGCAAGACAGTGGTATCTCAGCCCCTTTGAACAGGATACCAACGTTATTACAACTCATGCTCCCTACGTGATCAGGTCTGTGAGATGGTGAATGTTTGGTTACACAGAGCATTAGCTCAAGGTTGTTGAGGTTTGTAACTGCATACATACTAAAGAAGATGTGTTTCATTAAAGGCCTACTGAAGGACTGAATCTTGTATTCAAAGCACGATGAGGTGAGATCCATGAGTATCAGATCTTGTGGGAGGTCCCTTTGAAGCCTAGTATTTGCCTGCATGGTAGAAGGTGAAGTCATCTTGAAAACCCAAGACGTTGACCACAATCTTCCCTGTGGAGCACTAGGCATTCTTTTCAGACAGCTGGTTACATAGACACACACCAGGCTAAAAGAATCATCAGCAAATACAGCATTGTTTTCCAGGTGAGCCAAGCCATGGGAACTTGTTGGCATTGTGCCCTCCAGTTCAAGGAGAGCTGAGTTGAAGCTGTTGTATATCATGTAGGTAAAGTCAAAGACCTTGAACAGATTTTGATAAGAAATAAAGCTGTGAGCAGAGACTGTCTAGTGTGCTCTCAGCCTGAAATTCAGGCTACAGAACCATGAACCCTCTCCTGGGTTCAGGTTGTTGGTGAGTCATTAAGCAGGCCTTTGACTTGTGAAGGTAAGCTGGATTCTGCATAGAAATCAGCTCTATTAATAAGCTGCTTCTGTCCCTCTCTCCTCCTTTTTTTTGTTCTTCCTTTTTGCTCCTCTCTCTAAGCCCCCATAGCTGTTTCTCATTTTACATATTTTCTGTACATTTTACCTCTTTCTGAAACTCCTCACTCTTCCCACTGAGCTGAGGGTATTTCTTCCCCTCTCTGCACTCTTCACACCGGCAGTGGGAGCACTGAGATGAGAGCAGAGCTCTTCTTCCCATTCCCATTGCAGAAGCTGCTGCATGTGCAAGGCCAGCTGAGCCCTGCTCCTTCCACCCTGGCCTGTGCTGCACTGTCTCGGTGCAAGTGGAGCATCTGTAGTGGAGGTAGAAGCTTATAGGACTTGGGAGGTGTTTGAGAAACTCGTACATCTGCTACCAAATGATATTGTAGATACTAAATGTACAAATGTCAGTTTTGGATGTATTCTACTTGCTTAAATCTTAAGAACAGACAAAAAGTGAATGTCTGGAACTACTTTTTCATTCAGCATCACAAACAACTAACCCTGTTACCCTGCACCAGCTGATCTGTGGCAGTACTATTGAACCATTTTAACAAAAGAAAAGCTGCCAAAAACTTCTGCTCTGAGGGCTTACCATGGAAAATATCAGCCCAAAAATCTTCAGTTCTGAAAGGTTTAGTTAGCTTAGGGACGTAGGAAGGTGAGTTGTGTTTACTGTAGAGGGTGTTACTTCCGTGATCACTAGTACCCAGGGGCTTAGTTCATTTGTCTTGTTTGGGGTTTGCTTTTCCCCCTTTATTTTTGCAATTTTCTCCTCAATTAACGAAGTGGGTAAAAAATGTGTGTTCTTTTGTCAAAACTGGTAGGTACTAAACTCTTATTTTATTTCAATTTCTTTTTTTATGTAGTTGTTTGACTTCTAAAAGTCCTTTCAACATCCCTCTCTGTTGATGTGCCTTTGTACATATATATATATCTATATATCTATCTATCTATATATATATATATACACACACATATGTACATACAAGTTCTCTTTCCTTTGCCTTTAGCTTGACATTCTAAGGAATTCTAAGCTATCATACTCTTTGTTGTCCAGTCTGTCTACCTGTCTGGTGAATTTGAGCCCCCTTGGTGAATTTGAGCCCCCTTGCCAAACAAAACTAGGTTGGACCCACTACTGAAAAAACTCAGAAATTAATTCCCTTAAGTTTCATGGAAACCATTGGGAGAGGAATGGGACAGGAAACAGATACAAATAGCTTCCCCTATTGCAGCTAAAGTATAAGCTCAATGTTTTTTTCATCCTGACAGATGGCCAGTCAGCACACTGACATCGCTTGGCTCCCACCCCAACACGTGCTGCCTCTTCTCCAGCCAGACGGGTAGGAGACAGAGATTTTTGGGGCATGCCATAGTGCATTTGGAGGTGGAGACGTGGAACTCTTGCAGTGAGAGATGTAGGAACAGATTGTACACATCTGTAGGAAACCATGTTTTAGCATTTCTGCTGTCCAAGGAATATCTGACATCTATTTGGAAGGAAGTGAGGATAATTATAAGACGGTACAGGGAGGGCCAAAGGGAAGAGGTCTTAAATGTGTAGGAAATTGGGCTACATTAGTTCTGCCACTTATGGCATGACACAGTAACTTTCAGCCTTTCTTATTCTCATTCTGGAAACAATCCTGCACAATGGCTTTTGTCCAGTCAACAAACTTTTGATTCATGTTGTTTAGTTCCTTAGTTAGGGAAGGACTTTGTAAATAATGGGAGAGGGGTTTAATGCTCACTGTTTGCTGCAAGACTTAGAAAAGAACCTATAAGAAAGCAGTTAGTAAGGGGGAGCTCCATCCAGCAATTACAGCCAAGGACCAGAGTTCTTAGTGGAACAGAAAAAGGATTAGGATCAGGGACTGACAAGGAAAAGGAAGGATTTATACTGATTTTACTATTGATCAGCCTTTTATGTATCTATCTTCAACTCAATAAAATTAACCATTGCCTCTGTTCCTTAAAGCCAAAAGCATATAGTATAAACAGCTGTAAAAATGCTCACTAGAAATAATATGGCTGAACCTTGCATAACTGGAAAGCATGCTGGTGCTCCTAGACAATCTTCAAATACTTAGACTAAGGTCAAAGCACACAGTATCATGAAATGCTTAGTTTTCTCTGCTTTTACTTCTAAAATGTTACAAAATTACTTCATCATTGAAGCATGTATGGCTTACAAATATACATCAATGATTTGTTAAAGATGTGTTTATTTAGCTCGTAATATTCTCTAATCTCTCCAAAATTAAATATTTTAGAACTCAGATGTCATTTTTTTTCAAAGCCAGTCTGGCTTGACATATAGGATTTCTATAAGTAGTACATTTAGGGTGGCCTCTCCTAGGATGGGCCTGAGGAAGAGCTCTTTAATAGCATCTGCATCAATGTCTCAAAGAGATGGGATTAGCTGAAGAATCCAGGAAAACCTGCTGAGGCTTCCATGGAACAATGTTGAGACAAACTCCATCAGGGCTTTCTGAGCTTCCTGCTGCAGTGTTTGTACATAAGGGAGACAATTCAGGACACGACATTCTGTCAAAACAAAAAGTAAAATAACAAATCCTGAGTAAGCACTTCTGTTCTGTGCCCTTCATAATGATGGGTGTCTGGATTTCTGGCTTGTAGCACTACTTTCTCTATAGAAAAAAACACTTTCTAACATACTTTTTCTAAAAAGAAGGTATGTATAACTCAATGATTTGAATGAGCATTGGGCAGCATTGTAAGCACATTGGAATCTAGCCCATTACATTAAAATCCAGCTTTGAAATGGTAACAGCAGGTAATTTTCACTCAGTACAGCTGGAGAAGAAGTTTTGTAGTGTTGTCTACCCACCAAATGATGCTGAGATAATAGTCTGGGCAGGTGGAAATATTCCAGCTCTACCTAGGTAACATCAGGAGATGGAGATGATGGTTTGGAGCAGCGAGCAGGCTCACAGCCTGGAGATGTAGATTTCCAGTATACCCAGCCCCATCTCCATCCTATTGTTGCCTCTGCTTACTAGGCTAAGCTGGAGCACTGGGGTTCACCACACTATGTGGGTATCTTCATTTACAGTCTAAAAAGAGCAAGAGGAGTGCCTCAGCCATTCCTGAAGAAGGAGAGGTCTTTGCTCTGTGGAGTCATGGTCTTGAGCCTGAATCACATACCTCCCAAAGCATGTGACCTGCTGGCTCACTGAGGGTCTTTGTGGGTGCCAGAACTCAGTGCTAAGGACACCCTGTGTTCATCCTTTGCCTCTGGAGGGATTGCCTTGTCATGTAGCTCTCACAACCTGTTGCCTCCTGTCCTCACTCTCTAAGAGTAACAATATCTTTTGTTTCCTAGAATTGTTGCAGTCTCGACAGAGGGTAGAACACACTGTTTGGCATTTTTTGCAGTGACTGACTCCATACCTACCTGGAATAGAATCTGAATATCTTACAGCATGGAGTGCTTCACACAGGATCATTCATTTAAGTGTGGAAGTTCAGCATTCTTGCCTAGTGCCCTGTACTAGGGCAAAACCAACCTGATCGGGTTTTCTTCAGTCTGTAACTGGCTGACTGTTGTCAGCTTTCAGCAACTCTCTTCTTTCTAAACACCACTGCCAGAGGAGAAGAAGCCTCAGCCAAACCTGCAACCAGGCTAGCCAGAAATGAAGAGTTTGGAAAAGTCATCATCTCCCCCAGGATTACCAGCAGCTGCAAGCTGTGAGGATGATTCCAAATGTTAGGTTTTTCATGGAAAGGAAATTGTCAGGATTTTGTGGATTCAGGATGAAGTTGCAATAGTTTATATCCCTTCAAATATACTTAATTTCCCCATTTGTTCTTCTTTCCTATGTAACCAAACACTGGTTTTAAGTTACGTATAATGAGACACTTCTTGTTCTGAGATCTGTTGAATTAATATTCAGTCAAACACATGTTTCCAGCTGAACTGTAAACCTCTTAAGAGTGTCTTTTTTTTTTTGACAGAAGCCCTGTCACAGCCTTGATGGAGTTTTTGAATATATATGTACACATAAATATGTATATCTATGGCACTGACACAATAACAGCACTGTTTTTCACTGTTCCTGTCGCTTCACTGTGCAGTCCCAATTGCTCTTCAGACACCTGTCAAAAACACAAGAATGTTTTCACCTCACTCTGTGCTGTTCCTGTGTGGCAGAACAGTCCTACCTGCTCCTTCCTTTTACTTATTGCCTGGGTCCTAGAAGAGAAGGCCTTGCAACTGGGCCCTTCACCCACAGACACTGAGACAGCTCCAAAGCCACCCAGCCAAAGCTCTGGAAAGAGCAGGGATGCCAGTATGTTCTGGAGAGTCTGGGTTCTGTTGATGCAAGGTGCCGGTTTCCCCTCAAGGGCTGGGTGTACAATTTCTTCTTCACAGGTTGTTGCTGGCCCAGGTGTGGTCAATCAGTAACCCAGCCAGAGCCTCCCACACAGAGGTGCTGCACAGATTCTGGCATTATTTCCAGCTCTGGGGCCCTCAGCATAAGAAGGACATGGACTTGCTGGAATGACTCCAGAGGATGGCTCTGAGAGGGCTGGAGCACCTCTCCTGTGAACACAGGCTGAGAGAGCTGGGGTTGTTCAGCCTGGAGAAGAGAAGGCTTTAGAAAGACCTTATAGCAGCCTTCCAGTACCTAAAGGGGCTTTACAGGAAAGCTGGAAAGGGACTTTTTACAAGTGCCTGTGGTGGTAGGAGAAGGGGGAATGGCCTTGAACTGAAAGAAGGTAGGTAGGCTTAGGTCAGATGCATAGTAGAAGTCCTTTACTGTGAGAGTGGTGAGGCACTGGAACAGCTTGCCCAGAGATATTTTGGATGCCACATTCACAGCCCTGGAAGTTGGCCAGAAGGCCAGGCTGGATGGGGCTTTGAGGAACCTGGTCTGCTGGAAGGTGTTACTCCTAATGGCAGGTGGGTTGGACTAGATGATCTTTAGGGTCCCTTCCAACCCAAACCATTCTATGATTCTAGGCGGAGGACCTACACTTCATCACGCTGCCTGCCACCCTCTTGCCAAAGGGATTTTTCTAATGATAGTAAGCACAATGTCTGTGCCACAAGAGATCACTCAGGGTACAAGCAAAGCTTTGCATAGTTGTCATGCTTCTTATCCAAGCAATGGCTGAGACAGCTGCATGCCTGGATGTCCTGTTGAACTCCAGCTCATTACCCAGCTCTGGACTGCTCTGTACCTGGCCCTTCCCCATTGCCTCAGTCAGTTTTGGTGGTCCTAACAAAAGTAAAACATTAAGGGTGGTCATGAGGTACTCCATAACCCAAGAGAGAGTTTACCATTGTCACTGCTGGTGGCTTCCTGAAATCCTTTTAGAACTGAGGCCTGCAAAAATATTAACATTTTGCCAAACATCAAGCCAAAACTTGAAAAGTTGGAAAATGTGTTGCAAATATGTAGGAAACATTCTCTGAGTTTGGTGGAAAGTGTTGAAAAACTATTAAAAGTATTTATTGTGAAACAACAGCTGTACAGATTTGTTTGCAGCAAAGGGTGGTTTGGGCTGTGTATAGACCCTGAGTACCTGTTTCAGCCCAGAGTTAGATGGTGAGTCTATTTCATATGGAGGCTTAACTGAATCTAGGCTTAACTGAAGTTTTCCAGGCTGCCTTCTGCAGCTCATGGAGAAATACTCCGGAGAATAGGGTCATCCCACCTAAGAGCTAAGTGACATTCCTGAAACTGTGGAATGTGTCTGCAGACAGCATCAAGGGCTGCTGGCTCTCTCATACAGCACCCTGGGGAACCAGCAGGCCTTAGAAGGCACAAATCCAGATCATAGCCCTGCTTCTGCTACTTTCTCCTTAAGTGAAAATTGCATTTTACCCACAGAGACAATAAAAATGCCAGCTAGTTAAACTGTATAAGCTGCTGCAGATGAGGCCTTTCTCCTCTTATCATCCCCCTGGCTATAACCAGTAGTTTCTTTCAGCCTGATTTTATTGTGAAAAAAGCTTGCACTGAAACGAACTCTGCTGGTTTGCTGCTGCAGCATAGACACTCATGGCAATACCAAGCATCTGGATGACATTACACCTCAAGAATCAGAACTTGAATCCCATTGGAAACAAATATAAAGTCGCCCAGCCTTTGAGCAGCCTATAAACCATCCACCACGAGCAATAGAATGGAATAACTGAAGCATTCAAGTATCCTTTTGGTGCAGTCCCAAGTATAGCACACTGCTGACAGTGCAGCCAACAGCAGTGATTGCTGTGGAAGGAGCCGGGGGTCTGAGCCAGAGCAGGCTGGAGTCAATAAGTCTTTCCATTTACTTTAGTGTACTTAGAGCTCAGCTTTTAATGACTCATGCACTCCATGGTGCTGACCAAGGCAACCTTCCTTCCTAGGGAGCCTGAACTTGGCATCAGAAGTGAGAGGATGCAATCAGTACTCTTAGTTTGCTCTGTGACTGCTGTCCCAGGCTTTGAATGTAGAGATACTAAATTATATAAATAAAGGATATAAATAAATAAAAGCTGTGTAACCTCAACACAGCATCCTTTGGCCTCACTGATGAAAATCAGATGGTTATTTTATCTTCTTCAATGTTCTTCTTCCTCCGGTGAGGAAGCCTTTGTTAAAATACTTCTAATGCTCACATCACACACCCATGTACCATCTCTCCTTTGCTCGAAGTGAGGGTGAGGCTGCTGTATAACCTTTGAACTGGAAATCAGTTTGAAGTGACACAGTTAATTCGTTATGACTTAAAATTTGTCTAATAGACATTTTGTCTTACAGTGGGTGACCTATTGCACATATCCAAGGAACTGAAATAAAACCACATCAGGCAGAAAAAACGTTAAATCATGGAATGCACATTTTTGAGAACATTGAACTATATTCATAGAAAAGAATAAAACTAAACATTTGTATATATGTAAATGAAAATGTCAAATATCTTTCTAGGCACATAATCATCTGTGTAATTTCTTGGAGGACTTACCAGAATTAAAAAGAATAATTCCTTTAAGATAGGCATATTCTTTTGCACTTATGTCCAGGTCCCAGAATTTCCTCAATAAATTCTTCATCTTCTGAATGTCTGCTAAAGATGCTCCTGCTGATGAGCTGCCCAGTTCTTTTATAGCTGTTAAAGACTGACCGAGGAGGATTTTTTTCAATAAACTAATGGCTGGAATCTCTCTCAGGTCAAAATCCACCCCTTCTTGTGTCATGCCCAGGACAAAAAGAGGGGCCCTGTTCTGTTGTATGAGGACAAACTGATCCTCCCAAAGCATGTGATAAAAAGAAGGTAAGTTCCTTATAAAAGTTGAAGTCTTCAACAGCACTTCAGAAGCTCTTCTGCACATGGCTTCTGGTGTTTTCAGGACAACTCTTCTCTTGCCCAAACAAGGGCAGCCTTTGCTTCCTGTGGAGCAGTGGGGACTGCAATGCTGCTGGTGCCATTTGGTCTCACTTCCATGCTCTTTGTTAAGGATCTGGTACAGGATGCTTTTAGAATGGTGTGTCTCACACTGACGTTTCCCAAATTTCTCCACTGGGATATTGGTAGCCATGGAGGCAGAGTTCCCTGTGGCAGGAAACAGCATGTCTGGAGCTATGTGTCAGCAGCAGGGGAGGGCATTTCTGCCACGCACGGAGGCATTGTGTGCTTATATTCACATGGGCAGGTGCTGAAAAGTAATATGACCCTGATCCCTAAGGTTATCTTGAACTCTCCTTGCACCAGAGTGTTTTGAACAAGGCGTGGCTGCAGGCTGCTGTAGCCCCAGGGGAGCGGGCGGCATGGGCCAGTCCTGGGGACAGTCCTGGGGATGGAAATCCAGTGTTTCAGAATTGTCTCGTGTTTCCATGAGATCTGAGAGAGACTTCAGGGAAGGTCAGCTGTTGGAGTTCATGACAGTGCTCTCTCTTGCATTTCAAAAATGATCATTTCAAACTCAGAATATGAGGGCTTAGAGTCATAGAATGGATTAGGTTGGAAAAGACCTTTCAGATCATCGAGTCCAGCCACTAACCCAGCACTGCCAAGTCCACCACTAAACCATGTCCTCAAGTGCCACATTTACATGCTTTTAAGTGCCTCTGGGAATAGTGTCTCAACCACTTCCATGGGCAGCCTGGGCATCTGGGCATTGATGCAGAACAAGACAACATAAGACATCCAGTACAGTTACCTCTTTAACTTCAGAATATTTCTCCCAGACAGGCTGTATTTTCCTCATACAAACTGATGAAGAAAACATGGCAATTCATACTGCTGTACATGTGAACTTTTGTAGCAGCTCAAGAGCTGAATGATTGAATTGTCAGGACTCTTCAGTCAACATCAGGGAACATCAAGTAGCAGGAATGAAAGAAACTCAGCCTTAATAAGAGGAAATTGATACTTCAAGTTTTTGTTACTTCACACTCTCTGGTTTGCTCTTATACAGGGGAAAAGGTACTAAGTTTTTTTCACCAAGCATAATGTTTATGCATGCCTACCATCTGGGCTCTTAGCATGTCTTAGCGAAAACTGAGCATTAAAAATAACAGCTTGAAGGTCTTCATTTGCCAGATCTCCAAGCCTTTGGCATGTAAAGGCCCCCCCACCAGATGCATAGCTGCAAATTTGTGTTTTGCTACAACAGGGTTTTTTTTTCCATGCTGGGCCATTTTAAAATTTACATTTATTTAACTCTTCATATTTATGTTGCAAAATTTTCCCCTTCTGAGGAGACAAAAAGTGGAGGAAGAGATGACTGCTCCAAAGTTGAGAAATTTAGGAGTGCAGTGCTGCTGAGGTGCAGCTACTACTGACTGCTAACTGCACACACACACAGCCCCTAACAGGGCACACACAGCACTGAATACCTGGTGGGATTTGCTTGTCCACCTCTCCATTCATTCAACAGCACCCTGCTGCTGTCCATTGCTGGGGTATCAAAGAGCTTTTTAAGTTAAATAGCACAGCAATGGAGAAATCCCCAGGAAGTCCCATCCTTCTTATTCATGGTGTAAAATTCAAGCTGGGCTGAGGTTCAATGGAATGAACTCCAGTTACAGGGCTATTGCCATCTGAGGTTCAGCATGAATTACATTGATTGGCTAATGGCTGTACTAGAAAGAGAGACTGAGCTTGCTAAAATCATTCTTACAGTGTTTGCTTGTGAAAAGTTCTGTCTCCTGACTGCTGGTGAGCATGGTGGTGTTTCAGTAATCTAGGCAGCAGAGTTCTGAGCAGCCCAGCTCCTATGCTCCAAGAGCAACATCTCGTGGTTGACCATTTCACTCTCTTGCTTCATGTCATTATTTCACAGCTCCTATTAACTTTGCTTAAGAAAATTCTACTTCAGATTAAATTGATTCTTTTCCTAGTATTTTTCCTTCTGAGGTCTGCATCAGTCATACGCAGAGTACTGATGTTAGCAACATGTGGTATTGGATACCATTTCTATTTATCATCATTTATTTCCTTTGATTGTGTATAGATCTAAGAGGCAGAAGCAAATTATATTTTTTCTATCAGAAATTCCTGGAGCTTTATGACTATCTACCAAAAATAAGAGTAAAGGTTACTGCCTCAGTATGACTGCCTAGGACGCAGTATGCGTTATCAGCTTTCCTGACGAAATGATTACTTAGAATTAGAAGTCAACATTGAATTGCAGGTAAAACTGATCCTGGTCATCCTGATTCAAAATTGTCTGAAAAGAACTTTCTGTGTGACCTGATTTTCTCGAAGGCAGAGAACCAGCAGCTAAATTTAGCTCTATACTTGTAAATTCGGTAATTTTTCTTTCTAAATCTTACCTACAGAACGGTTGCAGCCACATGCACCTAGATATAAAGCATCTAAGTCTTGATGCTACAGTAGCAATGCTTCATTCTTTCAAGGGTTAAGGAAGCATACAATACAAAAACCAATTTTGTGATATGATAAATCCCCATGGATTTTACCTATTTTAGCTGTCTCTAGCATGCTGGCTTGAGAACAGTAAGACACAAACACATCAGTGTAATTTTTTTCTGTTTTGCATTTATATACTTTTTCAACCTAGAAGACACCCACACCCACAAATACTCACTGTCACCACATTCTCTCTGAAACCATCAGAATTGCTCCTCAGGCACAAGCGTCACCATTCGGACAACTACACAATGTGTCCTAAGTCCACACACAGAATTAGAAGAACTGAAAGAGAGTTGGTTTAGATTAGATATACAGAAGGAATTCTTTACAGTAAGGCACTGGTGAGGCACTGGAACAGGCTGCCCAGAGAAGCTGTGGATGCCCCCTCCCTAAAATCCTACCCAAGGTTTAACTCATATTTAACTCATGTCCTGCTGTTCTTTGTTTCAAGAAACATTGGAGTGGCATTTAAAGTGACTTTTTGGCAGGTGCTGCTCACTGACTGAAGTAGGGGGAGTGTTTATCTTCATTTTAAACCAAGGAATTTTGTTAGAGATTTTATGCTGCCCAACCATACCTCAGCTGTTGCAAATGTGAATGCAAACATGTGCCATCTGGAGCTATAACCAAATACAAGACTAAAATATTAGCACAGAAAGTAAATAACAGCTCAGCAGTGCTCCTCAGGCAGAAGATGGGATGACACAAGAACATATTTCTTAACTCTTCAGTTTCTTATAAATCTAAAGAAGCAAGAGATTTCTTTGCGTGCATATGCATAAATAAACCCTAAAGGGCTCTTCATGTTGTTTAAACAAGCAAAGAAACAAATGAACAAAACCCCCCAAACAAAACAACAGACAAACAAGCGAAAACCAGCAAACCCAGCTGGATAAGTAAGCTCTTTCCATAATTTTTCAATAGCTCTAACCTGCCTCGCAGTAACATGGGGTCAGAGCCTTTTCGTCACTTTGCACGCCATAGCAGATGTGCTGCTTCTGGGACTGAGATGTGCTTTCTCCCTTGGTGACAGGTAAGGGATTGGTTTAAGTCATGTTTGGAAATGAGCATGGATCTGGAGACATGAATAGCTTTTAAGCTGCCCAACACCAATTGTTTGCTTTCTTCATACTAAAATTTTTACAAGGGTAAATTGGCAATTTTTTTAAGGGCACACCTTGAGATGTAGAGATTCTAAAATAAACCAGAAGTGACCTTCTATGAGTTTGTGCCATTTTTCTCCAGATCCTCCACTGACGAGATGGTGTTTGTACAGTCACCCTTATCAGCACTGGGACAGGCACCATCTGTCATTTTAAATACAGATAGATGTACCACTTATTATTGCTCAGCCAGTGAAAAGTGCTGCAAAGCAAAGCTAGAAAATGCTCCTGGCTAGCAATGCCATCTCCAGCGTGGCACTGAGAAGGCAGATCCTCCTTCAGCCCCCTCTCCTGCTGAGAAGAGTAGTTGAGATGATAAACTTTTTAATGTAGTATGGAGCCCACTGTCACATTAAAGTTAAGTCTGTCTTATATCATTGAAGATAAAAGCCTAATCTAGTGATTAGCACTCTATAAATACCACAGATTAGCGAGTGAAGGTTAGATGGCAGATTAGATATGTGGTGTATATCTTCAGACTTGCCTTTATACATTTCATTTATGATCAGATGAGCAAGACCCAAGAAACTAAATCCCAAACTCTTTCATTTTATTTTGAAGTATATAGGGGGCAAAAAGATAAGAAGGTGTCTTCTGCCAGAAGCATAGGACTAATGTAGTGAATTTCCTCTGTGACAAAATTAACATGCTCAAACTTCCTTCACTGTTTGCTGTAGGATAGCTTCTCTACCAGTAATTCTTGAGTTAAATATCTGTCTGTTCAGATTGGGGAAAAGGAAGAAAGCAGTTCTATCTCAAAATTTGGATTTTCTTTGAGGTCAGAGTACTTAAAATCTGATAATTCTCTGGTATTACATGCAAGGGATACTCAATCTCTTAAACCTTTACCTGACTGGCACCACTGAAGGCCGATAAAGGCAAGAGTCTGCCAGCCTTTCAGCAATCTTTAGGAATAGGTTGGTCTGACAAAACTGGGGAGAAAGAAAAGATGTTGAGTCGTATATATGTATTGTAAATTGTAAATTTTTTCTATCTCCATGTGTGAGGCTCTGCTGTCAAGATACTTTGGGGAAAGAGCCAGATTTCTGAGAATCATGGGGTCCAGCAGGGGTGAAGGAGAAAGACTGAAAACCTTGCCAGTGAGCAGTGTGGTTTTGAGCAAACAGTTCTGTGAAATTATGGCTGAGGAAATGAATTTCAAATGCTCAAACCCAGAAAAGGATAGTCACAGTGTCTCTCTAGAAGGGACTAGGCTGCTGAGAGAGTAGAAGATCCTGAAACCTGAACGTGTTAAGTACCACAGGTTAAAAACAGAAGGGAGGGAAAGGAAGGAAAGATCAGTCTGAGCATATTTAATAGGAACAGATTATGACAGGATAAATGCTATGTGCAAATAGTTGTATGAAGGTGTGAGTTGCTGAGTCAAAGGTGGCCACAAGACACAGGCACTTCCATGCTGTTCAGTGGTAGTTTGAAACACATTCAGACCTTCTTCTGGACCTGTTTCTGTATACAGTAAATGATTTAGTCTTGAAACTTCAGTGCTGCGAGATCCACTGCTGCCTACTCTGGCATTTATGTTATTTCTGTCACTCTGAAAAACAGCTCTGAGATTTTTAGAACCATGCACATTTGCAAAAATCATATTTTTGAAAGAGAAGTCTGGCTCTATTTGTCTCATAAAAGTCTGCACTTAACCACTTCTTTAAAAAAGGTTATTATTTTAAGGTCAGTGGAAACTCCATTAAAATGTTTCAGGAAATCATCAGATCATTACAGCAATGGAAACTGAAATGTATTCAATGTACTTATTTCAAACACATTATAAAACTGGGAAGAAATCAAGTGTGTAACATTCTCCTTTGGGACCCACACAGTTCCAGAGTGATTTTGTCATGCTACATGCCAGTGACTGCTCCTAGCTTGCAGTGGCTACTGGAAGGTATTTTTCCTTCAGAGATACATCCATTGTCACCTCTCAAACCAGCCTTTGAAATTAAGCAGAGACATACCTTTTTCTCCCTTAGCTACCAGGGGAAACACATGTATGAGGAGCTTTGTCCTCAGGAGTGTGTCTGATACCTAGAACTCCCACCTTGAAGGGAACCTTAGAGTCCAGCCATGTACTTGAAATTGTGCTCAGAAAGGCAAGGTTTGAAAACCACGTATCAGATCAGTTGAACCGCAAGCCTTGTGTGCAGACATCAAAAGAAACAAAAGACCAAGAGAAGCACCTGTCTGCAGTGTTTGGTTAGTGCTCAACAGTCCTTTCACCCTCCCCAGGTCCTGTGACAGGATGGAGAGAGCTCTGTGACAATCTTGTGGGAGGTCACATCCAAACTCAGATGAATTGAAGCATTTATATCTCCAGGACCTGTTTCCCTTTATAGCTCAGATCCAACAGTGGGGGTCATTCTGGCCCAAACCTCTCCCCCTTTTCCTCCCTCCTCCTGCCTCATATGCTTCTGGTTCATTAGGTCAAGCAGGAAAGGCTCTAGAATTTCCTTCCATTAAGTCAATACTTGATGCCATCTGCTGTGGAGATGTGATTCTCTTTTGGACAGGACAGAAGGGTTTCTCCATGCACAGACAGTTTACAGCTATTCTCATAATGGGCCAGGATTTAGCAAGTTCTTAGCTCAGTGTGAAGTAGAACTGATCTGGGAAATGCCCAAATCCCATTACATAAATGTTTCATGTTAGAACTCCTGCTCTGTACCCACACCATGTACCCTACCCATCATGTGTTATGGAATCTCATGTGAACAAATGACACAGCTCATTATTGATCTCATTTGAGACTAGAGATGGCAGCAACCACACACGTGGAAGTGACAGTACTTTGGAGGGTACATCAACCCAAGTCCCAGCTCAGTGTTTGGAGAGGCTTTTGGGACAAGCTGTAGTATGTTGGCCCACAGGTCCCATCCTGTGGTAGGAGGTCACCCCCTCAGAGCTCTGTGCTCCTACCCAGCCCCCCACACAACTGCAAGCGGCGTTTGGAAAGGGCAGCACTCACCTTCACTCTGCTGTCATCATGCTAACATCAATTCACTAACAAACTATCAACTATGGCAAAGAATAGATTGGTTTTTCAGAAAAAATGTAAGAATGGAACACCCAGTAGAAAACAAACCTGTGGAAATCTAATTTCACACACATTTTCTCTTCAGTAACTATCCACGTGGGATGTTCAGCTTATTGTGACTACAAGTGTCACCTTTAAGTCCCAAAAATCTGGGGCAAAAATGAAGTCAAAACAAACAGGAGGAAAAGTAATTCTGGTTTTATTTGTAATGTCAAAACAAGACATCACTTTAAAACTTCTAAAGTTAAAACAAATAACATAGAATATATTTAAAAACATCATGCAGAAACAGCTAAAAAAGATTTATTTTTGGAAGAACCACCCCCAGCCCCAATTCATGTATCCACAGCAAGCAATATGGTTTAAAAAAAAAAGCAAGCAGAGTTGCTTTATTAGCTGGCCTTCCTCACCTTCTGTTTGAGCTTGTGTTTCAGTGTGCCCAGAGGATTAGCAGATTGTTAATACAGCCTCAGAAAACACACATCTTGACCCAAAATGTCATTTCAGGCAGCAAGAGAACAGGAAAAAAAATTAGTAGATGATGGAAAATCCTATTAAATAATCATGGCAGGAGAGGAAGAGGTCTCTGAAATATCAAACCTTCTGAAAAAAGCTACTGAGAACATTTTGATAAGGATAAGGGTGAGATTAAGTGCGAGGTTTTGGTGCATTCTGTTACATATTAAATCCTGACACAGAAATCTCAACAGATGGAGGCATTTAGAAGAAGAGAACAACTAAGGAAGAAAACTAGCAAGCAAATAAAATAAAATTATTGGGAAAAAATTATTCCTACTGGTAATTTGTTTTTACTGTTATTATTTAGTAAGAAATTAGCACTTCACTGCCTGAGCCAAGATCTTACTATGGAAGTTTTAATCTCAAAGAAGATAAAACAGAGGAAGGTGGGTAGATATTTTTTTCCCCCTTTAATTTTCTTTTCTAACACCGAAATAATTGATTTCCTAAAAATAAAGCATTGTTTTCACTGATGTCCACAAGAAACCACACAAATGGTTGGGTTCAGATGTGCCTTAGCTGCACATAGCTGATACTATGATTCAAAACTGCTAAAAGAAACAATGACATATGAAGATACATCAAAAGGGGTATTAATTTACTTTATAAACAAATGTTTTCTTCTAATCCTTGCTTTCCTGCCTTCTGTTTTGTGTGCTTGTCACTGGGTGTTTGAGCAGGTAAAACAACTGGACATTGACCTTCTTTGGAGTCATCACAAAACAAATTAATAGAAGAAATAAACAAGCTCTAGCAAATTACAGGTGCATCCTCGCTTATTGCTCTCAAAGCCCAGAAGGTTTCTAAGCGTGAAAGTGAAGAAGGAAGGCAGATTAACCCTGATAACCAAATATCATTATTTGTAAGACAGTTGCTGGGATATGCCCTCGTGTATGTGTAGCACGTGTAGCGGGTGCTATTTATGATAGTACACATGACAGGAGCAGCACTGATGGGAAAATACTTCCCTGTTTGTAGAGCATTGTGAAGTTTTGCTCTGACACTCTATTTCCAATACCCCTATTTCCTATTTTCTCTCCTCACTCCATCGTTGGACAAATCCAGGTACACTTCTGAGTCCCTAAATGTGCAGATAGATTAGCTACAAACAGGATAATGACCACACACCTGGTAATTCTCTGCAAGAACCCAGTGACTTTTAATCTGAGAATCACCTCCATGTGTATATTATTTATTTTCACTCTAACCATCATAAAGGTAAACCAAACTACCCAGATGTAATTGCAAAGTCCATGGACAGAGACTTATATGCAGGTTGACTTCACAGATAGAAAACAACTGATAAGAGACCAATATGAGAGCTGACTGCAGTTAACCTTTAATTGGGATCCAGCAGCAGCATGTTCTTGTTGATATGCTGCTTTAAAAGCAAAAAATAGCACAGTCTGGTCGTGTTTATGGAACAAGTAAAACTAATGGAAAACAGCAATCTCTGGTCTAACATGACCACATTTACCCTATAAAGCCACAGTGCAGTATTATTTGACTCCAAGTCTCAAGTCGGACTGCTTTGGTTTTGTCTTTGCTTTACACTATGAAACCAGTGCTTTAATGTTCACTTTGCAGACATAAAAGTTGTTTTTTTAAAAAAAAAAATCATTTACACATACATGTATTTAAACACAAGCAGGCACTTCTCTCTGGTGTTACATAATTCTAATTTCCCCATTTATCTTCAAGGGAGACATAGGGCAGGAAAAAAAGAAAAAGTAAACTGTGTAACCTCACTTAAATTTATTAACAAATTCCTTTGCACCTTCATCCCTATGTTCCGCTGCATGTAGATATTCCAGGCAGTTTGAATCAATAGTATTTCCATGTGAAATGAAAACAGGGGATGCAAAGGTTATTTGGGGGAGTGCTGCTTTACAAGACAGAACTAGAAATACAAACCAGCTTTGCAATGACCGCTCTGCGTGAACAGATGAAATCTGTATCTCACTGCAGCAGAGATGGTGGCCAAGGGGACCACCTGTGGTAAAGTAAGAACTTGAATGAAAAACATGCACTGGAGAAGATGAGGTGTTTTGCTGGTTTTGGCTGGGGTAGAGTTAATCTTCTTCAAGTGGCTTGTAGGGGGCTGTTTTGGACTTTTGCTGAACACAGGGTTAATAATATAGAGATTTTTTGTTATCGCTGAGCAGGGCTTACGCAGAGCCAAGGCCTTTTCTGATTTTTGTACTGCCACGTTGGCAAGGAAGCTGGGGGTGCTTGGGTGACTGGGAGAAGCTGGGACAGGTGGCCCCAACAGATCAAAGGAATACTCAGGACCATATGACACCATGTCCAGCATATAAGATGGGGAGGAGGAAAGGGGGGACATTTGGGATGATGGCCTTTGTCTTCCCAAGTCACTGTTAGGTGTGATGGGGCCCTGGTCTCCTGGAGATGGGTGAGCACCCACCTGCCTGGGGGAAGCACTGAATTCATTCCTTGCTTTGCTTTGCTTGTGTGAGTGGCTTTTGCTTTCCCTATGGAACTGTCTTTATCTCAACCCATGAGTTTTCCACCTTTTACCCTTCCGATTCTCTCCCTTATCCCGGGGAGTGAGCAAGTGGCTGTGTGGGGCTTGGCTGCTGGCTGGGGTTGGACGATGGCAGGTGTAATGGTACTAGAAGCTGCCAAGCTAATGGATTTATGTGGAAGAAAACCAGGAGCCAGAGGGATTTGCATGCAGACACTCCTCGTGGCATAGATGGAGCATGAACTGAAGAGTGCGAAGTAGAACTGAACTACCCAGCACCTCGAAGGGAGAGTAGAGTTCATAGACAACCAGAGAAGAGCCCACGGCCTCCAAAGGTGGCAGAAATACACCACAGAAGTTTACAGTCCAGCCTAATTCTCAGTGACCTTTTGTACTGTGCAGAGGCCTGTTAAATAGTGAACCCTTAGATGCCAGAGAACTGGAACCATTTTCTTCTGACACCTACACCAAACTGCTTAAAAAGGGTGATAGCAACACTGCTGGAGTCAATGTTCACAGCACATAGTTCTGTTTTCTTTCCAGAAAATTGGTTGGTTAGGTGGTCTGACAGAGGAAAGAGATAAAACAACTTGTGGAGTTGATCCTGGGGCTTTCAGACCACACTTTGATTCAAGAAGCCAGAGACAGTCCCACCACCATGGGCTGGCTGGAATAGTGGGAGGCCCTCACACAGCTCACTCATTGCAACAGCTCTGCAGTGGGGAGACTTCCTGGTTCTAACTTTGGAAACCCAAGAATTTATTTCTATAAATGATTTTTCTTCAAACAGTTGCTTAAAATCAGTTGTTTGATTTACAGCCTCTGTGGGGAGTACAGGCTGCACTTCACCCCCAGCTGGCACAAGCTCACCAGAATGACTGGCAGTCCCAAATCTCACAGCCTGATCACCAACCTCATTCAACAAAGCTAAAAGAGAGATAATAGTTGGCAAGGAAGCAGCTGACCCAGTGACAAGAGGCATTTGTCTTTCCCACCCTTTAGACCAACACCAGCCTGCCCAAAGTCTTTTTATCGGGTGAAATTTCATCTGTTGCAGAGGAGTTCTGGAAGAGATGAGTCACTGGGAAAGATAAGGTTCTCAATGAGGCCATAAATAACAAATCTAGACAGCAATGTCACCCTTACATTTTAGGCCATTAAATGTGAACATAATGAAATGTAGTGTGCAGCTACTGAAGCTGAAGCTCAGAGAGGGGACAGTTTTTCACACGACCTGGTGCTAGATTTGAGACTCAGATCCATTTTTCCTGTTTATTTGCCTGGCACCCTGCCAAACAGGGCCCCTTACAGGCCTGGGCTGAGCCCCAAATTAAATCTATTCATCTTCCTTCTTGCATTGTGGGACAGATCTCTCCTACTGAAGCTTTATGCATTTGGGAGCCCAGTCATGTGCTGACAAGCCTGAAGTGGCCCAACCTCTGACATACAAACAGAAACAGTTTTGGGGCACAACTCCAAGGCCCGCAACACTTGCCAGAGCAGCATACACCTCCTCCTTTTTATTCCTCTGAGGTAAAAAGCTTAAATTCATGGTACCTCTCAGGAGGTTTCACCAGGCAGCTCTTTACAGTTCGTTGAAGGACTCCTGACCTGTTAGCAATTGGCCCTAGCAGGAACAGACCATCCATTTGTTCTTTCTGGTTTAGTCAGATCCTCCGTCAACCCTCTCTGCCAAAAGGTCTCTATAGAGGGATATGTGCAGGCTGGATCAATGGGTCAAGGCCAACTGTAAAGTTCCAAAAGGGCAAGTGCTAGGTCCTGCACTTGGGTGACAACAACTTCTGCAGCACTACAGGCTGGAGGAAGAGTGCCTGGAAAGGTACTTGGTGGAAAACAACCTGGGGGTGCTGGTCAACAGCAGCTGAACATAAGTCAGCATGTGCCCAGGTGGCCAAGAAGGCCAATGGCATCCAGGCCTGTATCAGCAACAGTGTGGCCAGCAGGACCAGGGCAGCAACCGTTCCTCTGTACTCAGCATTGGTGAGGCCACACCTCGAGTCCTGTGTCCAGTTCTGGGCCCCTCACTACAAGAAAGACATTGAGAGGCTGGAGTGAGTCCAGAGAAGGGCAGTGGAACTGGTGAAGAGTCTGGAGCACAAGTCCTGTGAGGAGCAGCTGAGGGAGCTGGGGTTATTTAGCCTGGAGACAAGGAGGCTTGGAGGACACCTTATTAGTATACAAGTCTACAAGTTCCTGAAAGGAAGTAGCCAAGTGGGGATCAGTCTCTTCTCCCAGGCAACAAGTGACAGTATATGAAAGGAAATGGATTTAAGTTGTGCTGGGGAGCTAGATTAGGGGAAAATTGCTTCATTGAAAGGGTGGTCAGATATTAGAATAAGCTGCCTAGGGAACTGGTGGAATCACCATCCCTGGAAGCGTTCAACAGGCCTGCAGAAGTGGCATTTAAGGACATAGTTTAGTGGTGGACTTTGCGGTGCTGGGTTACCAGTTAGATTTGGTGGTCTTAGAGGTCTTTTCAAACTTTAATAATATTATGAAAATTCAGAAACACCCCTCTAAAACTAGCAATTAACCATCCCTCAGCCACTGCCAGCATTGCTCTCCTTCAACCAACCAAGCCAAGGGGCCACACCTCTGAGGGGATGCAGGGTGAACCAAGGCCATTTTTTTTCTGGGGCTTGTTCAGCCTCTGCTCTTCTCGGGAGCTGTGTGATATTGGGGAGTCGTGCTCAGCCACACGAAGGTGACCTTATTGTTAAAAGAACTCACTTGGCTGAGGGAATACAGCTGCACCCAAACCTGGACTGTGCCCTGCCCACAGGGGATGCTGCAGAGGGCAGTAACAAACATGACTGTGTTAGGCTGCTTGTGTATGGAAAGGTCAGAGCGTGAGAGTAAAGCAGTGCTTGAAGGGAGGGAAACTATGGGAAGCAGACATGGAACGTTAAAAGGAAGGAAGAAGAGGTTCAGCATCTCAGTGGAGGAGGCTTTGCCTGCTGGAGGGAGGGTGCAGAGGGCTGCATGCCCAACCCACTCCCCATGCTAAGCACAGTATCTGCCTTTAGCTCACAGGCCCTTCTCAAATACGTGAGTTGTCACTGCCTTGGCTCTCCCAGAAAAGCTGGTATCTCACCAGAGCTAAGAACTAAATTACTCCTTATTTCTTCTCCATTTGTGTCTTTTCACCCACAAAGCACATTGTCCTTCTTGGCAGGGAAAGGGCTGGTATAACGTGTTCACCACAAGAGGGTTTCGTGTGCTGGGGCAAAGTGCCCACAATCCAGGGAAAGATCAAACAGAGCAGAAATACACATTCTTACAACGTGGTGGTGGTTTTAAAGAAATTGTGCAGTTGCTTTTTTTTTTTCTAAAGGATTCCTTTAAAGTGCAGGGTACAGTCCCCCACGCAGTTAACAAAATCTCTGCTACCAGCAATACTGTGGTGCCCTCAAGTGGATGCAGAACACTGAGAAATGTGCTACATTGCAGTCCCTGCTCCCGGCCTCGCAAACCCAGCCTGCAAACAAAGCACCTGCCCACCCCAAGAGTTCTTGGCAATGCCAGAGGAATATATGTGCTTCAACATTAAGATTGACAGACCAAAAGTTTCGCACTCAAGAGAAATTTATTTTTCAAGAAATTACTTGATTTCTGAAAAAAAAATTTAAAAGGGGGATTGGTTACAGTACTACCCTCATGATATTTCCAAGGAGTAAGCAGAAAATAGAGATTGTTTTGGGTCCAACCACAGACCAAATGCCCTTGAGCTTGATTCCCCCTTTACCAGATGCAGTATTGCTGGCCTTCCTCTGAAAATTGGCAGTAGATGCCAAATTGCCTGACACCAGCCCCTACCAACGTGCTATCCAACCACTTCACAGTGCCAGCAGATGTGAAATGCCCCATTTGCCACCTGCTGCTTCACTGGCGGCAAGCTACCCATGTATGGCTTCCTCCTCCTCATGATTGTTCTTCCTATATACTGTGTCCTTGTCACATCACAAAGATGTAGGGGCAGCACAGGCTTCAACAGACACCCTTGAAGAAGATAGGGAAGATCTTGAGAGGCTGGAAAGGAAATAAAGACATCCTGACACCCAGGTCACATAATTTTAAAAAATCCCTAACTTTTAAGACTACACAGTGAGCATGGCTGAGCTTACTGCTCAGAGGTCACAGGGCAACTCATGCAACTGCTAGAGAGAATATGAATCCTGGGGAATGACGCAAAACTTAACAGCGGTGTTCAGCTAATTTACCTCAGCGAAACACTCCACTGGCAGAGGTTCTGTTGGAAGAGCAATGCAGGTGCTGATCTGTGTCACGCACATGTCCAGCTCACTGCCTTTCATAGCCCTTTCCACAGAGCTATTCCCCAGCAGTCCCAGCCTGTCCTGGGGCCCAGGGCAGGGCTTCGCATTTGCTCCTGCTGAATTTTATGGGGTTCCTGTCCACCCATTCCTCCAGCGTGCCCAGGAATAGCATCCCTGACCTCAGCATTAATCATCTGCAAATTTGATGATGGTGCATTGCATTGCCTCCTCCAGACCATTGATAGTGTTGAAAAGAACGCACCTGAACAAGCAGAGAACTGCAGGGGTCTGTAAAGTGCAACTCATTAACCACTGCCATCTGATCCCAGTCATCCAACCAGCATTTCACCCATCTTCCGGCTGTCCATCCAGCCTTCCACCCAATCCCTAATATCCTGCCTTGGTTACAAGAGCTTTATGGGAGGCAGTGCCAAAAGTCTTGCTAAAGTTGGGGAAACATCATCTCTTGCTCACCCCTCATTCCCAGATCCAGTCATTTCACCATACAAGGCCATCAGATTAGTCAAGCATGACTTAATCTTGTGAGCAGCTGTGGAAAGAACTAGCAATACAAGACTAAAGCTGCATCAAACCATATTGATTAGAAAGAGCGGTCCTAGGTGCACAGAGAAATCACAGCCCACCAGAGTAAAAAAGAAGCAACTGCCCAGCAGAGCAGGAATGAATACAAAACTTCTTAAAACAGTGAACTAAGTTCAGAAATGGCTTACCTAATTTAGTTCTCTGAATCAGCTGCTTTAGAGTATCCCTATGCAAAAGTATGCAAGATGCTGCTAAAAACCTGGCAAAGATTTTTAACTCTCAAAGGAATTAATTAAAGAACCTGATTACAATACCTGTGAATCACTGAAGGAGTGCATGGGCAACGCACTCTTAGAATACCAGCAGGATGCAGGGCCGGTAGCATGTGGGCGAGACATAAACAGACCCCAGCAAGCAGCATGTTTGAGCAGAAACAGCAGGTTTGGTCACAGCCTATAGGCACAGCAAATTTTAGACCCATTACTGGAAGACCAGTGTTTGACTCTGGACAAAAAACATTTGCCATCCCTGTCCTCAAGAAACATGCCTTTCTGACATCGTCAAAAAGCTCTGTGTGCTTGCAGTCAACATAAATTACCCACAGAACAAACCTAGGAGGTATTTGGTGAGTGCAGAAATTTTTCCCTGAGGATCCATCAGAAGTGAGCTAAAATATAGTGCAGAGCCAGTAGCACGTCAGTATTGTACGGCTCAGACAACCATTACAAGAGCTGTAAATCAAAACAAAACCCTACCAAAACCAGGTAGAGCTATGAACACAAAAGATTGTTCATAACGTCTTAGTGACAGATGAGGAAGCTGTCAGTACAGGTAGAAACGTGTTTAAAGGCACCTAGACTCTGACTAAGAAAATTATTTTTTATAGAGAGAGATCTAAGAAAGGTAAAAGACTTTTCCTATTAGCTTGAAGGTGGACTGAGGACACTGTCAACACCTGCCAGTTCTATGCCAAAAATACAGGCCCATGCAGAGAACAGGAGGGACTGCTGACATTGCCAGAGCAGCTCTTACACCAATGCCACTATCAATTTGACATTGACTGGACAATGACATACTGCTCTGTAGCATCATCACTGATAACAAACCCCAGGACAGCATGAAAGGAAACCCTGCTCACACCTGGCACTTTGTTCTGACCATGACACTGGGATAGCTGAAGGAAGCAAACCTGCACTCTGGCTGCCACTGGTACACACCTGGTTTGGGTACAGTCACAGCTCACATTAAAAGCTTGCAGTCATTAATACAAGGGCAACCAGTAAGCAGCAGTTACTTGCAACAGACAGGCAAGGCAACATTAAGTTACTTGCAGAAATGAAACATTCAGCAATTAAAAGGCAATGCTTTGATCAAGGCAAGTAGTTGAGCTCAGAGTGTAAGAAGATGCAGCAGAATATCCTTCTGCTGAGGAAATCTCTTCTAGTCCTTAGCGCTCACCAAGCACCAGTCCTGGCCCAACCTGAAATGCACTTCCCAGGGCAAGTCTGTGGCCACATCAAACCAGCAGCATGAGGAGAGCACTGATATATGGGCTTGCCTCACACCAAGCTCCTCAGGCTTCTGATTCCTTTCTGACCATTCTGGCCAGCAGGTAACACCCCCCTCTGCCACCGTGGGTAGCAGCACTGCCTATAGGAAGGAACTGTTGTCCGGAGACATAGGGGCTAAAACAGAGACTAAATATCAGCACATGCCGTTCCATTTGGGAGACCATTTGGCAGGCTGGCAGCCTCAAAAATAAAAAGTTTAGGACACAAACTAGAGAGGGACCTTTCTCCTTACCAAATAGCTCCTAAATCTGTAAGTCCAAAAGCCAGGCATTTTTTTAAGCAAAGAGGATAGAAGGATTGCGAGATACTCTTTCAGAAATAACAAGTGACCACAGAGTCAAAGTGGCAGGACAAACAAATACAGATTGAGGAATACAGCTTTTGACTTTTAAAAACTCAAAAAGCATGAATTCCAGATATAACATTTCAGAACTTTTATTTTAAAAAGGAGAGGGGGAGGGTTTAGAACTTCTCAAATTTTTTTTCCATCTAAAAGGTAAGATCAGATTGACCTTGCAAAGGTTATCAAAATGGACAGGATGTTCTCATACCTAAAAAGCAACAGGGAAAAATGGGAACACAATATACACATAACTAAATTTACATATAACCCCAAAAGAAGCCAATTCTCTGCCTCAGTTTCCAGTGAGGATCATGATGTCTCCTTGGAGGAAAGGCAGGGTAGCCACTGAAACTGAGCATGGTGTTGCACAACTCCATTGTCCTGGAACTGGAAGAGCAGCTCTATTTGCACCCAAGGGAAGGTGCTGATCACCATCTCAGAAGCATCACTGCACACCTGCCCCAGGCCACTCTTTCCTGAGCATCCACTATTGGCCAGAGACAAGCTATAAGGTGGCATGGGCCTTAATTCTAACCCCACCAAGCTGCTTTTCAGCTGAAAGGATTGGCATATGAAACTGCAGCTTAGGTAGACTCATTTTGAAGTTAATGTAACATGGTTGAAGATCACCAAGACAAGTAAAAGGCAAAAAATGTGCTGATCCATGCAAGACTAACAAGCTTGATCTCAAAAGTATGTCTAGATTTACAAGCATGTAATGATAATAGAGTAGAAAGTGACACAAAATACAGCTTGGGTATTAATGATAAATGACACCCTACTAAAGAATTTATTTCCTTATGACAGTCAGGAGATCCGGATGTGTTGCATATATCTTGACATGCATCTTTGGCATAACTTTTTACTGGTTGAAATGGGGAAAAAGTGAACCATTAAGACAGATGACAACATACAGTACTAACATTCATGCTTATCATGTGACCTTGGATGTTATCCTGCTGGTCAGAAAGAAAGCAGAAGCCTGAGCTGCTCAGTGCAAAGCACGACCTGTTCCAGTAGGCTGAAAAGAGGCTCTTGGAGCTCCTTCAAAGTTTAAGGATCACAGATAATTAATGGCACCACCAGTATTCTAATAAAATTTATCATTACCTCTACCTTTATCATCCTCAATTCAGGATCAGTCATTCAGGTCTAGGTGGTAAGGAAAAAAGTTGCAGTAACCTCAATCATACAAAGAGCAAGTCAAGTACCTAGAGCCAAAGCCTTTCACTGTGTGCTGTAAGCTTAACAGTTGGAAGTGAAAAAAGGGGGGCAGAAGAAGAGTTCTGCATTAGTCACTTTTTTATTAGTTATGAAGCATAACTGCTTAAGCCAAGAAAAAAAAAGGCTGCTTAGGGATTGTACTTACAGAGGTATTCCCTGAAAAGACAAGTATTTCCCTCTAAAAAGGCACCTGGTGAGACTTCGGAAATCTTTTCATTTTCAATGCATCTCCTTTGAATGTGGCCAACCAGAATGTGCAAAAGGGCAAAGACAGGTTAGTAGGTGGGTCAGGGAATAGCTCTACAGAAAAGCCTGACTCATTCAGCCAAGAAGGAAATCTGGGAGAAAGCAGGAGAGCAGCCACCATCCCAGAGAAGATCATAACAGCTCTCAAGGCAGAACAGTGGGGATGTAGCACCTCCCTCTTTCTGGTTGGGCTTTTTTGCTTTGTTGTATGTTTTGTTTTTGTTAATTGGATCCTTTCACACCAGGAACTACAGTATGGTTTTCCTTTAGATAGAAGTGGATGCTTCATCTAGTCCTGCATTCATATCTTCATCTTGCCTTTATGCTTGGCCTGTCTTAGGGAAATTCTTCATTGTTAGGTTGTGATGTTCTAAGTGATGCTTAACCTGAAAATCAGTTAACCTCTGTGATACCATATTGAGATATCAAGTTATTATTATTATTGCAAAATTGAGAGAAAGATATGATATTTCAGTAAATAGAATGCACAAGCCTCCACTTGTAGTGACTCCTGTTTACTGTAATCAGATGAATAAGCTTTTATGGAAGATGTGCTTAGATGTAGCTTTGGATGCATAACTCATGCATTAGCAATGTTTATGGATTGACTCATTACACAGCCAGTCTTTACGCATACACGTTCTGAGAACATACAGGTTTTCAGACATAATCAAAAACATGATGTCCAATTGTAGGAAAGTTTATTTTTCACTTGTCTTCTATGAACCAGAATCTCCCAGAACTCAAAAAGATCCTTGGCCAGAGTTTGAATGGACAAGATTTAATACTCCAATATGGTGACAGACCACAAAGTGACCAGCAAATGCTTTGGGCTCCTTCTTTTTCAGCACTTATTCCAGATCCTGGAAGGACCTAAACTCCAGGACATGGAGGCCTTATGTTTAGAATTATGGCAGGAGTCTACCCAAATGATACCAGGCTCCTGTCTAAAGTGAAACCCAGAAGAATTTTAAAGGAACACTGTGAGCTCTTTGAACTAGCATTTCCCCGTGAAACTATCACTGGAAACATTCCAGCTATTGCCCTGAAACAGGGTGTAAGGACATGCATATAGCAAAGTGTGAGGCAAGGTGCTGTGGGAAGACTGAGCACACAGGGAACTCTGAAAAGGAAGGGCTAGCTAAACAAGTTTTGCAGGACCCACCCATGTACAAAAACCCACCAGTGTGCCAAAGTGGTTATTGAAACATCACGACCTGCACCGACCTAAGCTGCCGGCAGGAATTGCTGCTGGTGTTATCAGCAGGCAGCGTGTGAAGTGGGACCTAGTGCCAACTAGGTCAGGACATGGTTACAAGCAGAGTCAAGAAAGCCACAGCGTGTACACAGGACCTAAAAGTGAATCTGTGGCACCAAAGCTCTGACAAGCAGATCTGAACCCTGCTTCTACCACAAAGTGCTGTAGTTGACTGCCCTTGCTACTTGCTTTCCTGTATCCTTGCTCCAAAGCTGACACCCAGGCAAAAGCCTGCCATGATCCCAGCTTCCAGGTGCCCTTCTGAGGTATGGCAGATGATCTCAGCAGGGAAGTTACAGCAAAGCTACAAAACCTGCCTGACTCCTTGAGGCAGTGGCTCAGGTGGGAAGCGAGATAACGCAGCACAGCGGTGGCCAAGCCGCTGCCAGTGCACAATGCCGTCTAAAACACGATCGCTTTCCATTGACACCGATGGAGCAAATACACTCGAACGCTGCTTGCGAAAAGTGCCACGCTGACAGGCACAGAGATGGAAATCAAGTATCTAGGACCCAAAGAAACCCAACCAATTAAGGAATCTATTGTCACAGTGGGTCAGAGCACAAGGCAATGTGGTCTGCTAAACTTTTTTATCATGAACCGTTTCAGCAAGGTGATTCCATTCTGGCAAAACATCCCAGGCACTTGGGATCTGATATATATATATAGGGGGAATTCCCAAGCCAGAGATTACATCTCACCACTTACATACAGTGCCAAGGATCATCCTGACCTCCTTGAATATATCTAATCTCTTTTTGAACACACTGGTATCTCTGGCTTCCACAATACCTCAGATGTACATACATGTTGCATACTAAACCCTAGGATCTTCCTTTCATCAATTTCTAACAGGCTGACTGATCATTTCATCAGCTCCTAGCACTACACAATGCTGATTCCTCCTATCCAGCACCTAGCCAGAGCGAGACATTTTCCTAAGGAAGTCATACAGCTTTTAGTCTTGTATGGAAGTAAATTCCATTTCCTTGGACACCAGCATTGGTTCTCTCCCTATTCTCTAGCTTTATTAAACCTTTTCAAGTACTGCAGACAGCATTCAAACCAAATATGTTTACATAGCAGCACACCAATGTTTTCTTGGGTTCTCTTCCTTTCCCAATAATTAATATTCTAATTGTTTCCTTTGGTACAAAGTTTGGGCAGACATTTTCAGAGAACTATGCATAATGCAGAAGGAACCATCCCCAAATACCATTCCAAAGCCCCTTTTGTTGTATGTATGTTAGGATACTTTTTTCCCATGTGAATTCCTTTGTGTTCTGTCAACATAGGCTTTATTTACTACAGAAGGCATATTTGGTAGTCTAATTTGCAAGCTCTGACAAGCATGAAGACCAGTATCATATTTACTACCTTCCCTTTCTGTGTTCCTAAGGCTAATTTAAAAATCACACAGGACAACATCTAGCACAGCTCTTACAAACTCCTTTAGACTCCAGCAGTCAAAGCTGCCTGGGTCTGGAGAGCTTTCTCAACTGCCCTAAAAATCTGCTACTGGCATATCAATTTCAAATAGTTCCTTGGACTAGTATCTTACAGAGCATGGCTCTGACATAATTTCCAAGTTCCTCAGCTCTGAACATTGACGCATATGACTTGGCTTTTCTGTCAGTCTTTTCTTTCCAGATGAGAAGGTAGAGCAGCAACAGGAACATTCTCTAACCAATGGCAAACATGGGTTTGAAAAACCAAAAGCCAGGGTTTCTTTGAAGCTTTATCTGCTGTCCCTAAAACCAATGCTTTGTTCGTATTTGCATTGCTCAGCGCACATCACTGCAGTTAGGAAGTGTCTTTACCTTCACAGTGCTAGACATCTGCTAAGCCCAAAGATCAGACTGCAAGAGTTTTAGGCAGACACTCACCTTTCAGTCAGGTACCCAAGACCTGCTGACGACTCAAAATTTCTCATTACTGAGGTATCTTCCTGAAATGTTTGTGCTTCTTGCTGGATGGCTCAGGAGTTCCTCCACCACACAGCAGCTGCTGCAGCTCCCAGCACTTCCCCGCCACTGTGGAGGGGACTTCCCTGCCTTGTGCTGCACCAAACTGTGTCCCATTGCATGAACATCCAAACACCATGTGGATGAGAAGTTTTATGCCGATGAGAGTATTTCAAAGTACCATGCCACTCTGAAATAGAAGAGCTTTATGCCCCAATGAGTCACTGAACACAAGCAGCACTGTGCAGATCCGTGGTACTGAACAGCTTTCTGCCAAACTCTAAGCAAATGAGACAAGGAATGTAAAGAGCTAAGACTCACAGAAATATTTTATCGGTGACTTGGCAGTGCTAAGCTAACAGAATCATTTAGGACCTCTAAGATTTAGTCTATTCAAGACTACACAGGAAGCAAGTACAAATCTAATTCATATTTCCCTAAATATAGTTACTTAAAAGCCAATTAAAAATACAATTAACAGTGACATAAAACAGGGGAAAGGTCAGAGACAGAGCATGTAAAAAAGAGGAATTCAAAACTTACCTGCACTTACCACATAACATACACATTAAGTGGGTACAGAAACAAGCCAGAGATCCTTACACCATATGTAAGGGTCAAGACCAATGGACATATGCTGTTTAAAACTGACCTATTCCTTGTGTTTATTCAGGGTTCAGAACAGTGGTACCACTATTCCACATTAAATTATTCATATCTTTCATTGCAAAATCTACCTGGATTTTAGCAATTCATCTGATTAGAGCCAGAATCTTGAAATTGCGTCATTGTTTAACTGTGACTATTCTACCTGCCAAAAGAAAGAATTGAGGTGAGGAGTCAGATTTTTATCTCAGGTTTCATTTCAGCAACTCCCATGAAAGTGTATGGGCAGGCTGTATAAAGACTCCTGTGTCCATACAGGTGTACACCTCTATATCCTACCAGTAAATCACACTGCATTGCCTGCTCCATTCTTTATGGCCTTTATCTTGCAAGATTTATCTCTTAATTACTTTATGTGAAGCACTAAGCAAACAAGAGCACACTGTACCAGCTCCCTGACAGACTGACAAGCCTTGTGCTCCCAGACAGGTGGGCACAAATAAGCCAGTTGGGAGGAGATATATACATCAAGCAGGAAGCGAATCTCCCATATTATCAGTTTATCCTTAGCTGAAGCAAGACATGCCTTAGAAATAACAGTGTTAAAGAGAGAAATATGATAAAAAGTAGCATTTGTTTTATCATTGCTGCTTAGAACTCCATTTTGTATGAGCAGCAAGGCAATAAATAGAGCGTAGGCAACTGGAAAAGAGAAGCAACTAGTTGCCATAACTGGCAACTGCAAGGGCTTAGCCCCTGATCCTTGCCGAGGAGCTCAGGAGCAAGCTAGACTTCAGACCTGGACTAGAACTCAAGTTTTCTTCAACTGTTGAATTTTTAATTTGATACTTATCACCACTCCCAGAATTAGTTAAACGGTTTAGCATGAGACCATTATCAGGTGCTTAAAGAAAGAACAGAAACCCACAGGTGTGACCAAAACAGTGAATTTGACAACTTACCTTCAGACTAACTGACACCCTGCTCGGCACTCTCTACTGTTTGGGATTTAAACATTTCCCTCCTGCACAGCTACACATGTACACCAGTAGCACTTTAAGAATGCCTTCCACAAGACTAGATGAGAAAAAAGAGTTTGACTCCTCCAGCATCATGGTGATGATTTGTGGATAGATTTTTCTTGTTCCTTGGTCAAGTATCCTTACAGCAGAGTTATATACAAGCAAACAGCCTCCTTTTCTTGTACATGTCAAGGACTCAGTTCTAGGTGTTGTCACAAGAAGACTGACTACAAGAACAGAGACTTCAAAACTTAAAACTCTTTAGTGTTCGAGTTCCAACTAACCATACAGCTGTTCAGGCATAGAAGCATGGAATCATAAAATGTCCTGAGGTGGAAGGGACCCACAAGGATCATTGAGTCCAGCTCCTGGCCCTACACAGAACACCCCAAGAGTCACACCACGTGCCTGAGAATGTTGTCCAAACACTTCTTGGACTCTGCCAGGATGATGCTGTGACCACTTCCTTGGGGAGCCTGTTCCAGTGCCCAGCCACCCTCTGGGTGAAGAACCTTTTCCCAAAATCCAACCTAAAACTCCCTGACACAGCTTCCTGCCATTCCCTCAACTCCTATCACCAGAGAAGAGAGACCAGTGCCTGCCTATCCTCTTCCCCTCAGGAGGGAGCTGGAGACTGAGTCATACTATACCCATTCATAAATGAAAAGGGAAGTCACTGTTCTGCAGTTAGGTTTCTTTTATAGTGTCAGCTGCTGAGCAGAGCTTTTGGACCACAGTTTTAGATTTAAAGGCTGTAAGTTCACAAACCCATTTTTTCAACAAGAACTACCACAGGGAACTTACTGAAGTGTTCTCATTTACTTTTGTATATTTCACATAGCAGTGGTATCTCACTATTAGCTGATATAGTATTATACTGTACATGTATCCAGGAACAACTTATACAGAGACATAACCTGCTTTACCAGCCATCTTCTCTCCCCATTATATACAATGTCCTGAAATGCAGCCTTGAGGGTGACAGTAACACAGGATGGACATTTTGTAACCTTGAGAAAGCTTCTGGCAGTTACCTGTTACCCAGCATTTACGATTATTATTTTCTGTCCTTCAAACCAAATCACGCATAGAGATTTGGTAATTCACTTACACTTTTAAGACTCCAGCAGAACCTGAGAAGGGAGATAGTTGTCTATAAGGCAGAAAACAAAATTGGAATAGATTGAAGACTGGTAAGTGGCAGCTGCCAAGGTAGACAGACATCCTGCAGCATGTTATTGAGGTGGGGAAGGAGTATAAATCAGCTGCCCATCTGCAATGGAAAAAAATTATTTAAAAGGGATGACTGACAACAACCCACTGCCTCTCATCAGCCCCAGGGCTCTTTCATAAGCTCCCTCTCATGCCAGTTATATTTCCTGTGGGTTCTTCAGCAGTCATGGAATAAGAGAAAGGTTTGATAAACCATACACTACAAAAGAAAAATAGCTGTAGCTATTGTAGCCCTGCTGTGCAGTAATGTGGCACTGCTTCTCAATATTCAACACAAACTAGAGAAGCAAAACAGCAAAAGTTAACAATCATAACATTAGAATGACTACAAAGTTTTTTTCAAGATCTATAATCCAGACTAGTACTTGGGAAGCTTTTCAATTTATGAAAAGACATTTCTGCAGAGTAAAGATTTTCTTCACAGGTTGTTCTCCGAAGAGGCTGATACTTCTTTCTCCCCTTCTCTCCAGAGAAAGCCAAAGTGTTTCAGTTCCCATACCATAAGCAGTCTCTCAAACTGTTTAGAACATGAAATGTGCAGAACAATAAAATTTTTTCTTCATTGGCTTCAACTTTGAAAGTTTTAACATCTATATAACAAACTATAAACAAAAGGTGGAGTACAATTAGCATATGTACTCCTTATGCCTGAAATACCACTGAACTTCTGCAGCAGCAGCACTAAGTCTTTAAGAAGAAAAAGAGCAAGAACAAGACCACTATAGGGAACAACCCGTTTTCACTAGAAATATGGGATAACTACTCCCATCCTGACAGATGACTCCCACACCCTGTTTCATATAATGACAACTAGATCAACACCTTAAGTTTATCACTCCAAGTTTGCTCCTACAAAGGAGATGTGCTGTTCTTGTGTGTGCTCCAACACTGGAGTGAGCACACATTCTCTGCCCCTGCTTCAGCCCTCCTCCCTGTCAGGAATAGTTCCCACTCCTGATCACTCTCCCTGTGTAATGTGGAGAATCACTGCGACTCGAAACAAGGGAGGGCAGGCATGAACATACACTTGCACTGGAAATGTAATTCAGTTAAAACCTGACCAATCCAATAACAACCATGTAAAATCCACTTCTCTTATGTTCAGTGCATTTTAGAGAATGCTTGGTATTAATGCTTTTAAAAATCCAAATTAGTAATTTATTACCATCATGAATCTTGAAGGATTTTCTATTATTTTGAAATTTGAAAAGCAGACTACACTTATAACAGCATTTTTAATACAAGAGCCATTTATTCATACAAGTTCGTAACAGTACTGATGATTCCATCATAACACTTAACCACAGGAACAGCTCAAAAACTGGGTGACATTTACATGCATCTACCAATATTATAACTGGTGGCTTATACTGTGTTCATTTCCTTGGTTATGGTCAAAACTGGACACGAGGTATTTGTTAGCAAAGGACAGAACACCATCACACTCTGTTCATGCCTTAGGAGATATTTCAAAAGACATTTCATGTTTTTCTTGTACATCAGTTGGCATTTTTGGGAACTTTTTAATATTAGCTTCAGGGGGACAAGAGAACTAAAAGATTCTCATACAAGTTTTTGTACTCCAGACACTGTAGTGCTTTGTAAGTAACACAGACCATAATCACTAGGTAGCCATTGTTGTTGCTTAGCCCAAGCAGCATGCAAGGAGTGAAAGAGCCCACGGTGAAAAGCATCCAAATAAATTCTTTTTAATGACTGGCAAGCATTATCAGGAGAACCCAAAGAACATATAAAAATGCAAACTTTATGTTGAGTGTCCTTTTAAAAGCTAGCAGCACAAAATACTTTTTGAACAGACCAGACATCTGTTGCCTCCTGAGCAGTAGTACATCATTTTGTTGTCCATGTTTTTTGACTCCCAGGTTTTGCAAATGCTGATACATCAAGAGTTTTACCACTGTTGCACTGTTCATATAAAGTCTGAAAGTTAACACACAGGGTATTCAAGTGAACACAGTTGTATTGCATACGGATTCAAACTATATAACAAACATTACCACTTGAAATAAATCATCACATACTAAAATATTCCATACCAAAATTCCTCTCTCAAATCAAAAAATAAAAACACACTTAAGACAGCTTAGTTGTACCAGCTGTAATGCAATGCAGTGCCTTAAAGAAAATACATATGCTGACTTAGCAGTGGGGGCAAATTATAGAGCTTCACAAGTCAGCAGAGAACAAACAAGTTGCAGAGATCTAAAATCAAGTTTATTGTCTCCAGTATGGAAACACTAGCCTGAAAGGAGAGGGTTTTTTGTGTACTTGGGGCATGCAAGCTTTACATGAGATACTCAAATGCCCACAAACAGCCACATCACAATACTGTTAAAAGGACAACTATTTAAAAGGATAACTACATATTGTTAAAAGGATAACTACTCATATTTTAAACAGATCAAGTACAACTAGGAGAGTAAGCATAAACTCCTTTATATTTAATATACACTGAATTTGTCTTCCTCCCCATGAAAGCAGCATTCTCAACATCTTTTGTATACTTTACCACCACCACTTCTTCTGAGACACAGGTAGGAAGAACAGAGTTGAAGATGTATCAAGCTTCTCTTTCAGGCAATAAACAGAGAGGCTGCAACACTTTAACACACAGGGACTAATTTACACGTAGCACTGCATTAACAGTTCAGCAACTTCCAGGAAGCAAGAACAGTTGCAGTCCAAAAGTGTGCACACTTAACAGATCAATTTAGATAATTTCTCCATAGTGAGGGCTCTTAAATTACAAGACCCCCACTTAGGGGCAGCTTAAAAGCAAAGCAGATGTACTGGGAGGTAGAAAGGAAAGAAAAAAGCTAAAAGTAAAGATCACTGGCATCATTTTCAACCCTTCCAATTCAGACGAATGTAGAGAGAGTCTGCATGCTTGCAAATAAAAGCACTAAGATGTGCGATGTTTTTCCAGCTATGGCTAAAGATTTCACATAGGTATATTGTTTCAGCTTGCACTACCAAACATTCTAACGTTTGTTTGCATGAGCATGTACTACTCTACGAAACAGAAAAGAATTTACTTACCCTCGCAGCTCTAGAAATAGAATTGGGAGAATTCAAGCCAACAAGCTGGCCAAGGATACGTTTCATTTCCTCTGTTGTTCCTTTTGCATTTGGGACACCTGCAGTTAAATTATAGTTACGCTGAAATTATATACATTATCAGTGTAAAAATTGCCAGTACAGTTTGTAAGAGGTTTAAGAATTAAAATATTGAAGTCTTTTCTGAAGTAGACATAGGCACCAAACAAAACTGAGTCATACCAACAAGCTCATAGTACACCTAAGAGTAAAGTGTTTTTTAAAGTAGAGTTACAAATACTATTTAATAAAAAAGTATTTTAAAATAATTGTACCTGTTTGACAATGACTTTGAATTTGAACATAGGGATGTACCAGCAACTCCGAAACAGAAATTCTTTCCTTAGGATTTCTTATTAAACAGCGCTGCAAATGAAAAAAGAGGAAGAATACTTGGCCTATAAATTACGAATTGTCTTAGGAATTAACAGTATTTACTTTGGATGTTGAACCAAAAGAGTTAAGTCAAATGGCTTTCAATAATTACTTAGTTGGTATTGAGCTAAAAAGAGACTTCAATACAGAAACTACATGAAGTAGCTTTAGCTTCATTCTTCTTTTGGAATAAGGCCTGTACTACAAGTAGCAGTGAGCATTTATTTGTTGAAAAAGTCTCTCAAGCACAACTCATTCAGTTTTAGAAAATATGCTTTAAATAAAGAAATTACCATTATTTGAATCAAAAATTAAGGGACAGTTACCTTCAGCACATCTTGAAGGTCCTTCTCAGCAATATCTGGGAACCCTATTTCATAACTTGGATCAACAATAGCATGCATTTTATTGATGTGACTTGTTATATGTTGAAACGGAGTCCTTCCATATGTCATACAGTACAAAATGCATCCCAGTGACCATACATCACTTTTGGGACTTATCTAATTAAAAAAAAAATTGAATATTACTTAAGAAACTGCCCCTTCAATCAATTTATCATGTAACTGTACAGTTTTAGCTGTGTAAGAGATCTTTGTAACTATTACACAAAATCACTAAGGCAGCATGCCATTATCTACTAAGACTGTGATGTGCCTTCCTTCACTGATATTCCATAAGAAAACTATTCTTATTAACTATTTTTGAAAATCAACTTACTTGAAACTAAAGTTAGTCCTTAAAAAAGTCGAACTGCAGAATTCTAATTTCAGATTTAAAAATAAATACAAGTAAAAGCATATTAAATTAATTAAATCAAGGAAACAGCGAGAGATCACAGCTATGTCTCCAAAGTGGAAAGCCACAATTCAATTCCCCTGGATTTATAGGATTCAGATCCATATTTCAGCCACAACACCCAGTCCGTTCCTTGCAGTACGACTTTCTGCTTCTCCCGTTGAAGCTGAAGCACTTTAAGAGAAGCACATATGAAAACTCTAGCCCGGGGTGATTTCAGAGGTGCACAGCATGGAGGGCCTGCAAGATGCTCAAAGGGCTTTTGTAACATGAGTCAGCAGTACAGCCTCTGATATGCAAAAGGCTCATGTATTGCACTGTACTCTATATTGTTGTTCAATGCTATTCACACTGATAACATAGTGGAACTCCTGTATTTCTTCATAAAAAATTGATTTAAAAATATTTGTGGTTATTACTAATTTAGATATTATCATCACTGTATTTTTAGCTCCTCCAATGCCCAAGCCTGTGCATCTGTTTTACTTTCAATTTTACTCATTAATTGGGCACTTACATTTTTCTAAACACTATCTGCCAAATGCTTTTAGGTAGTTAGGGAGATTAGGCTTAACCTTCCACTCTGTGCATCATCATCATGGCACAATAAATTTTCTTATATTCAAGTTTCAGTGGAAGATGTTGAGAAAACCAAATCTGAAGATACATGACTGAATTACACTTCCTTCTTAACATGAAGGAAATAGGAGGAAAAAGATCATACTACCTTAGAACGAGGCTTGCCATTTTCTCCATAGGAAGACCTATCTTCTATTGCTTCAGGCGGCATATAATTCATTGTGCCGGCCTAGCCATAAAAATGTACAAATATTCTTTTAAGTAAAGCATGCATTAAATTTAATCCACTTAATAAAAACTTAGATTTCTGTCCCAAAACACTGAAAAGCATCTTGAAAGTTTGTTTGTATTAAGGGTGAAGGCCATTACTATTCTGTTCATTAAAAACAAGTAAAAATCAATATACATGAATATTCATATGCACATATAAAACCATTCAGCATAAGATGTCAATATTAATTGAGGTTATTATAATAATCAAAATTATCAGCAGGTACTATAGCACTTCAAAGAAAAATGGACACAAATTTTCCAGAAGTATTTCACCTGAGAATCTTTAATGATACTTGTCACATCTGGTTGCATTTGGTTTGCAATGCCAAAGTCAATTAGTTTTAACATTCCATCAACTATCAGAAAGTTTGCTGGTTTCAGATCACTGTGAATAATGCCTGTAAAAGAGAGTTTAAAGTAAATCCAAGTTACTACCATAAGGTTTAGCATTACTCAATTCCCATAACCCTTGCACTGAGAGAAGGTGCAGACTGGCTTTACCTGAATCTCTACAGATTTCATAAAAGTGCTTTAATTTCTTTCTAAACAGTTAAGACTTGCATGAGTTTACAGTTAGAATTATTACTTATTCAAATCTGCAGGCACCCCAGAACAGCTCCAAGCAATTTGAGTTGCACAGTTTGTGTCAGTTTGGGACAGACCCTCCAGCTCTGTGTGCACACAGCCACACTGAACTGCTGCTCTGGAGCAATTCAGTGGCCTGTCCATGCCTATAGCTCTCCCTTCAATTAGCTAAGCAGGTACTTAAAATAAAACAATTATATTGCTTAATGTGATCAAAGGTACCATTTACTGACAAGCATACACAACTGACTTCTCACAAACTCTACTTGGACGATGTAATATGAATTTTGGTTATTATCTACATAATCAACCAATCCATCTTTATATCTTACAAAAATCAATGTCTTTTTTCAAAACATCACATGTTTGTATGTACCCTGAATTTCAGTAGGTTTTGCTGTTTGCTATATTATTGAATGCTCTAGTCCTGAAAATAGGTGATGCTTTCTGCTATATGTACTAGTCTTCACTTCATTCTTATATAGGAAAAGATCCAAAGTCTGCCCTCTCCTTTATGCTATACAGACAAACAGAATACAGATGCATACACTTTAATTACATAGATAAAGATGAGAGGAAGGCCTGAAAAACTCTAAGAAAGAGCTGAAACACTTCATCAAAGTAAAGATGACAGAGCTGTCATTACGGTCCAAGCTATTTTTGGAGAGAATGAGCAGCTAAAATTTGAGTCTAAGAGAGAACAAGTGGAATTGGGAGTATACAAGGTAGCCTAAACCAGACAATATTTTCTGGCTGTTGTAAGAAAACAGCATTACATACATAAACAGTGATATTTGTAGATCCCTCTTGAGTTATCCAAGTCTACCTCTGCATCAAGATTTACCTTGGCTTTTTGTTCACTGATTTTTTTAAAAATACAGTAGATACCCATCTTTGAAAATCACTATGATTACACCAACACTAAAACCAATACCACCTCTAAAATAAAAACAGATTCATATTATCTGCTATATACCCTATACAAATACCTAGAATTATTTAAGAATACCATATTCATGGATTGTGTGAACAGCTTCCAGCATATTTTTCCAATAGCTCTTTCGTTCCAATGGATCCATCTTTTTTTTCTTTTTAAGCCAGCTATTGAGATCAATATTTCCACACTCCATTACCATGTAGATATGTTGATCAGTGATTTCACTAAAAATAAATATATGTATGTTAAAAGTGAAGGAAATATTATTTTATACAGAAATATTGGCTAAATAAAATTAGCATTTACTCACTAGTCATAAAGGCGGATGATTTTATCACTATGTTGCTGCAGTTTACTTAAATGAGCGATTTCATTCTTATAGCTCTGAACAGTCTGTTGATCAGCTTCCTCTAGATTCACATATTTGACAGCATACAGCTGCTTCTTGTCATTCAGTACTTGAAACACCTGCAAAACAGTATCAGTTAATAACTTCATTCATCCCTAGTTCTGATTTACTATGGTCCTTCATCTCAACTCAGCCAGAATATCAAAAAAGTCTACCTTTTCAAAAGGAAGAAACAATTCACACAAAGTCAGCATGAGGAAAAATCAAGAAGGAAGACACCAGTTACAACAGAAACAAGCCTTATCAGAAGCTATCTTGGTGCCACATTGTATTTTCACCAGGTGTAGTACATCATGAGTCTGAAGTGTTCCTAAGATTACAAAATGACACTTCCAGAGACACAGGTGTGATCTGCCCTCATACATTCATTTTGTCACATCAAAACCATTTGGAGGCTAGATCACATGACACATGAGAAGAGGTTAAGAACACAAAGTCCATTCAGTCTTAAGATGAGAAGGCTGGAAGAAATCCTATTGCTGTCTTTAGCTATTTAAAGGGAGGGTATGACAGACTCCTCTTGAATCATCGAAGTATGAGATGCAACAGACATAGCTAGCAACATGGAAAATTACAATTGGATATTTTGATTTTTTTCACTGTCTCATAGTCCAACAGGAAAACCACTTGTCCAGATAGGCTATGAAATCTTCATCCTTGGCAATACTCAAACAAACCCATGAGTAACAGGTTCTATTTTGGCCTTGTTTTAAGCAGACTGTGAGAAAGTGACACACAGAGGTCCCTGCCATCCCACCTCATTCTACAACTGTACATTGTACATTTTACAACACAGGGAGCTCTTCTTTCTGGAGGTCCCTGCTGACTGGAAGCTGGCTAATGTTATTCCACTTGACAAGAAGGGTGGGAGGGAAGACCCAGGAAATTAAAATTCTGTTAGCCTAACCTTATTTGCTGGAAAAATTACAGAGAATATCCTACTGGCTACTACTGAAATGCAATGATCAGGCACAGTCAATACAGATTCACAAAGGGAAAGACCTCTTTAAGTAATTAGTTAAATTAGCTATCCTTAGAACACATCCTCCTAGAAGCTATGCTAAGACACATGGAGAACACATGGGAGGTGATTTGAGAGAGCCAGCACTGCTTCAAGCGCAAGTCTGTCTGACCAACCCAGCGGCCCTCTGGGACAGAGGGACTACATCAGTGGAAGAGATACAGATGTCATCTATCTGGACTTCTGTAAGGCCTTTGACATAGTCCCCCACAACATCCAGCTAAACTGCTTATGTTGTTAAGAAAATAAGGAATTATAACAAAACCAAGAGATTTTGCCAAAACTGTTTCCCAAGTTCCCATAACCCCAAACTTCCATATAAAAAGCAGTTCAGTCACCACTTCAGAGATAGCTACAACTCTACTTCTCACACAAGTTACAGAAGTTCATAAGAGATGGTCTGCCTCCTTCAGGAACTCTCAATCAACTTTACAAGTCACCCATTTCCCAACAATGTAATCACACTGCTCTAAACAACAGCCTCTCACATTAGGATGTACACAATGCAGCACATCTCTCTTAACAGAAGAGTTGATTCTACCAGAAGAATTTTAATGCTTACTCTACCATAGAAATTATCTTCGAGAGCAAAAAGTCTAAGCATAGCACTAAACCAGCAAAGTTCTAGATTCCCTGGGTCAAACATTGTGTACATGTTAACACTAGGCACTCATTAGATGATTTCAACATGTATTTACAATAGAACTACTACTGCGTAAATGAGTGACTGCCTAAAAGGATAAAGGAGCGCCTTACCTTACTCGAGCCTCCACTACCTATTTGCTTTAATACTGTATAAACTCTGCCATTGATGGCAAGGCATTCATGCGAAGGTATAGAGGCTGGCACCTGTGTACACACAGAAAAGGTTAAGAAATAAATACTGGTATGAGCAACAGAACTTAAGAGAGCTCTACTTTTTGTTAAGTTAAAATGTTTTAAGTTGCCTTGCTCTTTCTGAAGAAGAGAAAGTTGTTTACAAACAGTAAAGAAACTTCAAATGAAAGCTAGATCCCCATATACTGATCACCATTTGGCATGTAACAGCACCGAACTCTTGTAAAAGGTGCCAATGCTCTTCATACTGGAAATTAACAAAAGGGTGTTCTTCAATAAGGCTTCCCAGATCATAAGAGATACCTCCCTCATTACATATAACATCAGAAACTATATTATCTAAGAGACTTTCAGTCCCTGCATGCAATTTAAGAGCTGTACTGAAATAATCTACCATTTTATTAGAAGCTAATTACTAGCTAGAAGACTTCAGTTCTGTCAAGTTGAAACAGACTGCATTGCCCATATCTGCTACACTAAGCCATAGAAAGGCCTCAAGTTTGATTTATTAATTCTTATCCTGTGGTAGGAAGCTTAAACCTTGCCCTCAGTTTTATGTACAATTGGGAAGGTTCATACCTGAATGTGCAACATATCTAAGGTAACCCATTTTTACATATGTCAGGCCACAACAAATGTATCAAAATGTGTGAAATCTAACCAAAATGGAGGAGAAATGCAATCTTTTACCTCCCTCAAACTCATGGTTTTCAACACACACTGCTTCTCTTTATTGGTACTGCACTGTAGTGGGTAGTACCACTGTAAAAGCACTGCAGAACAAAAATAGAGACTCTAGGTCTTTCCTCTGTCATTAAGTAGGATCTGAAAAGGCTTAGGTTGCAGACAAAGGCTCGAGCATTTTGACAAAATTGAACTGATTTTTCAACACCTGACTTATTTCATCTAAATTCAGACATACACCTGAAGAAAGTTATTTTGGAAATAATAGACTACTTTCCATTACTCATCCAGGAAGATGAACAGTAACTTCAGATTAAAAAAATGCATACACACATTTATTTTACCTAAAGTAGTTCCCAATGAAAATATGTACTGAAAAAATGACAGAAAATTGTTACCTGCAAGCCAACTTGATTTTGAAATGGAGTTGCTGGAGTATGTGGTAAATAATAAGGGAACTGGCTGTAGGGAGTAGAAATTTGACATCCTGGCAGAAACTTGTCCTTTACAACTGGTGTGTTGAAACTAACAAAAAATATGAACAAGATTTGCATTAGTTGTATGTTTTTAAGACTATTTCAACAACAAAGTTGAAATCTTCAGTGTTTCTTGAAAGTTAGCCTCCACTTCATTCAATAATTAGCTTTATTAAGACTTCAACTTCTTGATTTAGAAGTCCTTTTAGAAATACACTGAAACTATAACATACTTCGAAAATACTTTTTAAAACACTAACTCCCTATCTTCAGACACTACGTGGCACTTCCCAGCAATTGAAAAGTGGAAGAACTATAAAGCTACAAGAGCTGACTACAAGAGTTTGAGACAGTTACTTTTCTCCAGCTTATTATTTATTCAAAAACTTTTTAGATGACCTATTTTTTAAAGTAAGCATATTGAAACAGACAACTTCAAACCCCCTCACTTATTGCCTTAAGAGCTTTCGCTACATTATGTATGAGAGGAAAGATCATGGATTTAAGAAAACTAAAGACTGCAAAAAATCCCATTTTTTTAATTTGTTCTCTTGAGGTGTCTACCATCTATTTAGCTGTATTACTGAAGGTGCTTTATTTTTTCCCACTCTTTACAGAACCTAATGCCAAGATCAGAACTGGAAAAGAATGTATACACCTAGGATTTATTTGGTAGAGTAAAATCAGAGAAGTTAAAAAAAAAAAAGACAAAACCAGTCAAAAGCATGGGTCCCACTGAATACAGAAGCACTCAGCAATTCTGCATATTTACCATGTACATACAAACTAAGCAATGAGAATTAAATCAAGGACTATTATCAAATTCCTTCATGCAATGATGTGGTTTGTTCCTTACATATATTCTGAATTCTACAGCTACAGAGACAGAGGTCCTACAAACAGGAACAGTGCTTATTCAGCATACAACCTTGACTTATACGATTCATCCTAGAGACTTATGAAAACAGTAAGTAATCATATAATTAGAAAGATCTGCCAACACAGGCATAGGGGCTTATGGCTAATTTAAGGTCACATGGATAAACAAATGCTATCATTTCCTTACTTCAGTGCTTAATTCTGCAAGCTTCTGGATTTCTTGAAGTGGTTTTAAAAAACCTCAGACACTTGCATCATGGGAATTAAACTGATATACAGTTATCAATCTAAAAAGCCTGTCAGCCACAAAAAAAAGTTATCCAAAAGAAAGTGTCATGTAGCAGGAATCAGTGAAAAAGGTAAATGCTGTACTAAGGACTTATTTATTTGATGGTAAACAAACAAATGCTGAAAAGCTGACAGAAAAGGCAAAGGTCCCTAAATGCAATCCGAATCTCAAAGTCAGGGACAGAAGCACTTGAAATGTTTGCTACCTGAACAGAAAAATTTAAGAAACCCTGCAAAGATCTGCTTTAAGTCTTTCCAGAGATCAACTACCATCTTATAGCAGGCTTACCAGGCCATATAATCATTAGATGTGGTGCTCGGTGTTCCATAAACATGTGATGGGTCACTTTTCTTAGAAACAGCATCTGGTGGCGATAATCGCCTTGAAACAGGATGACCAGACTGTTCAAGGTCCATTTGTTTTCCCTACAAAGGGTAAAGCAAGATATTGTATCATACCAGGAGCCACAATTAAGAACACAGAAATCAATTCTTCAGTGTGAGAAGGCTGCTGCTAGCACACATTCGTGTTACTTTACCTCTCCATAGCAGCTTTTCAGTGACATTTCTTGAGTTGGCCGTTTTTTTCTGGCACCAACACAGTTTAGTTTAATCTGCTCCAACTGCTTTCTATAGCTTTCACCAAAACTAGATTGTTGCTGTTGACTTTCCAGACTCCTGGGCTCTGGTATCTTCAGCTCCGGATGCTGAACTTTATTTTCTAGGGAAAAAAAAACCCAAAAAACCAAAACCCACAGATTATTAAAAGGATTCAATATTCAATACCTGTAAAGTTTCTAGTATAATTTCACCTCATTTTCTAGATCAATCTAAACAAACACAGTTGATTTACTGGAATTAGGCCTTAAAAGACATTAATGCAATCCTCAGGCTCCATATTCAATTCAGTGCAGTAACCTGGCAACTTTCTCCAAAATCTTAGGATACTACTGTAACAGTAACAGAGGTGCAATTGTTCCCTTCATCAACACACAGACTAAGAGCATGTTCATAACTTATACTACAACCTCCCAGGATATTGAGCAGGTTTACAAAGCACTGAAGATAAGCTTATTACAATACTCCAAATTAGAAATCTGTTGTCTGTGACAATAGACAACCTATAATCCAGTGTAATGACTGAAGCCAGAGGCCTAAAGGGACTTGGCACTCTGTCACCTGGTTACTTTTGCACAGGTACCACAAGCATGAAGTGGTGGGATGTGACAGTGCAGGCTGCAAAAAGCACAGCCTAAGAGTGTTCCTTCACATGCTTCAAGTTTTCCTTTAAAATTACTAGAAAGCAGCATGCCCTGCTGAGCAGCTTAGTGCAATTCAGCTGCTGAAGGACTGAACTATGTCAACCAGCATCTCAGCTGGAAACTTGAATGAAGCACAAACAGGGCAAGTATGACCTGAAACCCAAACTATTCCCAATGCATGTCAGTGGGAAGGTTTCAGTGGGGGGCTGAGGGGACACTGGAGTTGAAAAATCACCATTTTTCAACTGAAAGGTTTTCTTTCCTATAATACATAGGTACTTATATAATCCTAAATCCAACTCTTGCAATATTAGGCATTTTCACCTAACTTCTTCAGCAGGATGAGAAAGCCACTTAGGGAACTAGCTTTCTGATGGAACACTGAAGTAGCAAGTAACCATAAGAGGTGAGTACATGTATTTCATATTCCATGATGCTGATAGATGATTATTAGCAACCTCCAAGATTTTAGTGGCCCTGAAATCCTTGCTATAAATCCAAGTTGGTTATAGCATTTTCCAGGAAGAGACAACAATCTCATGTCACCCCTATTTCTAGGTGACTTCACACAACAGTCAAAATCCATGTATTGATAACCCAATTTCTACTGAGGTATTTATTTCTGAAATACACCACTACTGGCTGTTTTTAAAAGAACTTTAAGAATCATTCTCCAAAAGTATGTTAATAATACAGTAAAAATCTCAGCCATTCAAATGATAACAAAAACTTAGATTTCTTTAAAGGATAATTCTAAAAATGGCAATACAGTTAAGGCTGTAAAAAACCCATGTTTAATTCAAAGCATTTAGAGTAATTCAAAGTATAACAGCATATTTGATTGACACTGAAGTTTAATATTCAGAAAGTACACATTTATTTAGTACAAGTGTCATTCACACAAAAGGATTCCAGCAATACAAGTTAAATTAAATTGCAATAAATATAGGGAAACAAAGGTGAAAATTATCTAGGATTTTTTGCATGACAGGAAAAAGGGACATAGGAGAAGCAAACCACTATAATTTGTCTCAAAAAAACCCTTTAAATGGATGCTTCAAGAGATTTTTAGTCCTTCATTTGTATTTCTCTCCACAAACAGCTACCTTTATTCCTTTGGTATAAACTAATACTGTTATTTGATAAACTGGCAATATTTTTCTACTCTCAGGCTGGCAAGTGTTAAGCTGAAATCTCCCACCATTACTATTTCAATGCCTGTTTGTTACACGTACTGCAAGAGGTAGGAACATAATGAATTAGCACTATACTTGACATTTTACTTCCATCCCAGCACTTCACAGTTTTGGACATTGTCACAGTTGAGATTTTTGTGGGTTTTGGGGCTGTTTTTTTCCACAACTATCAGAGATACCACACAAAAGCCAAATTTTATTTAACCACTCCCCAAATCCAGTCAGACCAACTTCCGCTTTTTGAAAAACATTTCATTTAGCAACACATTTTTAAGAAAAATACAGAACAGCACATTTTCAATACTTTTTCTATGACAAACTACTCAGACATGACATTAATAGTTACCTTCTCTTTTTGTCACAAGACTTGTATCCGCTTTGGTTTTGAGAGTTACAGTTGAATTGGTAGCTGTTTCTGAGCTGCCCTCATCCAACGTCTGCAATTGTAAAGCTGTTTTTTCTTGTAAGGACTAAAGAACATAAAAGGCATCTTAAAAAAGAATCAAAGGAAAATTCAATAGTATCCAAAAGACATTTCTTTATAGTAATTAAATGGCAGATGCACTGCAAAGCAAATATGCTTCAGGGAACAGTGCAGGTTACACAGACTAGTATTACTGATGCTATTTCCAAATACATCAACACTCTGAATTTCCATAATTCAGTTTCTATAATAAAAACCTAAATGCTTTCTATTCTGGAATTTTCTTTTAGGGGATGGCGACATGAGACATGAAAATGTAAGACATAGCTGAAAACCAATCTCTATCAAAAGCTGTAATTTATGGCTCCATAGAGCACTTCAACTTAGTTGAATAGACTTCATTAAATAGGGTACTTCCCATGGTAAATTTCATGACTACAGCTGAAAGAGGTCCTGTAGTCAAGTTGAAATCTGTTTATCTCCTCTTCATAAATCATATTTCTAACATCACTCCCATTGCTCCCATCAGATGTACTATTCAGAGAATTCTCTTTTTTACTGCTTGATTATGCATAACAATTTTCAAGTTTAAAAGCCACAATGAACGTTTTTATCCACAAATGATTACTTAGATACCTACATTATTTCCTTCTTGAATTGAAAAAGGTCTTGTCATCCTTCTTACCAATACCATAAGACAGCTAGAGTTTTCTTTTTATGTATTTAAAAAAAGTTACCTGCAAATCTCTCAGGCTGTACGAATCACGCCCACAAGATTTTGATTCTGATGGTGGAAAAGGTGCAACGAAGGCTGTTTGTTTAGAGCTGGACATTTGCCTATTGAAGTAACATTGTTAATTACATCATATGCCATCACACAGTGTGGCGATGGCCTTTTTTGTGAATGAGATAAAAAAAGTAGTTGTGTAAAGACTTTTGGCTACAAGCTTCAAAGATACTGAAAAGCAGGTCCACTTGGACAGCAAAGTGAGAAACAATACAAAGAAGTCCTACAAAATGAGGATTTAAAAATATTTTGGAAGTTACAAGACTACCTTATCTCTAATTTTAAAAGCTGGACTACATAAAGATATTTTGAAAAAAATTTATTTTGGCCTTAATTTCCATTTCTTTTGAGCTTACTGATTAGCCAGAACAAGAAATTTATGTTTACATGCTTTCATACAAAGAATCTGAGTAGTAAGATCAGAAGTAGGTTACTGCAGTACCTGTTGCACCTATAATGACTATTTGTCTCTAACCTTCAGGTCAGATTTAACATTAACATCTGACATTCCCACTATCCAATAAAAGCACCACTGAAAAGGAGTATTAAAATCTGTTGTGCTGTAGGTAAACCCAATAACCATACCTCTTCATAACACTAGCCGTGAGTGGGACATCTGAATCCTCCATGTCATCACCATCATCAGATAGTAGGGCAACAGGAACCCTCCCAAACTGGCAAATCTAAGAGCAAAGTCAAAGTTATCAAGTGTGTAAAGCAGAATAAAAAGTTTGATTTTTAAGAAAATGTTATTTGTTTTACCTGGTTAGATTTGTTTAGTGGTCTCAATGGATTGTGGTAATTAACTAGGGCACCCAGCTCCTGTGACTTCTCTTCTCTGAAGGAAAAAACAAACTCAAAAAAACCCCAGAAAACAAAACACACAACATTGTAGTGTATGTGTTTGGTTTTGGTTTAAATGATGTTATAAGACATTAAATAAGAAATTAAGACATTACCTAAGTAAAAATCTGGTAACAGTAGAAGAATTTTCACTAGAATCATTCCTTTTTATGCTTCTGTGATTTCCACCCATATTCTGAAGTCCAGACTCCTGTGTACTTGATACTGTAGGGAAAATAGTTAGAATCATTCAGATCATAGCAGACAAATTCAACTGAATCATTCTAAGCAATTCATTGGGTTAAATTAAACCAGCTGATTTCACTGAGAGCAAATTTGAGAGTGGTCATATAAGCTGTGCGAGGTCAGGGAATATCAAGGCAGGCAGTAGCAAACAACTCATTCACCAGCCCCATCTGAAGCCAGTAGAGAATCTTGCTTGATTATTGAAAATTTGGCAAAAATTTTATGAAGTTGTATATTAATCTTAAAATGAAATGTCAAGTCAACTTAATAAACTTTGTTAAGGTATATATTTCAGATATACTTTATGGTAAGCAGAACCAGAAATGAAATTATTTGAAAAGTCATTCTAGAACCTCAAATCCACAAGTAACAGAACAACACTGTCTTCCACATTATTTTTCCCTGCAGGTGAAGGGAAGGGCATTTCTCAGAGACGAAGAAATCACAAGACCTCAGAGTACACTAATGAAAACATAGCAGCACCTTAATGAACACAAATTCACATGTTCCAACAGTTTAATTCTTCATTTAGGGAACAATGTGGAATACAAGCTATTTTAAGCACCTTCAGATAAACAATAATCTCTTGAACTCAGCTGTTTTCCTGACAAACCCCTTTTTAAAAATTCAAATTAATATCTGGTTATTTGGATTAAAATTCTCTTCCATGGTACAAGATTTTTTTTTTGAGAAAAGACAGACACCAAAGAACATATTAAAAAAAAAAATCAAAGGCAACAGGAAGTGTTCAAAGCCAGGTTGAATGGTGCTTTGAGCAACCTGGACTAGTAGAAGGTGTACCTGCCCCATAGCAGGGGCTTGGAACTAGATGATCTTCAATGTCCCTTCCAACCCAAACAATTCAATTATTCTAACTAAGACACTATATAATATGATCTTCTGCATCACATAGGTCTTGTGTTCCACAAGTATAGGAAATTACCTGCTTGACCAACGAGATTCATAGCCATCCACATCCTTCCAAGAAATCACAATTAAAGGACTTTTAAATATAGCATTTATCTTAACATTTTTAAATTTGTATCAGTTCATTAAAATGAATTTTACTTTTCTTTTGAATTCTCCCATATGCCCCTTCTACTTTCAGCCAGAAGTCAGATGCCAGTCTGGCAGATGAACAGTGCAGTATTGGCTATTTCTAATACTTAATGTTTTATAAACTACTTATGCCAATAGACCAAACTACTCATTTAAATAAAACAAGTGCCTCAATGTACAATGTAGTTTTATTACCAACCCAGGACCATCATCATCTCACAGATGCATCCCACACTTTTTTTTTCTTAAACAAAGACCTTTTTTTTTTTTTTTTACCATCAAGCTTGCCACTGGACTTTCACATCCAGCTGGTGATCTACAATACTTTCATTCCTTCACAGTCTGAGACAGCCTATCTGCTTCTCATGATACTCCTGACCACAGCTGGACCCCATGACCTACGGGTCTTTTCCAACCAAAACGATTCTAAAATGATACTGTGATCTACATTTCTTAAATACTAAATTCCCTTTTCCCAACTAAATGTGTTTGATTGCACCTGGTATGTCAAATACTTTAGATTGCTGTGCACAAATGAAAGAGAAGAAAAAGGAATTAAACCAAAGGCTTCTAGACTTGATGCAGGGCTTATATTTGCATCACAACACGAACTGCATATAACTGTCAAAAGCATTCTGTACAATTTTTTGAAGCGGTGAACAAATGCATTTATATATACAGCATTTGTATTTTCAAACAAAAAACTTTCAAAAGCAGCTGTTCAAATGGAAATACAAAACAGAAAAGACCTAAATGCGAATACACTAAAATAGCCTCTGTTGCTCCAGAGGACTATACAAATTCACTTAAAGCCAAATTCTGTGATTAGGCCATGAATGTCCCAGAGTTTGAGATATTTCAAGTCTGGTGTTATTTATCTTTTAAGCTTTAACTTTTAAATAACTGAGTTAATAGTTAGCATTTTTCAAATACCTAATGACAAATTCATATATATGAAAAAATAAATGAGCCTACTCTTGCACCAAAGTTCACTGCTTCCTAACTGGCAGGCAGGGTTTTGCCGTGCATTCTCACAGGTATTGCCTTAGCTCTGCAGCAGCAAGTCAGTAATGTCATCGAGAAATTGTACAATCCATGAAGGATATTGCTATTCTACAAGATATTCTCCTGTGGCCCAGTACATCAGCAGTGGCACTTATGATGTCTATATCCAATTAATGATAAACAGAATAAGACAGAAAATAAAGTTCATTAAAAAATTAATGCCATAGCTGAATACTATTAAAAGTGTTCACCCCCAGCTAGTGTTTCAGTCAAAGACTGATTCAATAGGTGCTGGGCAAATCTCAAATGCCATTCCTGAAGATATATCCCTAAGGAAATTAGACCTATTTTACATTAATTCTGTCCTTATAAAATGGAAAAATGTGGAAGTGCTAGACATCACTCTTGAAACAGTTAGCTACACACACTTCAATGTTGAAGTCAACCATATTTTTGCTCAATTCCACTCCAAACAAATTTATCTATTGACAACTTCAAGAAATAACTGTTCCCTTTTTGAAGTTATAAACCCAGCAATAAGGATCGCTTAGGATTTATGATACAGCCAAGCGCTTCAGTTTTGTCCTGATAAAATATGGGTTTTGTCCATCTGTAAAATAAAGTTGAAATGGATTATTTTTCCTAGATTTGACTTCACTGAAATGACTGTCAAGGCTTCCCCAGTCTGTCACAAGATATGCCTCGAAGCAACCTCTCTATGTATAGTTTAGTCAGTATGTTTCAGTTCTAATTCTTCTCTACCAACAGTAGCTCTTCCCTCACACTCAGAGCTGTAAGTCTCTATTACAAACTACAAATGCCTGATGACAGTCAGAAGAACACCCTCCACAGAATTACAGAAACTACCATCCCATGGCTCCTGCAAACTACAGTCACTGCACGGAAGATGAAAACAAGCACTGAAGGAATAAGATTCATACTATAGGTAAACATATCTGTTTACTGGACAATAGAGATTCTGAGTTTGTCTCTGGAAGGGACAAACACTAGTGACTAGAATCACATCATGCATAAACTCAAACAGTATTTTAAGAAACTGCAATTACCTGCAAAGTTCTCCTTGTCCTCATCTGAAAGTAACTGCTTTTTTTTTAAATGAAAGTTTTGCAGAGCAGTTTCCAACAATTCCAGGGGAACAGCAGAGCACTCCACAGCTTTCTGAAGGATCTGCTTACACTTCTTCTCATTTTCTAAGTGGTAATAAACACAGAGTTAGAAATGACAGAAGTAAAAAAAGAATTACACTGGGACAATATTTTTTTAAGGAGATGGTTACATTCATGTTGTCTTACATTCACTTTGCATCATTCTATGAAGCCATTGTTCATTAGGGACTTCTCCCCTTATATTGCCATTTTAAGGAAACTGCCTGGAAATAGTTACAAGTGAATCACACACGTCAATTTTTCACATTAAGTTGAATACCAAGTCATAAAATATGCATTCTCAGTATTTTTTTAGTTTTATAGGAATTGTAAGAAAATACAACACATTCTAAAATACCTCTTTTTCTGTAGTATCAGCAAGGAAATATGACCTTTATGGACTTCCATTCAGATCTCATCACATAAACATTTTATTATGTATATATTATAAAACATCTGTAATGCACTTAATAAAAACCAAATTTAAAACCAGCTGTTGTTAAGAAAAACATCACTACTCTGGACAGCATTACAGTTAAGAAAAGAGGAGAGAAAAGCAAGGATATTTTTTCATTGCAGTTTTAGACATTACTAAATGCCATAAACAGATAACTTTGAAGAGAGCTGGGCTAGAAAAAGGAGTGTTTTAACAAAACATATTGAGGCAGTCAATTTACATAAACACATACACAGGCATCTATTAGAAAAAGTAAAGTCAAATAAGGAAAAAAGTATACTGTAACCACAATACTTTCCTTGGTTTAAAGGACATCTGGGCAAAATGATGCAATGTTTTTCTACAGCTGTCAATGCCCCTGAAACCCCAAATGCCCTTCTTCCTCCACTCCAAAGCAGCAAAACATAAACCACTTTGTTCTTACATACACGCCACATATGTATATACTGAAGTATATTCCTTATAATATATAATAGTATATTAAAAGCAACATGTCCACAGCACTCAAAACTCCACTGGTAAATTAAGTTAGACATCAGTGTTGCCTGTAGTTCAGGCTGGTGGAAGTGTAGTGTAGGTATCAGGAACTTACGCTTCAAGTAACCTATTTTAAGAATATTAAATGGATGATGTCGGACACCAAAGCAAGGAAAGACCAAAATTAGATGAGCTATAATTTCATTTAAATCAATTTTGTGCTAATTTGTTAGAATTTGGTTTTTGACCATATAGCCAAATATTGTTTTTTCTCCCAAATCATTAGCAAGTGGATAGGCTTTAAGAAGCCCCCTTAACCAGCATTCTGTGATTCCATCTTTGGCTACATTTACTAACCACACATTGCTTCAACAAGACCTGCTACTCGAAAGTAATTCCTCCTAGTATTATGTGCCTCGTTGAGTAAGAAAACATGACACCAAAACACATATGTGAAAAATTAACTGCTTCATCCCCCTTAAGAGATGAGGATCCAAGGCAGAGAAGTAAAACTAGAAGTTTTTCTGAGTTTCGGTCAGTCCACTTCATCACATACCAAAAGCCTGAATCAACCACTTTGGCATAAGATTTGAAATAGCCAAGAGTAGAGTTTTATCAGTGGTCACAAGTTCTGACCAATTCACAGCAAATTATCTTCAAGTACACCACCTAAGGTACCCAAATAAAAACAGCTCCTCATCTGTGATATTTAAATGAAATTTTAGTCAGTATTTAAGTAAAAAAAAAAGCCAAAAAACCAGAATGGCACCTTTATTGTGTCATTCCATTACCAGGTCATTAATATTAAATCATTAAGAAATCAACATCAATTTGCCAAGTCTAATTTCACAATTTCAGCTTGCGCTTTTATCTTGAGCAAAACTGTGAGCTAAGGACAAGAATGTACAATTCACTTTTTCTTCCTAATGCAAAAGGAAATACTGACAGGTGTGTCAAGCACTGCTGAAATCACTGGGATGAAGAAGTAACACAGCACTACCCTCCTCCTTTCCCTCTGGCCTTAGCGGACACAGTGATAAAGGAACAGTACTCTTAAGTAACAATATACAGCTCACATGTTCCACTAATCCTCTTTGAAGCACCCAGCAGGGACACTGTAGCTCCATACACATTACCAAAGGACACCTAGAGCAGCTCAAGGGTAACAGATACAAATCAGAGAGCACACTGCAGATAGAACAAAGCCGATCATAACTGGCTTATTTCCTTTGGGATTAGGACTTCATTTTAGGTTGATTACTTGCTGTCAAAGTAAGATAAACTATTGCATGAACACATCCCATAGCTACAGGATGAATTTAGTCATTGGTAACCTGTAGCAACATTTCTACACTTTGTTAAATTACACAATAGGTTTTATTACACTTATTTAACAATATCTTGTTATTGTAGTATTAGTGTTTAATTATCTGTTTAAATAAACATCATGTGTTCACTAAATAAATTATTAGTTTCTTTTTACTACTGTTTAGAAGTTCAATACCACAAGTTTATATTAGAACACGACTGGTCAGATAAGTGACTTATGCATAGCACAGAAACTGTAATTTCAAGACACAAACACAGATTTATGTCCTCTTTTCCTCATCCTGTACAGGAGTCATTCACAAAACTTCCCCTGTCAATTATTTTACATAGCATATACTTCTGAGTGGGGGATGGTTCGCAGCCTTTCCTCCTCCATTAGCAATCTACTTTTCAGTTAGGAAAAACTGGAAAATCTGAGGAGACAAATGAGTATATACCTACTGACATAGGAGTATATACAAAATGGCTCTGCCTCATGCCCCATACTTTGAACATCTAAACTGTATCCTAAATTACAGTTAAGAAGTCATACTAGAGCAAAAATGTATAGGCAAAACCACTACCAATAGAAAATAAACAGAAGTAAAGAAAGAGGAATTAACTAGTAAAAGGTATTCAGAATCTAGAGTGTAGAACAGACAGATTAATTTAATTTATTTAGTGTAGCTAAGTTTGGGGAGAATTTCTCATACTAGGCAGTATACAACAACTTGCATGATACTGAAAAAAACATGAAGGAAAACAAATCACAGAAGACTCAAAATACATCCATCAAGCCTTTTCCATTCAAATAAGAAAAGAGCTTTCATGGAATGAGCTTGCCTTTCTGTACAGAGCAAACTGTCAAAGGAAGAAATAAACAGGGTGACATAGATTGCTGTTCATTCAAATCACCCATGGAAACAAAAGAAGAGACATCCAAAAATACAAGCCTATGGGCAACCAACACAGCCTTGCTACCAAGTACCAGGGCAACCAAATTGCACATTGACAGTGTACTTTGGTTTAATAAAAAACGTACTCAGAATCTACAGATGCTCTCTGGAAGAAGACACAAATTCTTCCACAAGCAAGCAAAGTATTTGAGCCTCACTTTTCCATGCAGGAGGAGCTTTACTCAAAAGCCTTCCACTGCAAGATCTAAATTAGAAAAGTAGAAACTACTAACAATTTTCACCTAGTTTGAAAGTTATTTCTAAAAAGGAAAAAAACAATGAACTGTGTGCATATTTCCATTTCAAAAGTGAACACATTTTCAGTAAATTTCAATTAAAAAAAAAAAAATCCAGATTTTTTCTTTCTGATTTAATACCTATCAGTTTCCTTACCAATTACATAAGGGAGCAGAAGTTTAAAACAACAAAACCAAGAACAACACAGAACAGCAACACCAAACAAGTTTTTCTTACATACCTTGTGATAGCTCAAACTGTGCAAAAGCCACGTGCACAAAAGCAAATTTCTTGCAGTTCAGTCTGGCCAGATGAAATTGGTCCCGTGCCTCCTCTGGATCTTGAAGACTGTAAAGACACCATATTCATAGTTACACAAGGTGAAGAGCCTGAGAAGGATGAAGTTCCATGTGCTGGATGAAACTTTTAAATAACTTTGAAAAAGCAATCCACCTAAAAGGCTAAAGATTTTCCTCTTTCTTAGAGCCATCAGTGAACTACAAATAAGCAAAGAATCTTAAAATTCTAATAATTGAAAGATACCAAGCTGAACCTTGCCAAAACTCAAAGGACTCAATCCTTAAGATCCTTCACACTTCATTTACTTGCAGCAAATTTTAATTCTAGTGTTACATTCAGCCACAGATTGCTGAGCAGGTTAATGCTTGCACACAGCATACCAACATTTAAACATTCAAGGAGGACTACAGCCTAAGTAAATATCAGTCAAGATACAAAAGGCCTAAATCTACATTCGCTATGAAATACATTTATGTTACATTTCAACGGACATAAAAAAAAGGGAGCTTAACACTTTTACCAGCAACATCCATAATCAAGAGATAAAGGAATTCTCTCCAAAGTTCCCCCTTGTCTCAACAGATAAGCAAAGGTACCACTTAGAAGGGGGAAGAGCAAAAGATTTATGACCATGGTTCAAAATAAAAGTATAGAAAAATACAACATGGAAAGGTAAAGAACATATTTTCAGTAGAATACTGTGGAATTTTGAATGAGAGAAGTTCCTCATAGTTTAGGCACGTTACTAGAGTCATGTAGGTTTACTGAACTCAGCTCTGATCATCCAAAGCAATAGGACAGGCACAGAATAACCCATCTAATAAAGTCTGAGCAAGAGAAATTAAGCTGTAATGTATTGCGTTCACTTTCAAAGAGTTTGTTAAAATTTAAGTGCCTGTGGAAAGCAGCAACAGCTTGGCTAGCAATACACAGAACAAGACCTAACACCAGCAATAGGCACCAAGTGCCACACGCTTGGTGGCACTGTGCTACAGCCAGAAGCATTCCATGAGAGCAGGTCTGGCATTGCTAATGTACAATACAGATAATCAGACAGAAGCATTGTTCATCTTCGACTATTTCAGAGCACACTCAAGGGTTCTTCAGACAAACTTGGTATCATAATAGGTCAAAAGGTATTGGCACAGCCAGACGACAGCTAAAGAAGAGAGCAGGACAAAAAAGGTCCAGTGCCAAGAATGGAATAATCCAGTTTCTCACCTAAAGGTTGGGCAGAGAAGTGATTGAGAGCAGGCTTGGGAAGAAAGACTTGGGCATGATGGCCGATGAAAAAAAATCAACACAAGCCAGCAGTGTGTGCTCACAGCCCCAAAAGCCAAACGGAATCCTGGGCTGCATCAAAAGGAGCATGGCCAGCAGGTCAGAGGAGGTGATTCTTCCCCTCTGCTCTTGGGAGATCCCACCTGAGACACTGCATTCAGCTCTGGGATGCCCAACATAAAAAGGACAGGGACCTGTTGGCACAAGTCCAGACAAGGGCCACAAAGATGATTAGGCAGCTGGAGCACCTCTCCTGTGAGGATGGGCTGGAAAAGTTGGGGCTGTTCACCTGGAGAAGAGAAGGTTGCATGGAGACCTCATAGCAAACTTCCAGTGTCTGAAGAGGGCCTGCAGGGAAGCTGGAAAGGGACTTATTGTCAGGAGCTCTAGTGGTAGAACGAGGAAAAATGGGTACAAAATGAAAGGGGAAATATGGCTAGGTATTAGGTAGAAATTCTCTACTGTGAGGGTGATGAGACCCTAGAACAGATTGCCCAAGGAGGTTGTGGATGCCCCAACCCTGGAAGCATTCAAGGCCAGGCTGGAAAAGGCCTTGAGCAACCTGGTCTAGTGGGAGGTGTTCCTGCCTATGGCAGGAGGCTTTGGGACCAGATGATCTTTAAGATCCATTCCAACCACTTAACATTCTACAATTCTACAATCAGAACAAAACAGTGTTGATGGCAGTAGATACTTAAATCTCAAGCCATTGCCACTGCTTCTGAAGTTTGTGATGCTGACTTGCTTTTCCACCTTGTTTAGGTGGAACATTTGGGAGAACAGCAAACAATTCTACTGAAAAGCACATTTCTTCTCCCACCAAAGGCAGTATCATTAGAGCACCTATCAGTGTCACTTAACTTGCAGTATCAGTATTGCTTTACTTACAATAGCTAAAAAAATAAACCAGAAGCACTCTACAAAGTCATGAGATGAGAAGATTTTCTTTAACAGAAGCTAAAACCAAGCAAAGACAAAATATATAGTACTAGACAAACCAACAGCCAGGAAACACAAAAGGTAAGTGTAGAACACCAGGGAAATTTTGTCAAAGAATTACGAGCAATGAAAAAAAGTTATGGCAATAAGTAAACATGCCAAACACAAAAGATCCAAATAAGTAGTCACTGATTAACTTAAGATCAATCTCCAAAAACTACAGACAATCAACATGGTTGGTTTTTAGGTCAAATCAGCCAAAAGCAATTTCATTGCTGGTGTGATTACAGATATAGTTCATAAATGTAGTTTCATATAAATAATTGATATTATATGCCACTCTGGACAAGGAAGTATTAGCTTATAGATTAAGAACAAGCTAGTATCTGAAAGTAATTTCCAAATGAGTAATCATCATTTAGGGAGATGCTTACAGATAAGTTCCACTGGGATTGATGCTATATCAGATTTTTGTGGGTACAATTTTTAAAAGGGGTTTGGAGTGGGTTGTTCATCTTTTTAAACAAATTTTTATTAGACAAGTCAGGAAACATATGACTGATGATATTTGCCAATTAAAAAAATATGCAGCAGAAAACAAAAAGAGCAGATGTGAGCTACCTAGTGAGATAGGGAGATTCTACAATAATGCTGGCTACTAAAGTAGAAGTTATTTTAGTGCAACTGTAGAGTGCATTTCAGTAGTGAAACAAGACAGACTACTCTCCCAAGAAGGTCCCTAGAGGCTGTAGCAGTGAAACAACTAAGGACACTTCAGTGAGACACCACAACCAGAACTGTTCATACTATTATTGCATTAACAAGCTACTGACAGCACCTTTGGTTTTGCTTTCTGCAACACTGAACACTGAACACTGAACACATCCACCTTTTCACTTGATCTTTAGAACATGGTTTAAAATAGGTTCAAGTGATTAGGGAGGTAGGAAGTAATCTTTCTGAACTTAAAATCTCCTCCAATGAGATAAAAGATGTGACTTGATCACTATTCTGGAAAAGAATTTCCACAAACTATGATCCAGAAGCCTATGTTATACAGTTTCTGCTCTGAGGAAAAGCAATTAACCTTTGAATAAGAATGCCATCTTGCAATGTATCTTTAAACCTTTCTGGAAGAGATTCTTTACTCCACTTACACAAAAACACTTTCCCTCTTCAAGGTACTAAAGATTCACAAGGTCATGATTCATTCCTGTTTCTCAACAGGAGATTCAACAGATTACTTCCACTGTATGCTTTTAGGAACAGTGATGCAGCAAGATCCATGTAAATGACAGTAAAGAGAACTAGACATTTATCATCCTGCAAGATGAACCCATATGCCAAAAAGTCAAATAGGGGAAGAACATACAAGAAAAAGATTAGCTATGTTCACAGGAAGATCACCTGCTCAGCTCTAGTTGTTAGATCGCTACATTGTTTAAATACAGCTCCTCATCAAAATATTTGCGGTAATGACATTTCAAGTGACAACAGAACCCTTTATGAAAAAATTCTAATTATAACCCTCTCCCAAATTATGTCTGAACACATCTGAACAACCACATTGTTCAGATTTGGACTGAATAAAGCAATAAATGACCACAACCAAAACTAATTTTCAAAGTATGGAACTAGAGAATGATGTTCAGAGATATTCTTCCTTTCCTAAGGCACCTAATTTAATGAAACTGTGATGAGTCTTTTCTAGTAAGAGAGAAAGCATACTAAAATAAAGCTCAAAAAAGGATCTCATGCTATTCCCCCTTGCACCTTACATAGAGGTCCAAGAAAAAAAGAGAAGTGTGTTAACATCTCTAAATCAAATAGCTCTAAACAATCATGTTTATTGGCACATACAAAAAACGTAAGTACTGTGGAGACAGCAGATAAGCTGACTAACCAAAGCTACTTACTTTCAAGGAACCAGAATAAAAACATCCACGGTCAAAATAATAATTTGTTGCAGAAAACAGTAGCAAAACAAGGTATTCTTATCTTAATTCAAACACAGAATGATGAGTTCTTATATTGAAAATTTATACTTACGCTTTCAACTCAGCAAATCTCACAAGGATGCGAGCATAGCTCTCATCTTGACTATACTTTTCTGCAGGTAATGCAGTCACCGCTTGACTGTAACGACCAATGAGTCTATTGAGTTGACCAACATCCATCTGAGGAAGACTCGTTTTCTCTAGTTTAAGCAAAAAACATAGCCAATCTTCTGGATTATTTCTTGTCATCATTATTTGATTAACAGTTCCAGAGTTATCTGACAGAAAAACAAAAAAGAAGATTGATTAAAATAGCAGCAAACATGTACAGAAGAAAACACTTCTTATAAGCTTTCATGCAAGACAGTTACAGACTATTTTTTAAACATGATTAAATCAACACAGCTAAGAATCAAGCAGAGATGAAATTTACTTTGTGGTCATTAATACTGAAAAAAAACTAAACTTGAAATCCTTTCAGTTAATGGCTCTTACACTCAGTCTAAGTTAAGACCTTTTGCATAAGTGACAGTAGAATAAGAAAACCAAATACCTGTTGTATCAGCTGAGATTTTAGTATAGTTAAACTCATCTGTGATATTCTCTTCATTTCTGTATTTGTTCTTCAAGTTTCTAACTCTATTCATGATTGATGTAATCTGCGGCAATCCTCTTTCACTCAGATCTGTCTCCTCCATCTGCAGGCACAAGGTTAAAAAAACAGTGAAGTTACTGAAAAACTGAAGTTGTAGCTCACTTTGATTGGAATTACCCTGGGAAAGCGACTCGTGTATCATTCGAAGTCTGAGACTCAGCTACACTATGTAACAAACACTCTATTAAGCCTTTCTCAACGTAGTAATACAAGTAAGCTTCTTTGTAGAAGACAACTTGGACAAATAAAAGTAATTGCTACTTAACTGATCCACCCAAATCCTAATCCGTGCTTCACAGTATCCCTTTCCAATAAGGTATATTCAGCATTTGAATAAAATGGGGAGTAGGATGCATTGTCTGAAACAGCTTCCAGTCTATTGCATTAAATCACATTCTGAACTCATAATTAGGCTGGCTTTAGTTTAGCACACAATGTTAATCCATGCTCCTTGCCACAGATTTCGGTTTTCACAGCAGGCTAAACAGAAAAGAATTCACATTCTCCTCTGTTCAAAGGACAAGACACCTATTTTTAAGCTTTTAAGAGGAGATTTAGAGATTCAAAGACTTCTTATAAGAAACTTACACCAAATCCTCAATGTTCTCACAGTTTATCATCAGCTGAGATAATACATGTATACAGCTGAGAGATAAGAATCTAGGCAATCTGAGCAGAGCAAGACTGCTAAAATAAACTAAAAAACTCCCCAATGATCTCTTCCTTTTTTGCCTACAATAAACAGCTTTTCCCACACCAGTGGTTCCATGCATCTAATGAACATGAGAATTTTACTAAAATCTGTGGTGAATTTAGTGCATATTCAGGGGATTTGGCTTCCTAATTACTGTGAAGTTGGGCCCAGAAATAGGGAAAGTAATGCACTTCAGACAGATTAAGTAGGTTCAAAGAAAGACTAAGTTTAGTTTTACAGTGAAATGTTGGTCTTTGTTCCTTTTCTACTCGTGTATAACAAATCAATAAAAAGTTCCTCGAGGGTTCAGAAACTTTAGATCTATTTTTAGGTGAATTATTGATAGAGAAGGAATTGAATGCAATGAAGTTCAACTATTATTAACCCCACTATCTAAAAAATACATCAGGCACCACTCTCAGGAAGTCTCACAAATAACTTTTAGAGCATTATTCACCAGAAGCTGGCATGTCTTTAAAAGCAACAGACTCCCAGCTTTCCCCAAGTAGAGACCACATATCAGAAGGATTATCATGCTTACAAAAGCTTGCTTATAAGGCAAAAGTAGGCATATTTCATGCTCATCCTGAACTAGATATGGCCCACCAAGAATATCAAGCCTGCCCTTGTCTATATAGAAGTGTTGTTTCATAGGTTCAAAACACAGTTTCACTGTGTAAATTTCAAGACTTTATCCAGCAACAGTACCACCTACATTACCACTATGAGGAGTCCTCAGCACCTTAAGGGTCTGGAGAGACACTCAAATAGCCTCAAGCAAGACGTACAACGAAAAAAGCCCAAAAACCTATGAAAACCAAAGACTGTATGCTAAATCAGTAGTATCTGAAATAAATTTTTTTTCACTGAACAGAGACAAAAGAAGGAACTCTTCTCTCATTTATGTCCAAAGATGTATGCCAAATAAATTTTAATTTCAATGCTTGTTTGGAACTTGCTTTAATCTATATTTCTACCTAAGAGTCAATTTAGGCTGTTCTGAGAGCAGGTCTGGAAATTGTCCCATCTTTTGGGGATCACCCTGCTAAAAATTACACAGGTGATTACCACAGCAAATACTGTTCATGTGCCATTCTACAGATGTTACTTCTTCACTTCATAAGGAAAATTTCGGTACAGATTGCAGTTTTGCCTTTTAAAAATACAGTAGAAGGGGCTACAGGATATCAGATACTCCAAATCTCTTCTTTATGGGTGACACTATCCGTAGAGATCTGTTTCTGAACTGTACCCATTCCCTCAAACTATGGATGAAGCCAGCTTCTCCAGAACCTGAAGCACCAAGACAACCAAAAGAAATTTACCTTGTGTTAAGTAATACCACAATATCTCATTACAATTGTAACTGCTAAAAATTCCCAGGTGGATTTTGGATTTCTTAAACATAGTCTTTATATTTTCTTCACCAATGTCAACAGTTCATTATTCTTCCTGCAGTGATAGCTTCCCAAATGCAGTAGACAAAAAGAAAAATAAATTTCTGAATAAATTAGATTTTAAGTCTCAACAATATACATCAAACTTACATTTCTGGTGTTCTGCTTAACTGCTCAAGGTTCAACGCGTTATGGAGAAAAACTCTCCTGAAGAATGGATATGCCTTGTCAAAAAGGTATGATGGATAAGGGTCAGACTACCTCAGATGATCCCAAGAACCCAAAGGCAAGAAATGTAGCTCTCCATCCTGAAGAAGTTCCTGTGGATCAAAAATTGATGGCTTAAACATTGAAAGCTTACCCTGCAAGCTTGCCTAATCTTCATGATATCCCAGAAATACACTTTCCATTACAATCAATGATACTGTTCCTAGTTAGTAATAAAAACAGAACAAAAAAATCTTAAAGAAAGCTTTTTGAATGAGGACAAGCACTTCCAAATGTATCAGCTTGCTGTGACATTTAGAAACTAAAAAGTACACTAAGGGCATATTCATCTACATATTGCCATGATTTGCCAGTAATCTTTCTGCTCATGCCAATGTTCAACCATAAGCAAGTATTCAGAGGTTCATTTTTTCCTAATCTGCCACATTAATTACTCTTAAACCATTTGCCATGAATTTCCCTGGTATATATATATTCAAAATCTGACAACAGCAAAGACCTAAACCAGCCACATGCTGTTACATAGGCACTGAGTAGGAACTGAGGTTGTAACTGCAACAGCTGCACTGCAGCACACCTGAGATCTAGAAACACCTACAGGAGAGAAGGTGAGGCACAGGAAACCAGGGAACAGGGAGAACACCAAAGATCAGGAAGATACAGAACTACCTCTAAATAAAGTGTAGAAGTTAAAATAACTTCAGCCCCTCATACAGACCCACTAAATAAAGAACCAAAGGACAGAAATTTGAGAGCAGCAAACAGATGAAGTGGCAGTACAGGTTGGTGATAAGATTCCATGTCTAACACACTCAAAAATACCCACTGATAATAAAAAGAAGTAACAGCACCCAGCCTTGAAATACTGTATTACCTGTATTACACTATTTGTTCTGTTTCCAAATGAAGCCAGATGCAGTCTTTCCTCAAATGCAAATTTTAAGAAAGTATGAAAATATTTTTTAACTATTGGACAAAATTCCCAAGAGTTTACCTGGCTTTTATCCACTACGTGAACTAAGCAGTCTAGTAAAAGAAATTAACATTATCCTATTACCTATATCTTCCTTATATGTCAACACCATTGTAGCTACACTGTTATCTTGAATAGTTGTTTAGCTCTGTTCCCACGCCTGATTAAAGCATCTACTAATGTCAAGATACTATACGATGAAGAACATTTAAGTCCTCCACGGAGGCGAGGTAAAACGACACCTGTTTCTGAAGCATCCACCCAGGCTTTAAAAAATACAATCCACACAAGCGCATAATCTTTCTTTGGTTTTGTTTACAAGTCCTAAATAAGTATTTTCTTAAAAGGAAAACAAAAACTCCCAACACTAAGAAAAAGCGCTGTCGATTTTAAAAAATTAGCGACACTAGGGAAGAGATAGAAAAATATTAAAATCTAACGTAACACACAGAAAGGATAAGACTCGAAGATGCAAAATAGGGCTAAGTAAGAGAGAGACTGCACAGCAGCGGAGCAGGTGAGGCAATGGGGCATAAACAAGGACCGTGAGGCGGCGAGGGAGACGAGGAGACGCAACCAGGTTTCCTCGCCCCCAGGGCCGGAAGCCCAGCGAAGCCGCAGCCCCGGGGCTGCCGAGGAGCCCGGCCCAGCTCCTCTGCGGCTGCACCGCAGACCAGCATCCCCGCTGCCCCCGGCCCCCCCACCCNCTCACCGAGGCCGCCGCCGCTGCGGGGCCGGGACGCGGCTCCGACCGAGCGCGTTCGCGCGCTGCCCCCGGTTTGAATGTGACCGACGCCCCAAGAGCGCCCTTCCCATTGGTCGGGAGGCGGGAGGAAGAGAGCGCTGATTGGCCGCAGGAGGGAAACACAGGGGGCCCGCCCGCCCATTGGCCGGTGGCTGCGCCGGTCGCGGGTCCCAGCGCCTTGTGGGGGACGAGGGGAGGCGCGGTGCGCAGGCGCGCTGGGGAGGCCGGGGCCGGCTTCTGGTTATAGTTGGGGAGCAGGGGAATGGGGTGGCGCCGACTTTCTAAAGTTATGTATCTGAAAATGCTTTCTTTGTTTGGCCATGGCTGATTATAATTTGAAGCTTCATTTAGCTGCAACGGAATAGCGGGGCTGTGTGTCCTGACCAGCTCCTTAAGGTTGTCTCCCCTGTACCCTTTCCTCCGAGGGATCCCTCATAAGCCGATGCCATATTTGCAGGGTGCCTAAGGCTGCTAAAAGCAGCTCCTTCTCTGAGCTGTCCCGTTCTTCGTGGATTATGAAATAGATGACAGAGACGGTTCTTTTTGTTCATTAAAACTGCAAAAGACAAAGAGCAAAAGGGAGGGGNGTTGGTGGAGCGGAGACTCCCCGGCCGTCCAGCGCTGTTTTGCTTGCTGCTGCTTGCTAATAAAGCAATTTGATCTAATTGACTTGGCTCCCTGTCAATTTACTGGGACGTTTCTATAACAGATTATAGTGATGCAAACGCACTAAGGAACAGTTCGGCCTCTCGGTTTGCATTCTGGCTGTACGCAATAATTTGTGTGTTCTTTGCAGCCTTAGGGTTCTTCTGATGCTTATAATACATTCAATATTATGCTTATAATATTATGTTTTCAAGATTGATAGCACGTAGTAAAAATCAGATGTGTATTTATGCCTCATTAATTTGATATGTTGATAATGATTTGCTTGCCATAGACATTACATGATGTATTGATATTAAGATACCTACACTGGCTTTTCATTGAAATTTATCTCATTCTTCTTTATTCATCTACATTTTAAATATCTCGTCTAATCTAGTGATACAGGCTCACTCTACACTCAACAAAGAGATTTCAACAAGGAAATTTAGTCCAAACACCTGTTTTAGAATGTAATGGATGATCCCGTGGAGGTTCCTGTGTTTCTCTGATAAGTAAAGAGCAATTCTGACTCTCAGCTAAGGCTAAGTGAGATGATATTTTTTCAGCATTGCCTTACTCCTCCTTGCATATACACATTTTTGTTGTGTTGGTTCTCTTATGTTACACCAGAATCCAAATCTACTGAAAATGTAAAGAAACAGCACAAGTTACTTGAATCTGCTCTGCATCTGTCTTCACTTGAGGGACATAGAGATAGATTATTTTATTAGCAGGAGTTTTGAAGGGATCAAAGGAGAGGAAAGTTGTATTGTTCTAGTAAGTGAATAATGCCGTAAGGAGCTGTCATTTAGTTTCTGTAGCTGTGACAAGAAATGTCAATACCATAACGATTCCTGGGAAAACCAAAATAAATAGGAGAAAGAGGATGGGATAGATCTTGGGGAAAAAAAATAAACAAGAGAAAATGAGTCGGAGAAAGAAAGGCTATAATATTCATAGAAAAAAATAAAGGAACCTCCATTTAGTTTTCTTCAACAAAATATAAAATATGTGGTTTTCAGATTGTTGGCAGAACCATTCTTCCTTATAAATGTTTATGCTTCTTTATAGTTCTTTTTTGTTTATTTAATACAAAGTCATAGATATATAGGGAGTTTAAGAAGTATGCGAACTGAAGTCTCCACCTAAAGGTAATTCCACTTTGAATGACAGAAGTGAATTGTGAATTGCAAAATCAAGTACTAGACTGGATGACAAACAAAAGGAGAGAGAGGTCAGTCTTTTGAAATGAGTTGCTATCAGGGGAATCTTGTTTCATTATTTTAAATACCTCATCATATGGTAGGATTTCGTATCAGTTTGGATAATGGTATTGCAAATCCAAATGTAGCAAAGGTACAGGTGAGTCACAAAGGATTTTTCAAATGTTGATAAAGTCTTTATACCACACTATGGTGTTTTCTACGATAGATATAAGAGAGAGGCCCTCCTCCTCTGGTTGAAAATTTGGCAGCCACTAGCCTGTCCTCTTGATTTGGTACTTGAGAGTTAATGTCTGAAGCCTATGAAGGGCTTATCTGAAAGAAAAAAAAAGGTAGCTCTTTGGTTGCAGCTGTTGACAGACATTCAGTGTAGCTGATTTGGTGGAAAGCACATTTGGAGAAAGCTTTGCTGAGTATTTCATGGACACCATTTACTGAGAGTACCTGGACTATTCCTGACTCCCAATACATTGCTACAACCTGTGGATGTCCATGAGAAGAAGCAAACAAACATTCTAGATGGCAGAGTCACCTCAATGACTGAAAAGTTATTCAGAAAGCAGTGACTAAGTAACAACTACTAAGATTTTGAGCAGCAAAAATAATCACCAGATGTCTAGAATTCCCAGTCTTCCTACGTGTTATGTTTCCATGACATACTGCCTATTTGTCACTACTGACTACTTTGAGATTTATGTGTAAAATTTTTTTGGTTGTTTTTGTGTATCAGTGGATCTTATCCCATAGCATTTCTTCAGTTACAGATTGGATGCCCAAAAGTAAACTTTTGGAAAGTAAACTTTTTTCTGTATTGATGGGCATATTCAGTCAATAAAATAATGAGAATCATTGTTCTTTCAGGCTTCTTTGTGTTGTCTGGTTCCAGTTTCTGCTGGAAGTCTATAAAATGCACAATTTTTCACACACACAAAATACTGATGTAGAAACTGGCTAACCAACAGATTTCAAAAAGGAAGCGTCAGTAGGAAGTGTTCAAGCTGTTCATGTCAGGAAGGATACCTCAGGGATTGGCTCTAACAGTGGTGTGAGTATTATATTGGTGATTTAAAGTGTTTGCTGATTAACTTGATACAAACATGGTGTTAGGGGTGTAGGGCTCTTGACTAGGGCCTGGATGGAGGTTAGGCTGACTGAGGGGAGATGGAAATGTAGAGAATGTAAGGAGAAATTGCTGAACATAACATTGTAAGCAGCTGATGAAAGCTACAGATCAAACTGTTAAAGTTGGCACGATGTGACATGTTGTTATGGAGGAGTTGTGAGGGACAGCCAAACTTCACAGGTATTTGAAGCAGAATATTTTGAAAAGGTCATCTTTTGTGTAGTAGGATAATACACCACAAAGGGCACCTACATAACCACATCAAGAATGCCACCCCCACAGAAGTATAAGATCACTTGGGTAATGGTGCCAGCCATACCAGATGTGAATGCAGATTTATCAAAACTGGGACCAATGGAGAAAAAGGAATTAGAGGTGGGTTCTATATGGAGGAGACTGAGAGAAAAGCAGGTGCAATACTCAGTCATGTCCCTAAGTGCTACATTGTCCTTCTTTTGGCTGGGATAGAGTTAATTCTTTTCCTTGTAACTGGTAAAGTGCTATGGTTTGGATTTAGTAGGAGAATCATGCTGACTGCACCCTGATGTTTTGTTTGTTGCTCAGTAGTGCTTGCCCTACCTACAGGACTTTTCAGTTTCTCATACTCTGCCAGTGAGGAGCGGCACAAAAAGCTGGGAGGGAGTATGAGTAGGACAGCTGAGCTGAGCTGGCCAAAGGGATATCTCATATCTGAGAACATCATGCCCAGTATATAAACTGGGAGGAGCTGGCTGGAAGGGTTTGATCTCTGCTCAGGATCAGCAGGTGGTGAGTAATTGTATTGTGCATCACTTTGTTCTCTTAGGTTTTATTTCTCTCTGTTTTATTTTTGTCTCCCTTTTTGTATTACAATTATGTTGTTATTTTTATCATATTTTATGTTACTTAAATTATTAAACTGTGCATGTATCAACGCATGGGTTTTACCTTTTTTTCCTGATTCTCCTCCTCATACCACCAGTGGTGGGGTGGGGAATGTGATCAGCAGCAGCTGTGAGATGCTGGGGTTAAACCATAACAGTCCTAAACTGTTTTTTTGGCTCCCAGCATGGGGCATGGTATCTTGAGATAATGACAAATCTGACTAGAATGTGTTAGAACAATTTTATTACAAGCATTTGTTCTATTACTTTAATAGTTGCCGGTCACAATGTTGATTTATTTGCTCTCAAGGTTGGCGTGCTTGTTCTTTTAGTTGTGTTATGCCATACCTTACTTGCAGTATCTCACCCGTGGGAACTGGGCTAAAGTTATCACATTGCTGTACTTTGAAACACTGGCTTATGGTATGATAGAATTGCTGGTCGTGAAACTAATCTAGTATTTGTACTCAGCATCGCTGTCACGACTGTACTTTGGGAGCCATCTATTGGAAACTATTAATAATGATAACTTTTTACCTACCAAGCGCTGTTCATCACTATTCAGTACTCTGCAGAGGAAGATAAAATCTCTGGATCAGAGAACAAAACGACAGGCACTGTGGTTACCCCACCCCTGAGGACAGACACCACAGCTAATCCAACCCCCTTGACAGGCACTGCAGCTGAACTTGAGAACCAGCCGGTGCTGGTGTTGGTTGCTCCTGTACACAAAAAAAATGGACATGACAGCTCACTTAGTAAAGGACAAAGCGGGGTTACCAAAAGAACGGGAGGAAGAAGCAGAACAAGAGGTAATGCCTTAATCCCTATCCATGATGATGTGCAGGATGTGTGAAAAGATTTTAACCATCATCCGGATGAGCACATGGTCACTTGGCTGCTCCAATGCTGGGATAATGGAGCCTGGAGTTAGAGGGTAAGGAAGCCAAGCAGCTGAGATCACATCCTAGGTAAGGGAGTATTGATAAAGCAAATGGAAAGAGGACACAAGTCCTCGGCCTGGGGTGGAGGTGATTCCTGTCAGGCATGAAGGAAAAGAATCCATTCAAGAAAGACGTTATGTGTCAGGCAGGTGGACCACCATGAAGGCAAGTATCCAGTACCTTCAGGAATTAGCCATGCTAGAGATGATTTATTCTGACCCAAACAAACACAGTCACCCACAGATCAAGATGAAGTCCAGTGTACATGACCCATGTGGCAGAAATTTTTACAGAATGTATTATCTGCCTATGCCACCTAATTGGCAGTAATTACCCAGACAGACAAAGAGGCACCAGTGATGGATTAAGTGGCTCACCAACTCTGGCAATATGAAGAAAATCTCTCTTCTTCCCTATGAACTTGTATCTTGACTGTAGAAAAACTGCCCAAAAGTGGAAAAAGCTGTTCCAAGAGTTCCAGCAACAAAAAGAGGATAGGTTGTACTCCTCACCCGTGCAGACCAGTATCTCAGCTATTAACAGTGCGTGTTCTTTTGCTCAAGAGGGAGGATACAGAGGGTGTACATCACAAGATACCCTGTGGTTTTACCTGTGGGACCACAAAGAGCACATGAGGAAATGGAGTGGAAAATCTACCTTTGACTCTGGAGGCATGGGTACATGGATTGCAAAGAAAAGCAATCACAAATGGGGGTTCTTCCAGGAAAATTGCTTCTCGAGTCTTCAGTGGGCGGTTCCCCAGTCAGAGTGGAAGGGTTGGTCTTACTTCTGGTCCTATGGAAATTAATTCTGGTTTTACAACTGAATGGAGATGACTATGACCGGTACCAGAGGGGCCCTGCCTGCAGAGAGGGGAAGGAAGGGGACAGCCAGGTTTACTGGACTCTGGATCCAAATGGCCTGGTACATCAGACCCACAGGACTGTAAGGCTCTAGTAAATACCAGTGCACAGTGTATACTAATACCATCAGATTACAAAGAGGCAGAGTCCACCTGTATTTCTGGAGTAATGGGAGATCCCAGGACTCTCTGTGTTGAAGGTTGAATTAAGTCTAACTGGGAATGAGTGGCAAAACCACCCCTCTGTGACTGGCCCCAGAGGCTTCATTCATCCGCCGTGTAGGTGCCTCAGGAGAGGGTATTTCAAAGACCTAAAGGAGTATTGGTAGGCTTTCAGTATAGCTGCCTTGGAGAAGGAGGAAATTAAGCAGCTTGCCAGGTCTCTCAGAGGACCCTTCTTTTGTGGCACTGCTGAAGGCTGAAGAACAGCAGATGCTGATTCCTACCACTGCAGTGTATTGGCAGCATTATTGCACCGAGATTCCCTGATTGCCATCCATGAGCTGATTCATCAACTGGAGAGCCAAGCAGTGATCAGCAGGACTCACCCTTTAATAGTCCCATATGGACAGTGTGAAAGTCTAACAGAGAAAGGAGACAAACAATAGATTATCGTGGCATGAATGAAGTCATGCCATCACTCAGTACTACCATACTAGACATGCTGGAACTTCAACACAAGCTGGAGTCAAAGGCAGCCAAGAAGCATATCACAACTGACGTTGCTAATGTGTTTTTATCAGTCCTTTGGTAGCAGAGTGCAGGACAGTGCTCGGGGGGCATCCTGTACACCTGGGATCGACTGTCCTGGGAGTGGAAACACAGCCCTACCATCTGTCATGGAGTGATCTAGACTGCACTGGAACTCCAGAACACCTGTAAGGGATGATAAATAATTGAAATTATTGCAAGTGGCTTGGTGAGCACCTCTACCAGCTCCTTCAGTATCCTTGTGTGGATCCCATATGGCCCTATAGACTTGTGTGTGTCTATTTGGTGTAGCAGGTTGCTGTTTCCTCTTGGATTATGGGGCTTCGTTCTGCTCCCGGTCCCTGTGTTCCAGCTCAGGGGACTGGGTACCGAGAGAACAACTGGTTTTACTGTTGCAGACTGACGCAAAGGAGTAATTTAGTACGTCAGGCTTTTCCTCATCCCTTGTCACATCCCTGCACCCAGTAAAGGATGGAAACTATGAGGAAGAACTTCTCTACTGTGTGGGTGACCACCACTGGAACAGATTGCCCAGAGAGGTTCTGGAGTCTCCTTCACTGGAGGTATTCAGGAACCATCTGGATGCAACCCTGTGCAAAGTGCTGGGATGACCCTTCTCGAGCAGAGAGGTTGGACCAGATGATCCACTGTGGTTCCTTCCAACTTTACCCATTCTGTGAGATTCTAGGAGATTCTCCTCAGCCCTTCTTTTGTTGATATATTTATAGGAACTTCTTTTATTGTCTTTTATGTCAGTAGCCAGATTAAGTTCTAATTGGGCTTTGGCTTTCTAATTTTCTCCCTGCATAACCCTATGACATCCCTGTAGTCCTTCCAAGCTGCCTGCTCCTTCTTTCAAAGGTGATCAGCTCTGGTTTTTACCCTGAGTTCCAGCCAAAGCTCTCTGTTCTGCCCGGACAGATTTCCCTGCTGGCTCACCTTCTGACACATGGGGATGGCCTGCTCCTACGCCTATAAGAGTTCCTCCTTGAAGAATGTCCAACATTCATGGACTCCTTTGCCCTCAGGACTTCTCCCAGGGGACTCTGTAAACCAGGTTGACACTGAATACAACAAACAAGATGATTGCTCACCTGCATACTAGATAATTAGTAATCTGCCAAGGACAACTTTTCAGCTGGAGTTCTTCTGTGTTTTGTTCTGTTATCTGGCCAGTACAATGCATGTATGAGGCCACACAGGAAATCCATGATGATATGAGAGTTGTGGTACCTCCAGTAGGAGGATAATACCCAGCTGTACACACTGATTTCATCAGATCCAGCTGGTGCTGTTCAGCAGCTTATTTCATTTATGACCAAACTGAGTTACAGATTTATGTGGGCTGGAAATAACTGGAAAAGAACAGAGTTGAGAAATTGTAAAATGTTGCTTGTACAGGTTCACAGCTTTGGGTCATGCTGGATCCATAGGGTCTGTTGAATGTCCATGTAAAAAGAACAGAAGAAAACACACACACACACATATATATATATGTATGTGTATATATATATGCATATATCAAAGTCAGAAATTTCCTTTTGAGTGTTCATTTTATAGAAGCTAAGCATGGTACAGTTCCCATGTTTCCTACAGCACCCTTTATATTAGTGCATTCTTGAATATTTCTAAAAATGTCAGATAATATATATTAACTGCAGTCAAACCTGTTACACTTGTTACACTGGATGCTATTCAATTCCTTAGTGAAATTTTAAATCTGAGATTTGATCTGTAAAACTGTAAATACTGCTGACTACTACTTCTGTGATTAAAGCTTTGGCAAAAGCGGTCAGTTTAGGCCAATTAGTCAGTTATAATCTTTTCCGCCTACATTCTGGTCCAGTTGGACATGAAAGAAGTCCAGTTCAGAAAAGACACAGTTGTACTGGGACAGTCCTCTGACACCTGCCTGGAAATCAGCATATGCTAATTTGTGCAGAGTTCTTCTGCACAGCCTTTAGACTGCATGTGGTTCCTATGTGACTACCTAAGCGTGGCCAGAGAAACTTGAATCTATTTTTGCCACTTCCTAAAGAGTGAGAAAGCCCTGAGAGACTCCTATTTACTTTTTAATGGAAACAAGGGGTGTGGGCAGAGGGATATAATCAGTGAACGGCACCCAGTTTAAGAAATCTGAGACCTGTTGTTCAACATCTATTCTTGACATCTTTCCTCATAAATTACTGACTTTGCAACTTAGCTATTGTTAGGTTTTGGAGAAAATACTTAGACTGTCAGAAAGAACCAAGTAAAAGTAGGTTTACTTGGGCAGCTCAAAGTAGTAAATTTAAGGACGTGCATGGGTGAAAGATGCATTTGTGTGCAATACCAGATATGAGCTTAAAGTTATTACAACATGTCACCATTGTTCACTGCATTATTAGAGTATTTCAGAGAGGAGGTGGCCATAATGCAATAATGTGTATCAGTCATTTTAACATGTACCTTTCCAAAGAGGTGTAATAGACATCTGAACAGCAATCACCATTATAGCTGTAATGGGGCATGTAGGTATGGTATCAGACACTTCTTGTTTCAGTGTCTTAAAAAAAACAGATTAGTAGCAAACCACACTGTTTATTGCCAGAACATAAGATCCTGCAGAGAAGATAGGATACAGATTTGTTTCTGCTAATTCATGAGCCCATGAGACCATGTGGGGTCTTTAGGAGGTTAGGAGAGCTGTAACATGTTGGCCGTGGTGCTCCACAGACTTAACTGCTGATACCATTGCAACTGTTAAAAAGTCTCCTTTACCACAAACAGTGAAAGAAAGAAAAGACACTGCATATAGTTGTGAATTTGGTCCTGAAAAGTGATGTTAAGATCTAGATTTGGGTAACCTAAATGATACTCCTAACCAGAAGGACATGAAGTGACTTCTAAATATTTAACCAAAAACCCATTTCTTTTCAGACTGGTTTTATATGCAGCTTCTATTAGCCAGTGTACCTGTGATATTTAGTAACAGAAAAAAAAAAACAAAACAATGAAACAACAAGAACAACAACAACTACAGAAGGGTTAATTTTCCAGAAATCATCTGCTGGGAAAAAAAGAGTAGAATTAGAGAATTAGAGAGATGGAATGTGTATGAGGATAACTACGTCCAAGAAGGCACAGTCACGGTCCAGCAAGCTTAGACAGGGTCTTCAGACAAAAAATTCAATATACAGTAACATTTGCCCTGCCCCTCGGGTGTAATTACAACCCTGTTTCTATGCTACCTCTTACTTGCTAGCTACTTCTTTTCCCAGCATCCCTTTTCAACAATGTTATAAAAGCTGAGCTGACAAAAAGCTAATAAGGAAAAGGCCTGTGTTTTCTTTACAAGTCTTCCACTGTCTTACTAACATGTAGCTAAGGCTTAGAGTGTGGCTTTTTTTCTTCTTCCTTATCTATGAAAAATGATAATGATAATAATGGATTTGTAATCGTCTCAGTTCCTCATGTGGAAGATGCTATTATAAGTATGTAAATTGAGCTACTGTTATTATTGCATATATAAAAATATATTTGTACTGGAACAAAGTGTCCCCTCATAACTAGAAGAAGTAGGGTTCAAAATTTATTTAAATACTGAATCATTAAGACTCCACCCTCTGAATTATCAATGCATCCAAATAATGTATCATTAAGCCACAGAGATTGCACTTCTGACCTATTCATTAAACCTTTATTAATGACCTTAAGACAGAAGTAAATAAAATATTAGTGAAATTGATAAGTGAATGGGAGGAGTTGGAATAGAAGTAGTATATAACAGCCTTAGAAGAATACAAAATTAAACCAGATCAGAAAACAAAATCATAAAAGAAGAACCCTGTAAGCATTCAAAAAGAACAGCTAGGTGGGCAATCAGTAATGCTGCAGGGGAAGTAAAGGTGATGTCACATAAGGGCTTAAGTATGTCATAACTGCCCCCCAAAGCAATGGACATTTTAAGCAATTGATAAAGTTCTCATGAATCTTGCTTTTCACCCCTTACCTGATTTCTCCCTTTTCTGTTGGAGGTCCCTGCTTTCACAATGCAGATAAAGAATGCAGAGTACTTCTTAATCCCAGTGAAAGTGGGATGCTCCACTGAAGCCGTGCAGCTCAAAAACTCATTCCTTTTGATGCACTCTGCTACAGGGAAAGTAACCTGAGGCCGTGGGATGAAAGGAGTATCTCAGACTGGCTCACCTCTTTTCTAAGCAGCATGATCAAAACATTCAAGGCCAATTATTCTCAACATCATCTCCTGCCCCTGGAAACAGATATATTATTTTTTGCCTTGAAAGTTCTCACTGTTTTTGCTGGTAATAATGAGAAAATAACTCCGATGTTAACAACATGCAGCATTTGACATTTATCTCACACTTAGCTTTAGTGGAAGACTCCAGTGACACAAAGCACTCATCTGCTCATTTCAACAGGAGATTTTCCTGTGTTAGATGAACCATGAACATGCACAAACCACAACTATACAACAAATTAATGATCTGCTACCAAAGAAGGTCGACAAAACTTGTGCTGCCAGCATTAGGAGAGAGATCAGATTCAGATTTTCTGATCTTTTTTTTAGCAGCCCTGGATAGACTGCGTCGAAAACATCATGGTGGCTCCTGATTACCACTTCATCACAAAGTTATTGTTATTACAAAGATATTTACAATTCGGAAAGAGCTTAGAAAAACATTTTAAAATGCAAGCATTTGGTAAAAAAATTACATAGGGACAAAATCTAATTAATTTATTTATGAAGCCAGATAAGAAGTAGGAAAGTATCATACCATAACATTGTTGGACTGATATTTAAATTGACAGCAGATTCTAGTACCATACAGATAGGTCAGCTTTGTGTTGCATCATGTTGGTGTTAATTGTCTTGAGCACTCTTTGGATGTACATTGTAATTACTATCCCTCAGTATTGTTGAGAAAGAGGAGCCTGTTATCTCCAATCATATAGGAAATAGGGATTAATCAGATTTTGCCAGGGAGGAAGATAGAACCTGAGATGCAAAGTGTCTCAGAAAAATACCTGCTTGTGGATACTGCTTAAGCTGAAGTTACATTGATAGTTTTTTAATTACGAATACATCCAAATAATCTCATCAACACTCTCCACAAAATGCACAGTGTAGAAACTGTTTTCTTTCCTTAGCTCTGCTGGGAGATTATTTTCCTCAATTTGTTTCCTTCAAAAGAGTCAGTAGGTCCCTTGAGTTGAATTTTGTGGTTTGATTTTTAATGTTTCAAGAAAACAATATTTGCTCTGAAAGTTTTTAAGTGTGGTAGGTTTTAAATTAAGGCTTATTTTCTATTTGACGAAAAAATAAAACTTTGGTTAACTGAAGATAAACATTTAAGACAACTGAATGATTCTTTAGCTATTTTTGGGATATATTCCACCAAAAAAAGACCTTTTTGGTTTTCATAATATGTAAACAGTGAAGAATGGTAAGACTTGAAACATCAGGGATTGTTTCCAGTGCTGGAATTAAAAAATAGTTTTTAAACTTCAGCAAAAGAGAAACAAACTGAAATTTTAGAATAGACTCAAAATGGATTTTTAAATGCTGTTTCTGTAAAGCATAAAGGAAAAAATTGAAGCTGAAGGAAAAAGACATAGAATCATAGATTGTTTAGGTGAGGAAAGACCTTTAGGATCACAGAAGCCAACCATTAACCCAGCATTGCCAAGTCCACCACTAAATCTTGTCCCTAAGTGCCGCATCTATGTGTCTTTCAAATACCTCCAGGGATGGTGACTCAGCCACTTCCCCAGCAGTCTGTTCCAATGCCTGACCACCCTTTTGGTGAAGAAATTTTCCCTAATATCCAATATAAAACTCCCCACACGCAACTTTATTCTGCTTCTTATTGTCCTATCCATTCTTAATTGCTAGAAGAGACTGAATGCTAAGTAAGAGATGGAACCAGAGGGTATTCTCCTCTCTTGTGGGGGATATGGGTGGTCTTCTCTGTGATGCTCCAGGAGATGCCCATTTCAGTCCCTTTCTTCAGTCTGTCCCTTCTTTGAAGTGATGAAACTGATTAGATTTACTTATAATTGCTATTACTAAAAGCAACAATTTATGCTATTTGCAATGCAGCTTGCTGCTATGAGCAGTTTTACTACAGCGTATTAGTTGGTCACTGGTTGCTTATGTTATCTCTTTCAGAAAAGAAGTGACTGTGATCTGACATCCAGTTCTCAGGATGTACTGCTGAATACAAATCTCTGTGTGTCTTTCCAAAACAATTGTCCAAAGGACATACCAGTACTGAGAGTCTAGTCCCCAAAACTGAGTCATTAAAAGGGCTAAAATTGTGATAGTGGGTGATGTTTTCCCACAAAAAGAATGGGCTTTTTTTAGCTGAAAATATGATTGAAGAATACACAGCAAAGCAAAGTGAATGAAAGTTTTTAGTAGGCAGATTGCCCAGAATGGAGCCTCGGGAGATATTTAAAAGAAAAAAAATTGGATCTAAGCCTGACAAACATGAAGTGCATTTTAAGATCTTATTACTAGAAATAAATATGTAACTGATTTTTATCATAGCTGTAAATACCAGCACGAGTGCCAAAAGATCCACCTCAGGACATTCTCGTTAGAGCTCTTAATTTTAGCTCATCTTAAATGAGCTAACCTGGTTATTGAAAGCAGTCCAAGAGCAGTAACAGGGAGCAACATGGGCTCTCATGCACTGCTGAGAACTGTTGTGCACTATCTTGCACAGTTCTCCATGCTGTCACTGTTGCTTCTGGTACCCAAATAGCATTTTTTTAGGGAATACCTTTAATATATAGCACAGTAGAGACTACTGCCTGATAGAAAGTGTTGCTTTCTCTGTAAGAATATGACTAATTTAAGAGATGATGATAATTTTGTACAGAGCCAGCTCCCCTATTCTGTCCTGACAGGTTTGAAACAAAGTTTGATAATGAAACATCAGGTGATTTCCCTGAGAATCAGATCTTGCAGGCTGACTGCACACTTCCCTAACTGATGTGGTATGAAAGCAGCAGAAAATTAGGAAAGGAACCATAGTTTCAGTAGCAAACTGTACTTGTGTTAACTCACTGCAGCAACACCTCCTCCCAAAGTTTCTCAAGGAAGCAGGTAACTCAAAAAGTAACCCACAGATTGATGGCACAAAGGAACCAACCACCAAGAGTGATTGAATCCAAGGTATGAGAGCTGAAATTAGCAATTAGCAAATGTCCAGACACATGATACCGATAAAAAAAGATTAGAAGGCTTTGTCCACCCTGTTTCCAGTGGGTGTGTGAGTAGCATGAACAGACATGCACAAGTTAGGTTAATCCAGTAAGCAGTCAAGATGTGGCAGCACAGTGTGGGCCAGTAAGGAATGTATTCAATATTCACTGGGTGGCCCCGGCGACTGCTGATGGTACGATTATCAGCACTGTGGTTATTTGGGCTACCCAGAGCACAGGCCGCATAGTGATTCTTGCCAGTGCTGCTGCTGTCCATCCAATTTGTGGGTGAGCATGTGGAGAGGCCAGTGGAGGCAGTGGGTTATGCTTCCCAAAGGTTACCCTTGGTTACCTGCCAAGATAACTCCAGGCTCATTGGAAGGGCTGACCTACATGCGGTAGTCTTGCAGCAACACTTGTTTACATTGTGCATGGAATAGATACCCAGAGGTAAGACAAGACAAAACAAAACTTCTTTTTAAAAGTAAGGATGTAAATAAACAGTTATTCCATACTTAGAGTGCATTACAAGAGGATTTGTTCCCAGAGAGAAAAATACAAGAGTAATTGAAGGGAAGGCAGTGCACATTTCTGATGCTGTGTAGCACTGAAACCCCCTCAGTTGTCCAGTTTATTACCTTATATCCTGGGAAAGTTGAAATTTAAGATCATGATGCTTTAGGGGACCTTAAGACCATTGTCTTAAGCAAGCAAATGGTCTTAACATTGCTGATATTACATCGTTCAAAACTGGAGTAATAGTCACAGGCAGGCAAGGTAGCTGACATTTTGACCGTACCTAGTATGTATTCCATACATACTAGGAAATCTTGATTATTGGCTACAGAAATTACTTGGTAGGACATTGGCACTTAGCCTCATTCTCAGTGAGGAGGTTCTGTAGCCTTGTGGTGCTCCAAGGAATGAGCATGAAAACTAGTTTGAAAAACCTGTGCTTGTTTGCAGTGGCGAGAAGGGAGTTTAATTATGACCAAATGAAATATATTGATTGTCAAAAAGGAAGACCCTGTAACACCAAGAAGCAGTGCGAGGACTGTCTTCCAAATAGAGAAACCTGTCAGGAATCCTTCAAGCTTAACGCTGTTCAAAGAATTATGTTGGAAACTTTAAGCTATGAATGTCTTAAATCCCCGTGGATGTTTAGGAAGTACTGAGCCCATTGAGGATGGCCTGAGTTTTGAACCAGGTAGCAGCAAAGATCAAGGACTGAGCTAGCATAGAAGAAAAGTGTGCAGAGGAGATGACTGGAATATGTTAGAATTAGCAATTAATATGACCTGTCAATGAGTGATGTAAAGGAAAACTACCATACAGATGTTGAAAGCGGTTTCAGCAGATGATTTCTTTCATTTCTGCAAAGCCTAGATCCTGAGTGTTTACAGGTATTGCTGGTTGCCCAGCGACTAACCAATACAGGCATGTCTTGTGCCTCAGTACCAACTCTTTCATACAAAAATGTAGTCTAATACTTTTAAGGTGCCTTAGAAAAATCGATTACAAATAAGAGTTGTTTTATTCACCAAAGTTATTACTTCCAGAAATAAATTAAAACTTAAGACAATAGAAGTTAAATTTTAACATCTTATTAGAGCAGGAGTAGTGAATTATTCACTGTAGTGTGGAAATTCAACATAATCTAAATAGATAAAAAGGAGGGGTTTTGTTCTCCATGTTAAAGTGAAAGAATCAAGCATTCATGGTTGAAAAAATCCAATTCCTTTTAGCCTATACTATTCTGTGAGCACTCTACAAAATGCCAAGTCCCATTTTGTCAAAAAAGTGCCTGCTGTCTCTCTGAAGTCACGACATCTGAGTCCCTAATTTATTGCATTTCTTCACCAAATAGACCCACAAAGCATCTTAAAAAAAAAAAAATCTGCCTAGTTCTCACCCAACATGAGGCAGACCTTGCAAAATTTTCTCACCATTACACTTCATGTTGATTTTTTCATTGGAATCTGAATTCCCATGTCTAAAAGTACCACAGTGCTTTAACTAGCTGGCCAGAAGACTGGCAGAGCAGCCAATAAGGTCAGATCTGGTTTTCCCTAGTCTTTATCTTACATGTCTTCCAATAAGAAACCACCTGTGGTCTCATATTAATACCATGAAGGTACATTGAAGAGAGGAACAGATCAGCCAGTTACTGTGGGCTAGGGTGGGGTCTGAATTTAGCCTAATTGCCCACATTACCATGCACTACTGTCTGGTTTAACCTCCAAAGAATGTGGTAAATAGGTCACCTCTCAGTGAGCTCACTCTTACCGTAAGGTGAGAGGAGACACATAGGGAGATGCTGATGAGTACTTGATAGGTGGGGGCTTCAGATCCCTAGATTACTGCTTGCCATCTGCCCCCTTGCTGTTCTCCTAAGTTTGATTGCTTGTAGGTCAGAGATAGTAACTGCAATTGAGAAGAACAATTATTTCCACTCAGGAAACCTGCAGCATCTAGCTTGAAGGTATATTACAAGATTTGTCTACAAAGCAAAATACTTCCCTGTTTATTTACAGAGATGGCATATTAAACTGTGATTTTGTGAATGCTGCTACATATTAAATATAGTAGGATCTGATTACTTTGAATTAAATACTTTCTAATACTATCTTGGAATGATTTTCAGGTTGATTTTTTATATAAAATACCAATTTTCTGAGAAAATACGTTGCAGAATACCCTGTAAAGGCCAGAAAAGACATTTTCTAGGGCTGTTTTGGATGTTTGAAAATCAAACCATTTTCTCTGAAATTTGCTTTCTTACAGTCCTCAGTTATCTGCCCCAGTTGCCATGACCTTCCAAAGATAATTGAGTGTCTTTTCAAATACATTGGCCAGTACTTGCAGGTGTGTCCCGTCAGGTCCAGTGTGTATGTCCAGTTTATTTAAATAGTCCCTAACATCGTCCTCATCCACCAAGAAAAAGTCTTTCTTGCTCCAGAACCTTGATGTGTCTTGGGAAACTCTGAGATTTATATCAGAGCATTTTAAGGACAGAAAACTTAAAATTATGATGGTATTGCAAAACCAAATTATTCAATTCTCATGTATAAAAATCATGTGGTTAGTGAGTAGGGGCTCAGACACAGTCTTATTTTACATGTGGTGCTGGGGAGTCTCAAATTAGTCAACAGCAAATGACTCATTTCAAAAAACAAGTCATTAAAATACACAAAAAAGTCACAAAAATACCTCAGACTTGAACAAATTGCCTTATTATTTAAGGGGGGAAAAAAAAGGTGTTTGATACATCACTTGATTGCTGTTAATCTTTGCTGGGAGAAAAAAGGAGGTATTACAGTGGTCCCTAATTTAAAGGGAAAAACTTCCGAGGAACCAGTGTCTAGAAGATGGAACTGGAGACAAAACACAGCTCTGAGCATAAGCACTGAAATAAAGCTGTCGAGAGGATTTGTGAATAATCATCTTTGAATCAAATTTACTCTGAAAGAAGGTTTTTTGTTGAAAGTTTCTTTGTCTCAATACAAATGTAATACAATGAAATGCAGTGAGTCTGATATATCAACACAGATGTTAATTTCACAGTCCTGTCTGACTTAAAACTATTACATAATTCATTGCAGAGGTCCTGACAGTGTTTGAGGCCAAAACCAACATCAGACTTCAAGAAGTACTGTCTGTGCTGATGGGTATGGTTGATGCTGTACATCTAAAGAATACCAGTCAGGCTGAGGTATCTTTGGTCACTGTCGAGGCATGAACACCAAAATTAGGAGGGAATTAAATACACACAGTGCATGGAAGATAGAAAAAACCTAGTAAAACATGAGATCATTTCATCAGAAGGATAAGAGATCCCATTAAACAGTGAACATTTTGAAACTCCTACTCAACAGTGTTTCAATATAATTGAAATGAAGTTTCCATGGAATTATGTCCATTTTTTGTCATCATCGACTAATCCTTTGAGTGTGTACATTACTCTGCATTCCTAGAAATGCAGCATTGACTAAGGTGTTGATTTTGTTCTAGATAAACATTCCAGAACTATCAAATGCATTGTCATGTTTGTTTTATATTTATTAGTTACTTTTTGCTTCCTGAAGACTTACCATATGCTGGGTGACTGGGTTGCATAGCTGTATAGGAGGTGTAATTCATATGACATGAATATTTTGTGGAACCCTTTTTTACATCAGGGTTTCCACCATTATGCTTCTTAGTCTTTTCTCTACTCCATCTGTCGAAATGGTGAATTTATTAAAGATAGTTTTAAAATGAGACTTCTGAGAGATGGTTCTCTCAGATGTGACCTTTATGTTGAACAGGGAATGCATAATTGTTGCAAGACTTACACAGCTTTTTGTGGAATTATATATTTATCAAAATCTTGTATCATAAGAAGGAAAAAGAAAGAAGAAAATAAGCTCCATTAGAGAATTAAAGAACTCGGGAACAGTTCCGAAGGAATAAACTGAGTATTTACCTACAATCTCTTTTTAATATACTTCTAAGAAAGGTGGTTTTATTGTACTCATAAGAGAAGCTACAGTTAGATTTACACGTGCGCTATCTCCCTAACAGAATGATTTTGGTTATACTATATTCATGTGTTCTCCAATAATCCCATCCTCTTTGAGAGAATTCCTTCCCAAGTCTATATTTTAAAAGTAGACTCTTATTCTCTCTGTCTTTGTACCATTTTTCCCAAGCAGAAAGGCCTATCTGTTTCCTCACCTGCATCTGTCTTATTTGCATCCAGATGCTGCACTCCTGTTCCAGGAGGCAGCCCCAGGTCGCTGGACGCCCTACCACTGGATTGATGCTGGAGCCAAGACNTCCTTATTCAAAATCCACCGCTGTGTGTTTATAGTAGAAGATAAGGGACTAACTCATATCAATTTCCATGCCAAGTGTATAAGTTACTAACAAAACTTTGTAAGTTTTTGAGGACCCTCCAAATTCTGTTGTTCTTTTCTGACCACGAGCATCTATGACTGTTGGGTGCTCCCTTTCCCTGGGGGTGAGACAACGCACACAAAATCAGGCCTTGAAATGATACCTCTAGGTTATAGGAAAATTCTGCAAATATCCCTGAAATAACAGCTCTCTGGAATGGGACTTTCCAAGTGTCAGTAAGATCATCAGTGGTACTCAAACACATGTTATTTATCCATCAAATAAACACATTGAAACTGAATTGCTGAGACTGCTATTCCATCATTCTCAAGTGGTACTCAACATGAGTATGTGCACGTATCACAGAGTCACAGAATCGTAGAATCATGGATTGGTTTGGATTGGAAGGGGACCTTGAAGATTGTCTAGTTTCACCCCCTCCTGCCATGGGCAGGGACACCTTCCAGTAGACTGGGTTGCTCGGAGCCCCATCCAACCTGGCCTTGAACACCTCCAGGGATATAGGAAGTATTAGCAAAGGTGTATATTGTGACATGTTAAAGAGTTATGATGTTTGACTTTTGGGACAAGAGAGGTTTTAGTCTCTTACTGATAAGGTCATTATGAAGCACAAGATTTCACAGTAGCTGCAAGGAATCCCACTGACCTGCTCCTACGATGGTGCCAATTGCAGGATGATGAAAGAATGTGCAGGCTGCAGTGAAAACATCAGTGTGTAGGGAAACATCTGGATGCAGTCCTGGCCGTGTCTTTGCAGAATGCTGAGCTTACAGAGCGAGCACTTGCACACTGTGCATGTTATCTTTTCATTACCTGAGCAGATAATGGCAGGCTCTGGTTGCATACATTATCCCCATACACACACAGCTAGTAAATCTGGCACACAGAGATAGAAATTCTATCCCCTCCCTCTGAGTTTAAGGGGAAGCAATCAGGGAAAATGAGGGATGCCTCCTGCTCCCACATCCCGATTGCACAGTGACGTGGCTTAGGAATGAAGGAATTCCAGGCAACCCTGTGTCATGTCATGTGTTGTGCACTGGTGTGGTATGCATATCCACTCTGCTGTTATGGACTGATTTATGTTGTGCAGCAGAGACTTTTGGGTTTGTAGACTCTACCTACAATAAATGCTTTAGGTGCAAGATGTTCCCCCTTCAATTTCCAAGTACATAATACCACTTTTAGGGTACCTAGCCAATATGTACAAAAGCAAAAGTATGTGCAGAACAACAGAAAATATTTTTTAATAGAAGAGGTGGAAAATGTTCTCCTCTTATCTAAGCAAATAAAGCTTTGTTAGGAATTGTTATCAACATAACGTGCATCTATTCCCATTTGAAATAATGTGCATTTGGAAGCCTGCTCTGAAGCAGTCTGGGACAAATTAAACAGAGGGCTCTGTTAAGAATTTATTTTTCTTTATTAACTAGTAAAACTTTTCATAACTGGGAAAATGTAAGGAGGATTTGCTAGGGAAAATAATAATATAACATGCATAGCATCATGGTCGTGTTACCAGAAATGGTTTCACTATTGCTTCATACTTGGTAGGTCCTGCAACATATTAGTAACGGAGACTGAAAACAGGCAAACTATGGAAAGATAAGCATAATTCCATCTGTTAATGCAAAGGAGATTTCTTCATTGCCTGGTGACTCAACAGTGTGTTATGGACTGCAGCATGTGTTAGTTATGGAAATTGCCATTGAAAACAAGCACTCACTAGCATCTCACTGACCACTGCAATTCCCCTGGTGTGAAATGATCTGAGGTGTCCCTTGCCAGCTATAGGGAAAGTTTAGACAAGCATGAAAAGAAGCTGACCTATGAGAGGAGTTCCAAAAAAGCAAATGTTTCACAAGCCTTTCCACATCCCTCTCAGTCAGAAAAAGCTTGGTGAGAAATGGCACAAGCCAAAGACTCTAAGTGTAGCGAGTTCCACAGTCCATCCATTTGGGATAATTTTTCAGTTTAAGTTAATTCATCTTAGTCTACTGCTATGCTAGAGCTACAAAAATATTGGAAGAGATGGGTATTCTTCCTTACTATACCTATATCTCTTATATTTCGGCAAATTGCAAAGACAAATTAAAAGAGGTCCTAGTTGTATGCTTAGACCACTTTCCGTTCTCCTCCGTAATTTATCGGGTACAGGAAAAAATAAGAAGTGGTGCAAGAGAAAAGCTCTTTTCCCATCTTTACACAAAGACAAATACAACCCATAGCTGTAAACCAGTAATAAACTCAGTGCATAAAGCTGGATACTGCAGCAAAATTCAGGAGTCTCTTCCTGTTCTGTCACAACTCACTCATGACAGCAGTAAAAAGATCAATGGACCTTTTTCCTGTCAGATTCTCTAAGACATGTCCACAACCCTTACTTAGTCTGGTGCTTCTAGCATTCAGCAGAACATCTATTTCACCCACTTCCAGAGGCTGATCCTGAGGTCAATGGTCATCGTGGTCTCTTCCCCTACCTCTCTGCCATTAACATGCAACCTCTCAGTTACTTTCACCTGTATCCTACAGGGAAAGGTTGAGAGAGCGCCTGTTCGAAGTTATGTCACAGCAGATGATGGTGGCTGAAGGAGCTGGCTGTTGGTTGCTCACACTAGCAGCTAACCCAAACCATACCGTGACCCAGATAGCAGCAGGAAAGGTGACTTGGCATTGTGTTGGATGGCATAACTGTGATGAACTGTGTAGCAAATGGAGAGGGACATATGGAAATGGAAAGTGAAACGCTGTGTAAATGTCAACTCATTAGGAAGTTGTCCAGTACGTGGAAGGGTGACAAGGAAAATAGCAGGGAAAATAAAAACGTGAAGAGAGTTGTATGAATAATACTTTGAAACTAGTTTAGCAACATGTGTTTGCTGCTTCCATATGGCAAAGCAGGAAGTTAACTGCACAGGATTTCTCCTTCACACTGATGAGTTGAACTGAGTACAGTTACAGTCTTTGGCTTGTGCCATTTCTCACACTGATGACAGGTTTATACATGCAAATAATAAGTGCTGGACAAGAATGGCCCCAGGGGAATGAAGCCAGGAGGGAAAAGGGGTGCTGTGGGGAAAAATATACAGCAAATCTGTATTAAAGACAAGCTCATAAGTAGGGACATGAAACACACTGAAGGTGTGAACAAAACCTGGCGTCAATAGATACCCATGTCCCCAAAAATAAATTGGCAGCATGGAATGTTCACGATCCTGAAATGAAATCAGCTGCACTAGCAAACTCGTAAAACAGTCTCTGTCTTGCTTTCGGCCTAAACCAGCTGGGCTTCTTCCCAGCTGTTCTGAAGATTTTTCCAGGGAGTAGGACCGAAACACTCTCAGCCTGTCTTCATAGGAGAGGTGCTTCACCCCTTTGATCACTTTTATGGCCTTCCTCTGGACCTGCTCCTGTGCTAAGGACCCCAGAGCTAGACACAGGTGGGGTCTCATGAGAGCAAAGTAGAGGGACAGAATCACCTCCCTTGACTATCTGGTCACACTTTTTTGATACAGCCAAGGATATGCTTGATTTTTTGGGCTGCAAGTGCACATTTCCAGCTCATGTCCAGCCTCTCACCCACCAGTGCTCCTAGTCCTTCTCGTCAGGGCTGCTGTCAAATTGTTTCTTTGCTGAAAGATTGGATTCCGCCGAATCAAAATAAATGAATCATGCAGACACACAAATATGTCAAGTATGTGGAACTGGTATTTGACCTGTGCCCTGTTGCTCTGTCCTCAGTCTGGCTATATCTGTACCAAGTTTAGTGTATGACTGATGTGAACTCATCAGGAATTACTTTGTGCACACCACACCTCAACCTATTTACTTTGAATAGGTCGGAAGCAAGGACCATATTACACTGTTTGTACTGATTTGGGAACCACACCTTATGATTACCTTATCTTTGGGCTATGATTGTGAGGCATCCTCTAGTATTTACATTTATGCCACTGGTTTTCTGTGCAACCAGGGACAACTTATTTAAACATGCTATGGCTCCATTTCTTCATCTCTAAATTGGGGGCAATTCTTTCCTCATGAGATTGTTATGAAGACACAATAATTACTGTTGATAAACAGAGGGTATCCTGGGGTGAATGAGATAGATACATGAAAAGTATTCTTATTATTCATATTATGACAGCACATTCTGCTTGTATGTACACAGGGAATATACACACTGGCTCAGAATGGGTGAAGTTTACCTAAACTATACATAAGGGTGGGATTAATTTTCTTTAGTCACCTAACACCTACTAGTCACAGTTCTAGGCTTTTTATATTATTGATAGAGACAGAAAACCTCAGGCAATGATTTCTTTTATCGAAGGGCGGTAGAATACATCATCCTTATCTAGGGTGATAGAAAACATCTCCCTCTGCAAGTGTCTATTCCTCCACACTGGCTATGGAACCTGGAGCAGCTCATAGAAGAAATGCAGGTGCACAAAGGAAAGTGAAACTAAGCACAGACTTACCATTTTGATCAATCAACTGCTACTATTTATTACTTATTCATAAGAATGATAGGGCTAAAATATCACCTATATTGTACCCATCATATCCTTTAAAGTCAAGTCAGAGAGCCACATAACAAAAATTATACAAGTGTGTACCCAGGTTTATTATTGCACAAGTGGGCTCTTATTACACTGTGTTTCTAAGCGTACAGACACGACACTAGAGAATCACCTGGAAACTCTGGAAAATCCAAGTCCTGCAGGCATGAGCTCAGATTTCTTCATTGAATGCATGTCAAGCCCTAGTCCCAGAAATTGAATACACAGCAAGAATCTATTTAAACTTAACATCAGAGCTGAGCTCATATTTGGAAAAAGGAAAGGAGGAGTAGGAAGAGGTGAAGGAGGTGGAATCACCTCAGGTATCCATTTAAACATCAGTAAGATCAGTGAGTCATTGTTATAGGTCACCATACCTATATAGGAATATTATCTTGGAAGCCTCTAGCCATAACCTGGACCAGATGCCGTTTCCCCTAGCCTTCCCTCCCATGGCCAAAGCATTTTTCATGCAACCACGTCAGAGTGTTTTGAAACTGCCAATATCCAACTTGCCTGCAAGATATTTTTATCTAAGTTTATTTTGCAAGGCCTTTATGGTAAGTGCTGTGTTCCTGCTGTAGGTGTGATTTCTAGCATAAAGGTTCCAGTTCTAGTCACTATGGCATTACAGATTAACTATTACAATTTGCAATTCATAGAATATTTTCTCAACCTCCTATAATCCATAGTTGTTATACAGTGGATGTATTCCATTCATAGATGAAATTCCATTTATACATGTGTTAGATATACAGAATATTCACATTTTAGGATATAGTGCAAGATATTCTAACATGTTTGATATTGTAATGCAAGAAAAATCTCTATACATTCATTTGGAATCTGAGCCCATATAAATGCTATATATGGTTTATTGTTTGGTTTTCTAGGTAAAACGGTCTTCCAAAACTCCTGTGATGACCATGTTGGATATTCTGGCTGTATTGTAACTGCTGTTATTATTATTAATCACAGTATTGCCATTCCTATACAGTAGCATATTTGTGGTTATCATTACACCTGTACATTCACAAATATTCCCTTACAGTATGACTTAATCTGTATCATTCATGACTTTGAGTAAATTTGGGACATTACCTGATCATAAATCTTGTGTGATGTACTGTGAGATAGCATACACTGAAAGTTTAGCTCAAGACATGTCACACCTGTGTCCTAGGATACTTTTGCACATATCAGGAAAAACCAAACCAACAAAAAACCCCCAAAAAAACCCCAACCCTCCCCCAAAAAACCTAAACAAAAAACCTATTACATAAAGGAATAGATTTCATTTTTACTTGTCATACAAAAGCTTTTCTGTCAATTCTGACACATTAAATGCAGTACACATGGAACAGAATACAATTTGCATCCCACCTAGCCACTTCACAACTCACCAAGTAAAGCCCATTTGAAACACTTGACGTAATATTATAATTTAAAGGATGCAGATCTTTAATTATTTTGGTAACATTAAAAAAATCCAAACAGCACCGAAATGGAAAACTCAGAGTCCAAGAGCATTAAAACATTAAAATACTTGGCCAAATGACTCCCTTAAATATTAAAGTTGATTTTTCTCTCATCTTGAAACACTCATTAATTTAATGTGCATTAGAGGAAAAATGTTCAAATATTAAATTGGTTGATTTCACAAACTTGTAACTCATTAACATGACTTGGGTTCAGGACTCAATTAAAAAGGCAGAAATTGGATTTCATTAAAACAAAAATAAAATGTGTAAGCAATCAATGGCCACCAACTGGGTATTATGAAATACAGATTTTGTTAGATAGGCTTACTATTTGCTCGATAGGCTTACTGACCAATAAATGCAATAGTACTAGGATAAAAGGTAAAGCTTCTGTAAGCATCTGAATTACATGAGTTTAGGAAAAAAAATAGAGATGCAAAAATTAGTTAATTTAATTTATATGGAATAACAAGTAGCTAAGTGACAGTAAAGGTAACTGCAAATGGACCATCAGCTGTATGGAGTACAATGATTTCTGAGACACCATTGACAGATCTGGTATTCACAGTTCTACAAAAATACTGAAAACTTGCAAAAACTTTGGTGAATGATATAACATCTGGAATGTGCCTAACACTAACCATCAAAATAAGACTAATCTGGTTTGCAGTCCAATAAAAAATCAAGAAGTCACTAAATGAAGAAATATGAATTGAATACCTACATAGAGAAGGGATTACTGACAATAGACTGATCTATACAGTAGTGCTGAGAAAGTATAAAAGTTGCAACTGGAAATTCTGACAAGAAAAATTTATGATAAATAACAACTTATAAGTAATTAATTCAGAAAAGGAGAGAAATGGAAACTCTTGTATGCCACAGAGACAGAAGAAACGACTTCTTTTTCTTTGCTGCAGAAAGTTAAGTGGAGGCTATTTGATTGGCAGCCAGTCTGGGCTGAAAACAGAGCAGAGATGGTGACAGCAACCAAGAAGGGTGTTTCATCTGCTCCTTGACACAATAACCAGCAGGTCTGAGGACCACATCCTCTGCGCTGCAGCCACTAGGCAGCTCTGGGCTGGCACTGGGTTACGCATGGACCTGCACTTTGGCAGAAGTTTCTGGTGCACTCCCTTACCCCTGTGTCAGCAAAATACAGGAGGTAGCTTCTCTTAGAGTCAGGTACTGTCCTGCACTGCCTTTTTCTTTAGGTACCAATATTGTACTGTGTAAAACTGTAAAAAAAAATAAAAGTATCGTTTCCTTTCTGTAGTTTAATAGCCTCTGTGGAGTTTGAATACAGCACTGGAGCTAGCACTGTACCTACAGATACCCTTCCTAGAGCAGGCTGGTAAAATGAATGCTACTATATATCATATATACTGTATAGATACCTGTACTCTTGCATGGTGTTATTCTGTCCAAGATGCAGGACTGCATTTGTTGAATTCATAAAATGTTTGTCAGCCCATTTCTTCAGCTTGTCAAGGTGACTCCAACAGCAGACATATCATCCAGCACGATGACTGCTCCCTACATTTGGATATCATCTGTGAACTTGTGGCAGATACACGCTGTTCCACTGTCAAAGCCATGGAGATGTTAAATAATATTGCACCCAATATGAATGCCCAAGGAATACCACTTGTAAACAGACACCACATCATTTTCAGCCTGTTGCTCCAGCCTTTTTTTTTCACTCACTTTAATTCACCCAGCTAGTGAGTTAAACTAGTGGGTAAACCCACCCACCCTATCTGTCTAGTTTAGCTCCAAAGATGCTATAAGATCATGCCAAAGTGAAGGGCATCCACTCCTCTGCCCTCATCTTCAAATCCAGTCATTACAATGTAGAATGCAATTAGGTTGGTCAAGCACAATTTGCAATTGGTAAATACAGACTTTTTTTCCCCATTTTTTTCTCTCTTATGTGCCTGTACGTGGCTTACACAAGGATTTGCTCCTTAACCTCCACAAGGATGAAAGTAAAGCCAGGTGGTCTCTATTTCCCCAGCTCTTCCTCCTTGTTATCCTGGAAGATGAGTGTGACATTTGCTTCCGCAGTCATTGGGAACTTCTGATCCCTGTAACCTCTTGAAGAGCTAGAGAACAGCCTTGCAGTGATATCAGTCACGCATCCTACTTGGCTCTGTTTTCAAGTTGCTTGAGTAATCCCTAACTCAGTCTTCCTCTAACACTGGTTGTATTCCACCAAACACATGGGAAGTCTGAGAACAAAATTTGCCACTGAAAACCGGGATGCAAAAACCTCAATCTTTTTGTCTCCTTCATTACTAGGCTACCTGTTCACATGGCCTTATTCTTCTTCTTGCTGCTTCCTTCATGTGCTTCACCAGTTTTTACTCTGGCTAGTCTTCAGTTTTCTTAATTCAATCATTTCAGACTTGGGCATTCCTTCTGTGTTTATCCTGAGCAGCCCATGCCTTCTTCTCTCTCCCATAGGATTCCTTTTCCCCATCTAAGCCCTGTCAGGAGTTCCCCATTCAGATAGTCTGACCTCCTCACACCTGCATCATGTCCTGCAGACAGAAGTTGATGCTTCTGATGATTTGAGACTCACTCTCTTGAGCTCCTTTGTCTTTCAAAGGAGCAGCTCCCAGGAACTTGCACAACAATAATCTCCCTGAAGTCCTCTTTTTTTAAGTTCGGAGTTGATATCACTACTTGCCTCTTTTGCTTTCCATCTTCAAATCTTATGGCTTACTAGGTCTAGACCAAACAATCCTGGTTCTTTTGTTATTAGAATAAGCTAGGCAGAAACAAAACCAAATTTTATTACTCAACCAGCTTATTTAAAAAGAAGAAAATTTTTTTCTTGACATGTATCAATAAATTGATCCTCAGAATATATTACTATAAATATTTTATTGTACTCTTATAATGCAGCATCCTTGGCCTTCCTCACATTGGCCACTTTCTCAATGAAAAGGCAAGTAGGATATTTCTGTTGGTGTTTCTGCTGTAAACAACATAAAATAGGTGTCCATAAAGACTACTGAATTCAACGGAGTCCATTCATTTACACAAGATCTGTTCCAAGTACTGATTCATGAATTCTTGAAATAATTCAGATACAGAACTATCCTTTTGTGTCCATGAGCTTCTCATTACTTGTGATTTTTTGGCAAGTATTGCAGTATTGGCCTTTGTCATTTGTCATTTTAATATTGCCTCTAACAGATAGATTCTCCTCCAATGTCAGGCTTCCCAGGTTTTGGTTTTAAGCATCCTGCTGCATTACATAGATAAGACCTAACATTTTGAGACAAGACCTGAGGCAAAATAAAGATTTGTGGGTAGATGCAGAGTTCATAAAATGTGCACACAGATAAAATGTGCTTATTTTGTGCACCTACTCATATGCAATAATTGTCTTTTAAAAAACACAACAGTTTAAGGTGCCAGCTTCCCTTTTGGGAGTCTGTTTATCTGCCGTGTAGAGCTGTGACTCTTACCTTGGGGAGAGGTGACTTCATTCCCACCAGAGCTTTGTAATCCTGGTAAAAGTCTTCCTGAGTATTAATTGCCTCTTGCGCCAAGAATGGATGGCTCAGAGGCCACCTAACACCAAGCCCAGTGCCACAGCACCCTGTAATGGGCAGTGCAAATCCCAGCAGGAAGCACAGTATGCCTGCACAGCAGCCCTCCCTGGGGATTTCCCTGCCTATCCCCAGGCAGGAGAGATGGATGCAAGACAACTTGGGCTGAGTATGAACAGGATGTGGTAGAAGATGACTTCAAGGCCCTTTACAAGGTAATGACTGTATTTCTGATTTCAACAACTAAATATTCATATGTTCTATTATCTTTTCCTGCTCTTGCTTTTTCTCTTAAAACACCATTGTGTTATACACACGCATACACACAACTACTACAAAATTTTCTACTGCGAACCCTGACAGCTAAAAGATTTACAGTAGTCACTGCATGAAAACTTAGAGCAAAAGCTCTCTTGTGTTTATTAAGAAATTTGGAATTTCACTATACAGCATAGGAAGTGTTCTGTTTTATATGTGTCTGTCTTGCCTACAACTACCTGGTGGATCTTCAGGTTCTTTCCTAGTAGTGTCCTGAGGCTCATGCCCATGCCTGAATATGGCACTGGAAAGACCAGTGAACCATGGGTTTATACCAGTGAGTAGCCAAGACATAGCTAGCTTAAGGGACATCCCAAAATTTCTGCTCTATTCTATTCCAAAGGGCTGGAACTGGTATCACTTTTCTCTAGGCTTGGTTTCACCATATATAAGATGAAGTTAATAATGCCAGATTATCTCAGTAGGGCTATATGGCTAACCTACTGTTTATAAAATGTGTAAGCCTGTGGCAAATACTTTCACATGATTTTCTGAGGATAAGACAACACGCCTATAACGAGGACTGGCACTCAGGCTGTCCTGCAGACTGTGCAGATCCACAGCGTATCTGGCAGAGTGAAAGGCGGAGTGTGTGCTAGGTCACACCAGTTCAGGGGCCCAGGGCCTGACACAGCCTTTATGTAACTCCTTTACCACAATTTTGTCCTCCACACACCACGCAGATAAAGAGTATGGGCAGCAGCATCGTTACCACCCATCTCACACAGCTACAACCAGAGACAGCACAATGGCACCCAGCTTGCATAACCAACGCCCTTCCACCTGACTGCGTTGCTATAAGCGGCTTCTGCAGGGGACTGTGCCCTACATTTCAGGCCATTACCAGCACAGAAGCAAAGGTGCAAGATCATCCCTACAAACAGCTACACGCCTTCGGGAGGCTGACACACCCAGAGAAGTGGGTGCAGTAGCAGTGACACACACCTATGGAAAAGGCTGGATTTGGTAGTTAGCGACTTGCTGCAGATCTGACTATACATGTTGCTGTCATTTCAACACAGTGCCCTCAAAACATCAGCCCATAGTTTAGCATCGTCCTTCTCCAGCATGTACACATATGAAGCCCTCATTGCAAAAGCGTGCTTGCCACACCTCACAAATGATAGATGCTGTGACAGATATCGCTGCAGATAAAAATCTTAGCTGTGAAAAAGTATGAGAAACCATGTAAGAAAAGTATCATTAAGGCAGAGCGAGATAGTATATATACAGCTTTTTATCATCCTCGTGTCTGTTGAACACTCATTTTTAAAAGGAAGCTGAAACGCCAGTAAAACTATGAACGTATGTGTACCTGCTGGGTGTACAACACATCTCATATACTGGATATACACATTAGCTTCATGGTTAGTGACATCTCCCACACAGGAATCAATTATAAATTAATCTCTCAGAATGGCACTGGGAAACACTGGCTCCTCTTCTGAACCAGTACTAAACAGCAGCAGTTTTAAGCTGAATGCAGCCCAGCAATGCAGCCCAACACTTCCAGTCTCTGCCCAGACTGCAGTAAATGGGGTTAGTTCTACAGTTTAGAAAAAAACCTGTAAACATAATGATCCTGAATCAAACCACAGTTATATTTACTTGAGAGTAAAGCCTGTTATGGCCTGGGAGAAAGCTCTCCACCACTCCCCTCACCTTCTTCTTGGCACCAACTTTTTATGCAGAAAGATGAAGAAGAAATGTCAATATGTATAGAGAGTCCTGTGGAAACAAAACTTGCATTTACTTCACTGGGAACGTTTGATCTGGCCCTTGACCATTTAAACCAGGATATTAAACATAGTTTAATTCTCATATTTCAGATAGACCCACAGCAAAAATGGCTGATGCTCAAAACATGAAGTTGACACATAAGGGAAGTCAAATTCAGTGCTGGTGACAACAGTGAGGTGGAACCTTGTGGGAACTTACATCAAAGGTAAGTTTTGGCCAAAGCCTGCACTGAGAATTAACATCTCCCGATACTTTCTGATGCATCACTCCAATGTATTTGGTTTGGAAAAAAAATATTTTGATGCAGTTAAATGTATGAAAGGACAGATGGCATCTAGCAGATGGTTTAGAAGACAAAGAGCAGGATCTGTTTCAGATCCTATGGAAGACTCTCTGTGTAAAAAAGCTGTGTAAAAGCTGTGTAATCCCTGTGTGCAGAGTTACCCCACCTCAAATTATGGAGTTAACAGTATGTTATGTAATAAAGAAAAAAAATTAATTAGTGCTGAAAGACACCTTGTCGGTTTTAATGTTATTATTTTTAAAAATTATGGTTGTATGAAAACAGCTTCTTTTAAGCTTGTATAGTATAAAGCTGCCTTAAATCAGCCTCTGTATTGAAGCAGTTAGCAGTTGTACTATTGCACATGAATACACTTGAGCCTGTACTTGTTGATTCAAAGATCAAATGAGCTTCTTTTGGCTCAGCTGGCGTCTTTATAAGGCATATCAGCTCGAAAGCTTTAATGCAAGGAGCATATCAATTGGACAGGCTGTGCAAGAAAATCCCATGCACTGCAAATTAATGTGCTAATTTATTTAATCATTTTCCCTCCTAAGACACTGATGGAATCAAATGAAAAATACGAGAATTCAATAGTTAAAGTAATCAAAACACATTTCTAAAGTTAAAGGTATTTTCAGCGTTTAAATTTAGTCATGCTCAACACATACAATACTTTATATGCCTTCTTTACTGATAAGTGAATAGGTTGTCCTTTACCACATCATGTAACATTTAGATCTGTCAAATGCGTTGATTCAAGCAATTTTTTGCTTTCCTACCAGGTAAGCTCCTGGTTGTGGTGATTCTCTTTGTAGCAAGGCTGAGTTCTTTTACTGCTGATTTTGTCTTTTGTTGAGCTGCCTGGAGGGATCACTGGTGGCAACATAGAGAGCTCTGACTGCTTTCTTCCTACTACACTTCATAAATATTACCAAACATACCTGCATTACATTTTCCCCTTATAGCAATTTCATTGCTAACCTGAAGCAAAACCTGAGTGGGAATACTTTCAACTAGTGCAGAAGCATCTGCTGATTCATCAGTCATTATGATAGCATATACTTCACTGAAATTAATGAATAGATGTGTTTTTATGAGCATTACTAAAGGCACTGGTCATCGGGAATTTGTAACATTTCTATTGCTATTCATTTTTATCATGAAGAAGCAGAAAATGGCTTGAAACTGTTCTGAAATGAGATATCATTGAGGTTTTTTTACAAAAATGTCTAGAAGAAATACAAATGGTTTGTATCTGGAATGGGAACTGGGAGGAGACCTTCCTAGAGCCACCTATCCCACAACTTCCTGTTACCTTCTGCACCCTTCCCAAAGCACACAATTGCCTGCTGCCAGCACAAGCACCCTGGAGCACTGGCCAAATGGCTGGAGCACAGCTGGGAATTCATGTGTGTGTTCCTCTGGGATCAGCTGCCACAGATCTGCCTTTTTCTGGCAGAAATTTGCCTGAGATGTCCAGGTTTTAGGAACACGTAGATTACCAAGCAGAAGATGACAACACTGGCTAACTAATGATATTGAAAAATCATCTTTTTCTGACTACCATGCTGCAGATTTCCTTGGAGGATGCTTTGATACTGTGCCTTTGGATGCCTTCGTCCCTCTGCGCTTTTAAAGTAGAAGACATGGTGTCAGTATTCTCAAGCCAGCACATTCTGCTGGGTGCACAAATGTAGGGAACTAGCTGGGATGTGTTTGGAAGCCCCAGACAAAGACCTAATCTTAAAAGCACATCCACATATTTGCAGGTTGCAAGTTAAACTAATAAAAATAGTTTGTCATAAAGTTCAGCACATTTTTAAAGGCAATCTCAAAGCACAGAGGAAGTTACTCTGGTTAGATAGTTCATCTTCTCCCAGTTGTCTAAAGCTCTGCAACTCAGTTGCGGCTCCTCTCAAGCCTTAATTGCTCTGTAAAATTATCTATGTACAATCATATTGCTAATATAAAGGATTTAATTGCCATCAAGAAAAGTTATCTAGTCGGAAATAGATGAAGCAGTAAATTGGATGACATAAACATTTTATAAACAATAATTATTGGTGTCAGTTGTGCAAAAAATACTTCCACAGAATAAATAGTCATTCTAATGAAGAAGTAAGCATATCTAGGCTATAATATAAATAATTAACACAAATATGTTGCTAATATGTCTTGTTCCTTTTTTGTTCTTCGGTAGACTGTGGATCTTCACTCCTTGTGTTGGTGGCATTCTCTTAAGTCCACATCTTGCCCAACAGGGCAGGGGAGTGCGAACCTTTGTCATGTTGATTCACTCAGTAGCCCGTTCTGTTTCAAGCATGTGGCCAATTTGAGGATTATGACTCAATCCCCTGGTTTCCTTTTGATTTAAATGATAATGTTACAAAAAGTTCTGAAGCTGTGCTTTAGACCATGCTAACCACATATCAAGATTCTAAATGTCCAACAATACAGTCCAGTGGTTTCACCTATTGGAGGCACAGGAACCACAGCTAACACTACACTGCCTGCCTGCCACTTGAGAAGCAGGTTGGTGTTCACCTTGCCCTACCCAATAACAGATCTATTTCAGAGCTCTCACCAGACCTTCTGCCATGATCAGTGCCATCAAAATAAGGCACAATTCAAGTCAGTGTAATTCATGCAGACTTTTGATTGACTCTTCTCATGGGAGAGAAGCAGGAGCTGTCCATACATCCACATGCGATAACCTTGCTTTGCTTCAACTTTCAGGCAGCATTGGGATAAGCTGGACTTCCGTGTCCATCGAGGCCTCCAGGCGTTGACATAGCTCCTCTTCCCAGCTTAGGTGATCCCTTCTCTCAGCCACCTGGTTTTGGTGCAGTGACTGTTTCCAGTGGAGTAACTAGTGATGGCCAGTGTGCCTCTCCTGTCCATAGGGCTGGGATCCCAGCAGCCAGAGCAGTGCGGGAGCTAAGCCGGGGGTGACTCACCCAGGAGGAGGAGTGAGAGCTGTGCTCACCAAGACCAGGGGACAACAAGTGACAGAGGTGCTGCTGCACTGGAGGAGGGAGAGGCAGATACTATCTGATCTGCTGCCTACTAGGAGGAAAGCTTGCAACTTGGGTGGAGCAGGTCCCCTCCTGCCCCTCACTCCCGAGGGTGTCATGCAGCCATCTGTACTACACAAGATCATGGGACAGACAAGATGGCAAGGAGGAGATAAGAAGCAAAGGGCGTGAGGAGCAGCTGGTGCCCTCACACCAGACAAAGGGTTTGCTGGGGCTGAAACACAGGGTGCAGAATGGATGCTCCTTCTCCTGCAGCACCCAGCAACACTCCGGGCAGCTGAATCTCTCTGCTCAATGAAGAGACCATAAAGGCCTTGGCCCGGGAGATAAGGGGAGGTGTGCGAAGGGCAGCTGGGTGACGCCTGGAGAAGGCTGGTCAGGGAAGTGCCGCTAGGCAGTGGGGCAGGGAGGTAGCGAGGTCCCGTTGCGGTTGCTGGTGTTATCCGTGCTGGGAGGAGAAGGGATTTTAGCGGAGGCTCCTGGAAGCAGCAGAAGAGCCGATACCTCGGTACGCACAGACGGAGGTAACGCCAGCACCGCTCACGCCGGACCCTCGGCGTGTCTGTCAAGGGGCAGCAGGAGGGGAAGAGAGAAGAAAAATCCAAACTGCTACAAAGAGAAAAGAAAGAA
>VWZW01006559.1:800279-922837 GCA_013397115.1 Edolisoma coerulescens
AAGACACCGAGAGATAGAGATTTAAATCACATCCCCGGCTGTAGAAGGGGCAGCAGCAGCAGCAGCCCCGGCGCAGAGGCACGGACGCACGCGCCGAGACAGGTCTGCCGGCTCCGCCGCTGCTGCTGCTGCTCACCATGGGTGCCGCCGCCGCCGAGCCGCCCAGCGCCATGGGCCTGGTGTCCAGCGTGGTGAACGACACCCTCGAGTTCTACCGCTGGACCTGGAGCATCCGAGGTAACGCGCCAGGGCGGCCCCAGCCCCGCCATCGCCGTGCCCGGCGCCCCCCGCCCGCTGCCACTGATGCGCAGCGGCTCAAAATGGCTCCGTCTCCCGGGAGACGCGGAGCGCGCTCCGGCTCCCCGGGCCAGGGCCGCGGCGGGGGCCAGCCCCCCCCCGCTCCCGCCTGTCCTCCTCGCCCCTCCGGCTGCGCTCGGTGCAGCGTTTGTTTATCTGCCGTAATCCCGCGTAGCGGCCCGGGGTGCGCGGGGCATCGATCCGCGGCAAGGTGAGCGCGTCCCCCGGGCGCCCGCGGGTGGACGTAGCGAAATCCGCTTCCCAGGGCCGCAGTTCCTCTGGTTCTCTGCCGCCGCGGCGTGCCTTGGGGTGGTCATACGGGAATCTGATGCCGGAGGTAAGCGGGGCCCTCCGGTAAGTCGTGCCGGGGCTCAGGCGGCCTCTGGCTTCTGCGGCAGGTGGTAGCCCCGTGCCGGCATCGCGTGGAGTTCAGCAAACGAAATGAACAAATGATTGTTACCGCCAATGCAGCAGCTTTTCATTTTATATTAAATGTGTTTGGGTCAGTTCTGCTGTCTTCCGTTTTCAATATGCTCCGCTCCTGTATTGGCACCCCACGACGGCAATGTGGCAGATGCTGAAGGAAGAGTAAATGTCTTGGAATATGGAGAAATGTGCAAAAGCAGCTTTCAGAGCTGGGACAGCAAATGAGCGGGTATCTTGCTGCAGTGACCGGTAGCTCTGGAAGTGTTATTGGTCAGCGTGAATGGCTCTGTCTCGTGTGTCAAATGAAAGGAGTCGCAGCTTTCACAGTTGCTTGCCATTGTGAGTAGCCACGAGCAGCTGACAGAAGGATCATTTACTCCTCTGGATGTTTTCTTCATTTTTTCGTTGTCCACACAGCGATGAGGTTTAGCTATTTTGAAACACATAGAGCAAAACTGGAGTGCATGCACATGTGGATGTATTTCGTGGCAGTGTGATAAGTGGGAATGTGGGGCCTTCATTACAGACGAGAAGCTCACTGCATCAGCAGTCTTTGCTTTTCCTCCCCCCTCCCTTCTGCCATCTGTCAGATAATAAATTAATCTTATGTTATAGATGGAAGGAGCTCACTTTTTTTCACAATTTGCCTTTCCGTAACTTCTGTGTTTTGCAATACTTTAGAAATTGAGCCTGCGTGCATATTTTTCTCTTCTGTATTTAAAAACTGCCAGAATACGAGAGCAAATAAAAATGCTTGCAGCAGCACTGCATTGTAATCTACCAGCGTTTGCTTTCTTTCTATGGCTCTTGCAACATATAATTGTTCATAGACTGCCAGGTAATGCATGAAAGAGATGCTATTCTAGTAAATCAATAGTATTTTCAGATGGATATAAAAGTAGATGTGGGTACAAAGTTGGTAACCTTATAGATTACTTGATTTCTTTGAAAAAAAATACTTCTAGTTCTGATATACTTCCTGAACTTCAAACATGTTATTTAAATCTCTCAAATGACTGTGTCTATTGTAAGCAAAAATGATCAGAGAGAAAAAAAGAAAGAGCAAGTAAATGTAAAGAATGTAACGATAAGTAACTGACAGTGATACTACACATAGAGCAAACTTTTTTCCTTCTGCTTCTTTGGAGAATGTTGAGCAGTAGTAGGATGACATTGTTATTGCCCCTAAAATATGTGTAAGTCTTACTGATTTACTAATAGAAAATTTTTCATTTTTGCTTTAAATTTGGTAGTGTTGCTGTTAAAGAAGGATTCCATTGTAATTAAGTAATCAGTCCTATTTTGTGGAGAGTTTCTTGTTCAGATTCTGAATTACAGCAGGTCCCTGCAAGGCTAGTTTTGGGTAGAGCCTAAGTCACGTGAAAAACACATTACAGTTGTTATTTACACCCAGGAGTATGGGAAACAATGTTCTCCATTAGTTTTTACAGTCAGGTAGGGATAGGTGAAACATGTAATATCTCACATGGTAGTTAGAAGGTAGCTCAGGATAAGAAAGTGTCATTCATGAGGCAACGCTGCGTGGCTGTTCAGTGAAATAATTTTTTAATGCCCTAAGTTCTGCAAAAATACCCGCTCAGTTTCCTGCTTTTCTGTATGTTTCTTTGTTCAGACAAAGGTAATTGTCTCCATTTGCCATGTCTGAGTGAATGTACAGCATCCTTCCAGTACCTAAAGGGAGTGTGAGAAGAGAGTGGGAGAGGGATCTTTTACAAGGGCATATAGTGATAGGACAAGGTAATGGCTTAAGACTGAAAGAGAGTAGGTTTAGATTCAATATTAGGAAAAAATTCTCTACTGCAAGTGTGATGAGGCACAGGAACAGGTTGCCCAGAGAACTTGTGGATGCCCCATCCCTGGAATTGTTCAGGGCCAGGTTGGATGGGGCTCTGAAATTGTAGTGGAAGATGTCTCTGCCCATGACAAGGTGGTTGGTGCTAGATGATCTTTAATGTCCCTTCCAACCCAAACCATTCTATGATACATTAAAATCATGAATTCTGCACTGTTATGAGTTCATGCAATTCACCTTTGTTTTAAGAGCTATGACAATGATGTTGCTCAACGGAAAACACAAATTATGGCATGCAAGACCATTGCCTAATGTTCAATATCATTAAATAAAAAACTATACCACGCAGCAAAGTTGCTCAACAAATGATGCTATGCAATAGCATTACACAATAAATCATACTGAAACACTACTACACAGCAAAATTACACAACAAAATGTGAAGAAATTTTATTCCCACTACTACTCCTACACTTATTCTCTCCAGTTCCCACTTCCATTTTTTATTGAACACCTGTGTATCTTTAGCCCTGTTCTCTGTATTTAGCAGGATTGTCCTGCCAGCAGGCATTTTCTCCTGCTGCCTTGGACTCCTGTGATGAGACTTGTATAGAACTGTGCCAGAACATCCCACTGGGTCTTGTGCTGCTTTATTTTTGCACATTAAAGATTTGATCATTTTCCTCCTCTGCTTTATGCTATTTAAAAAGCAACTGACCTTTTCAGAGACCAAAAAAACCCCAAAAGACCAAGTGTATTATGAGCCTAAATGGATTCTGAGTTGATGTTACAATTGCTTTTAGCATTAAGCATGCTGTCTAAAGCTAATTTGTTTGTGGTTTTGGTTTTTTAAGTCTTGCTTTTGGGAATAATAGCAGTGTTTAGTGCCTTTTTCCTTGTATATGTTATCAAATACATTTTCAGCATTAGCTTAATGCTCTTTCTTGTTCGTTTGTTGAAAAACTCCTTTTTTTCTCTCCTCCCTTGACTACTTTTTAGACCCCTTTCATGAAAGCCCAAAATCCATTGCAACCATATATTCACCTAGAAGGCTGAAGGACGTAATTTAGGAAGCCATAAACTGCAGAAAGAGATGGAAAGGTCAAGAACATGTTCTTAGCCGTCATCAAGAGAAAAAGAAGAAAAGGTGGTCGGAGGAACAGTTACTATCAGGAAATATGATCTAGGAATTCCATGCCCTTATTTCTGTAAGGGCATGGGACCAGTTCCATGTAATTGCTAGGGCAGGACTTCCTTCTTTCTCTCAGCTCGAGTAGCTAGTTTGGGTTAGATTTGCCAGGAAGGATTAAGGGTATGATTAGATGACTGAGCAAGTGACTTAAAGGGAGGTTCCGGACTGAGTCCAGGGGAACTATTAAGATGAATAACTCAGGACATGATCCAGGAAAGAAGAGTGTGGAAATCTCAAAATGTGGGTGAAGAGAACATTGTCAGTCAGGAGGGGGAATAGGAGACCGTGGGTTGAAAAGAAGATTTGTGAAACACTGTACAAAAAGATTTGTTTAGAGGAGCTAGTTAATTTGATTGTACTGAGCTAAAAAGCAGAAAGCTTTACTGACTTTGGGTGAGAATGATTGTTCTTGGAGCTCAAGAGTTTAAAGGAGGCAGGGCCATCCCAGGCCACGTGGGACTGCTTTGGAACAGCAACTATTTACAGCTGTTGCAGTTAATAAGATTACAGACTTTTTCCATCAGTAGGAAAGGAGAGAGATGCAAACTTTCACTTTAGTGGTAGGGTAGTGTTCTACATAGCATCTCGTTCAGGAGCAACATCAATTGTAGCTTTTATCCATTGGGTTAGATGTGTAAGGCAGTGAGGATGGAGAAGATTCGAGACTTACAGCTGCTTGCCTAAAAAGTGAACAAGTGGAGCAGCTTCCTTGAGTACATAGGTTGCCATGAATGCTTTTGCCAGGAGATCTTGGGACTAATTTAAAATTGCCCAGAAAGTTCAGGTTCATTTTCCTTTTCAGTCCAGGGAACAGAACCAGAACAAAACATGTTTCTTCTTCCCCTTGTTCGTTTCCCCATGGAAGTATGACCAAGGGATCCTGAGTGCTTATGCTTGAGAGAAGTTCATTGGGGTGCTTAGCAGAACACTCTGAGTGCAATTAGTCCCTTGTAGCTGAGGATTTGTGCCAAAGCTGGAGGCAAGTAGAATCCCGGTGAAAGTTCTTCAGAGGGTGATGATGGGGAAAGAGAACAAAGGGTGAGATTAAGGTTCATGAAATCTGTTTCACAGAAACAAAGCAGAATGTGTTCTTAAACTTTTGGAGGGCTGGCTGAGCATCAGACTTGGTGATTTGGCACAGTACTTGTCTTGCAGATACAAATGTCTTCTCAAGGGAACAGTTTTTTCAGTCTGTGGTCATGGCTGGGTAAAACACAAGGGTTAGACAGGTAGAAACACACCAGAAATGGAGAAGCTGTGTAACTGGGCTGGCTGTCTTGTGGCAGAAACACAAAGAAAAAACCTGTGGCAGAAGCAGCACTTGGAGAAATTGAATATAGAAGTAAAGAATGTTAAAGCCTAGATCATATGAGTCTGCTGTCAACCAAACTGAGCAATAGGAGCATCCCAGTTTACTTGATTCATTTAACATTTAATTGCCAGTTAGTGGAGGGAGGGACTTTATTAGTGAAGAAAAAAAATAATGGTTGGTATTGAAGGCAATTTGCTGGGTGTTTGAGGGAAATTCTACCCCCATTTCGTCATCAGGAGATTTTATCAGATTGTAGAACTCAAAAGACATAATCAGAACAAAAGAGATGCCAAGCATTTTTGGAAACGGAAACATCATTCAGAAAAGTACATTAGTGAAGGGTTAGGGTTAGAGATCTTGGGTCACCAAGCTTCAAGACCTTGATCATGAGGGAGTATGCATCAAGCAAAATGAACTCTATGGATGAGTAGCTGAGTTATGAGTGGAACACTGCTCTTTCCTAAAATGAAGGAGGAGAAGTTGTAGGGATGATCTGCAAATCTCAGCTCCAGCAAAGAAATGAAACAGAAAAAAACCTTCAAAGAGCACCAGCAAGAATGTAATACAAACTTCTGTTTGAACACTAATCAGGATATTCCAGAAGGAAAAGGAAATGCGTAGACAAAATGACAAGAACATAACTGAATGTTTGAAAATTCATTCTAAAGCCGTGTAGATAGCATGTATTTAAATCTTTGAAGGAAGTAAGGTGTTATGAATACTCTTAAAGGAGAATCCATGGGAAAAGGTCAGGAAACGGCTCTATGCAGAATTTAACCAAGCTGATTGCATGACCTTAGTATCTACTGCAGAAGGCCAAATGACTAGATGTTTAAAATTCGGCTCTTGGTAAATTGCTGTTGTGGAATTATCAGCAAGTCATGTTTCTCAGCTGAGGCATCTTGAGATGCAAATCAGTATGTGGTCCTGGAGCCACATACTGCAGCCAGAGGTGAATAATTCTTGAGCAGTTGAAATATCCTTGGCATGAAGCAGATGCAGCCATCCTGGAGACTCTACTGGTTACGTAAATTGATCAAGCATAGTGGCTGAACTCCTATTCATATGTAGCTGTCTCTTGTTGGAGTACCTTGACTAGAAGTGTTCGTAGTGGTCGCCCTGCATTCATGCTGTGCTCAGGGTGAAGAGGCATGCAGCAGGGCTGTGGCTGTAGATATGGAAGACCAGAAGAGGTTGTATTCAAGGCAGCTATGCTGTGCTGTCCTGTGCAACCAGGGAAGAGGGTCAAAGACTGCGTAAGGACAGTTAGTAGAGGAACATTAGGGAACATAGGATGTCATTCCTTTTAAGGTCTTGTACATCACGAGTCATGAGGAGTGGGTGAGGCAAGACTCCACTTCTTCCTCTGCCAGTCTAGACAGGTTTTTGGAGTTACTTGATTCAGATGGATTAGGAGAGCACTTAGATAAAAGGTGAAGGAATGAAAAGACTCCAAACAGATATGGAGAGGACTTTGAGAGGAAGAATTTGCTAGGATGCAAGACTAAGGGAGGAGAAGAGGCTGATGTGTGTACCAAAGAGTTTTTTGAGGTAAAGCATGTGGGGTTGAATGAATGCCTGAATGGCCTGAAGAACTGGAGCTAAATGAGAGTTCATTTATCTCAACAGAATTGGCCATTAAAAGAATGACAGCTTTGGCTTTTTAAAGAGTGTTGATATGAGTGGAGTGTTCCTAGAGGACAGAGGTTGTGACCGTGTGATTTTAAGGACAGATCTGATCCATGGGGTAGGACTTCTCTGACTAGTAAATACATGACAGGGCTTCGCTTTCTCAAGCTGTATTTAGAAACCAAGCTGGAGCTACCACTGTGCTTCTTAAGGAACTCTTTGAGTGGGACTGTCTGACTGACACATCATTTAGGAGGATGTAGATGCTGAATTCAGTTACTGGATCTTGTGTGTTGACAAGTGGGTACAACTCTGCTCAATGTTGTCAAACTCAAGTGCTTCTGAGTGTATGAACTTCAAAGTCTTGTGGAATTTTAAGGATGTAAATGAAGGCAGCGCTGAAATTCAGGCTTGGCAATACTTAAGTGTTAGCCCTGTTGGGGTTTTCAGTACTGCACCCAACTTGCAGGCAAAGCAATAAGCAGCCTAGAGATGAATAGAGTGTGACATGGTTTGTATTAACTCCCTTTGTGAGTGCTTGGATCTCAAGATAAGTGTGAGCTAGATAACCTTTCTCTCATGGAAGGTGAGGGAGAATAATCTTCCTCAGTTTGGCTTGCATTTGGTGCAAGATAGTAACACGCATGTGGGCATCAGTTGATCTTGGTTTTGTTTCGCTCATGTGCCTGCAACAACTTCTTTCTTTAGGTATTTGAATAATTTCAGTGGTTTGATCCTTAATTCCTGCCCCAGAATGTTCTCTCTTTGGCATTGTGTCTGCTTGTACCATGGGATTCTTCCCTTATATTGTGTTTGCATGGCAAGGTTTTGGTACTAGGGGGGCTATTCTAGAAGCTTCCCCCATGTCCAACAGAGCCAATGCCAGCCCATTCCAAGATGGGCCCACTGCTGGCCAAGGCTGAGCCAATCAGTGATAGTAGTAAAATCTCTGTGACAACAATCACACCATCAAAAGCAGCATGGCCAGCAGATTGAGGTAGATGAGTCTGTCCCTCTACTCCACTCTTGTGAGCCCCCACCTTGAGTACAGCTTCCACCCCTGGGGTCCCCAGCACAGAAAGGACATTGACCTGTTGGAGCAAATCCAGAACAGGGCCACCAGCTTGATTAGAGGGATGGAACACCTGTCCTATGAGGAAAGGCTAGGAGCACTGGGATTGTTCAGCCTGGGAAAGAGAAGGCTTTGGGGTGACCTAACTCTGTCCTTCCAGTATCTGAAAGGATAATGGAAGGATCTGAAAGAAAAATGGAAATAAACTTTTTACAAGGCCATGTAGTGANTAGATGAGTCTGTCCCTCTACTCCACTCTTGTGAGCCCCCACCTTGAGTACAGCTTCCACCCCTGGGGTCCCCAGCACAGAAAGGACATTGACCTGTTGGAGCAAATCCAGAACAGGGCCACCAGCTTGATTAGAGGGATGGAACACCTGTCCTATGAGGAAAGGCTAGGAGCACTGGGATTGTTCAGCCTGGGAAAGAGAAGGCTTTGGGGTGACCTAACTCTGTCCTTCCAGTATCTGAAAGGATAATGGAAGGATCTGAAAGAAAAATGGAAATAAACTTTTTACAAGGCCATGTAGTGACAGGGTAGGGGGGAACGGCTTGAAACTGAAAGAGAGGAGGTTTGGGTTAGATGTTAAGAAAAATTCTTTACTCTGAGGATGATGAGATGCTGGAACAGGTTGCCCAGAGAAGCTGTGGATGCCCCATCCCTGGGAATGTTTAAAGCCAGGTTGGATGGGGCTCTGAGCAACCCAGTCTAGTGGAAGGCGTTGTTGTTCATGACAGAGTTGTTTGAAGTGGATGTTCTTTAATGTCCCTTCCAACCCAGGCCATTCTATGATTCTACAATTATATATTTAAGAAGAGGGGGAAAAAAAGTGGCACAGAAGTAATTGCAGCCAGAGAAGAGAGAAGTGAGAATATGTGAGACAAACCACTCTGCAGACATTGAGGTCAGTGAAGGAAGGTGGGGAGGTGCTCCAGGCACCAGAGGGAGACTCCCCTGCAGCCCAATGGAAAGACCATGGTGATGCAGCTGTGCCCCTGATGCCTGTGGAGGTCCATAGGGCAGCAGAGATCCATCTGCAGCCCCTGGAGGAGCCTCACATCAGAGCAGGTGGATGCCATAAGAAGGCTGTGATGCTGTGGGAAGCCTGTGCTGGAGCAGGCTTCTGGCAGGAAGGATCCCACACTGGATCAGTTTGTGAAGAACTGCTGTCTGTGGGAAGTCCTGTGAGAAGGACTTGGGCTGGAGAAGTTCATGGAGGACTGTCTCCTGTGGGAGCAACCCCACTCTGGAGCAGGGGAAAGACTCCTCCTAAGGAAGAAGCAGCGTCAGAAACAACATGTGATAAACTGACTGTAATCCCTATTCTCTGTCTCCCATTGCCACTGGCAGGGAAAAGGTAGAGAATCAGGAGTGAAGTTAAGCCTGGGAAGGAGGGAGGGTTTGAGAAAAAGGTGCTTTTAAGGTTTGTTCTACTTTATTATACAAGTCAGATTTTGTTTGGTAATAAATTCAAGTAATTTCTCCAAGTCACATCTGCCTTGTCCATGACAGTAATCGGTTTGTGACCTCTCCCTGTCTTTATCTCATGAGCCTTTTCTTCTGTTTTCTCACCCCTGTCCAGCTGAGAGGGGAGTGATAGAACATCTTTGGTGGGTACCTGGCTTCCAGCCAGGGTCAAACCACCACATCCCTAGTTTCACTCTCTGTTTCAGCATAATCATTAACTCTTGACTGCTTGGTTTGTTTCCATCATATTTTCCGACTCCTCTTATCTCTTTCTGCTATATCGAAAAAGTGTCTTCTTCCAGCTCTTGCATATGTTACGCTTAGTTTACATGCTTGACTATGGTGTTCTTCTACTGTCCTTTTTTATCTGCTTATAGATATTACCTCCTTGATTCCTTCTCCCAATTATGACCAATAAGAGTGATTGTTTTACTGCTTTCTAAATGTTCCTAGAATATTGCTGGAAGAAGGGAATTTATAACCCATGTCTTTTACTTTTTCTGTTGAGCCAGGAAATCTCTCTCTGACATAATTTTATGTCCTTCTGTTCTTAGAACAACACTGTAACACCTTGTTTTTAAATGGTTTGAGATGATGTAAAGAAAAGAAAGTAGCTAGTAGTTAAATTGACTAGCTGGGCTGTAAATAGGAGACTTCATAATCATATTTTCTATGGTTCCCCTTTAGTATTCAGTGATTTACCAGGAGCAGATGTGCCCATTAGAAATACTCACATACAGAGTACCCCAAAATGCTTTGATATATAGGTCAGGTTTTTTTCTACTCTGTCCAATCTCCATTTCAGTGATCCTTGAATTTTTTTTCCAAGAGTGAGAAACTTTGTTGCAGAAACCATTAGAGAAGCTTGAGGGCTGCCTGTTACCGTGGAAGGTAACACAGCTGTAGAAGTGAAAAACTTAGTTGTAGCAGTCCTTTGGACATGGACATTATGTAGCTTCCAAACTGATTTTGCTACTGTGTACTTAATGAATGAAAGATTCAGACACTGATCATTCTTTTCGTCATTTTTGGGTTAAGAACGTTTTGTCATTCAGTTCATATTTTGAAAATCAACATTTCAAAATTAGTCTCTTTTTTTGGTGTTTGGTTCCTCACCTCCGATTTGTCATTTTTGCTGATGTTAAAGGGATGTTGAGGAATTAAGTTCTAAATGTTTTAGAGTTTTATTTTTCCTTGGAGACTTTGACTGATGTATTTGTGTTAAGCTAACAGAAGATCTAATGTATCTCACAACTGAAAATTTACTTCTGCCTCTGAACTTTGAAGAGCTAATGCATTTCAGTAACTCCTTTTGTAGTTCTTAATCAAAACAAAATTCTCATCTCATTCATCCTTCTGTAAAACCAAAGTGATGAGAAGCATCCTTGTGATAATGCAAACAGGGAAAACAGGTAGTTTATCAGAGAGCTTTCTGTGCAGCTTCTTGCAAGTTTTCTCCAGTAGCTTTCTGGTATTATTCTTAGGTAGATTTCACTTGGCATTGCTGGTTTCATACGTGTTCAAGCACTGCATTTAAAAGTCTCTAAATGTTCATCTGCAACCCCAAATTACTGTGTTACAAGAGCAGCCATGTAAGTTGTTTACATTTGCTATGTAGTTAAGCGTCACTATCCTTCCAGTGTGTTAGCATAGTAGCCAGACTTGTATCAGTGGTGAATTTACTGTCCCGCATATGCTGAGTATGTAACATTTGTCTCTACAGCAGATAAGACCTTGCAGAGTTATTATTGAACTGATGTTAATAATCTTTCACATTTTTCAAGGAATTTATCTTTAAATTGGGGGATCCAGTAACAATATCTGTCTGTGGAGAAGATCATCATACTCTATGATCATCCCCTTCAGCATTATAAAACTCTGGGTGGGCCAATAGACTAATCTGTTGTTGCAACATTGAATGTGCATAAATCCTGTGTTTGTATTGCTGCTCACTGATACCCCTACAACTGTTTTCATAGTACCAAACCCCAGCACTTTTGTGTGAAGTAATGACATGTCCAGTCTGAGCTCTGAGAAATAGTTTTGGCAAAAACCACAAAAGTTTGAATAACAGTTTCAGTAGAAGGAAAGCTTTGTGAAGTGTGTTTTGTGCAGTACTTTTATTGCTTTAGAAATACAGAGACATTGACTGGATCATAAAGTCTGCAATTAGTTTATAAAATTACATTGTGTGGTAGGGTTGGGGGTTTTGTTTGCTTTTGTCTGTTTACTCCATAACTTATAATATTTAAGAAAAGGCATTCAGGTATCACTGCACTGGGAATGCAGCTTGCATTTGTGATGTTTGGAGAAGAAGATTTGGCAAACAGAAGAATGCTTCATGCCTCAAGGGCTTGTATCTTGCAAATCTTATGTAAGCTTCAGTGAGGATTATATTTTTATTATTCCTTGAAGCAAGGCATTTGTACTGTCCCCACAAGTAATCATAATCAATGGAGGAGATAAATATAATTTGAGCAAGGTAATCTCTTTGGACTTGAAAAACCTGAGACTTGATGGTAAATTGTCATGTCTCTGGAACTTTATAGTAATTCCATTATTATCCTTGTCTTGTAACAGGTGTATCATGTAATTGCTAGATACAGGCACAAAGACAATAGGGAATTAATGACTGAGTGATAGGAGTCCTGAGAAGACTAGAATGCTAGTCAGAATAACGGGAAGGCTAGTTAAAATACATCTGGCCTTTTAACAGCAAACTGGGATTAGGCCTTCCTGTTACTGTAATGGGAGTTTATGAAACACATGCATGTTACACAGGTGTTCATTAGCTGCAGGAGATGTTGCTCTTAGCTGTGTGACATTTTTATTTTATGTTGCTTTGTAAGCTTTAAAGAAGACTAAGCAGTCAATTACGAAGCCCTGAAATTCAAAACAAAGCCACAACTGATTATAGGTGGTACCTGTTAGTCTTGCCTTGCAGTCCTTTTGGTTTTGGGGCAGGCATCTCTCATTTCTGACTACAACAGGATTTTGTACAGCTTTGTCTGCAAACTTAGAGTATGTGGGTTTCATTGTTTTGATTTTCAGGGTATGTGCTCTCATTATTCATTGTGCTTGAGGCAGAATACTTTTATTCTTGCACCTTAGTTTCATGTTTTATGGCTTGTTAAAACGACAGTACTTTGCCATAAAATTTTGATGTCTCTTGTTCTTGACCCAAATGAATTAGTTTGTTCTTGACTAGTTAAAGCTTGAGGATAGACAAGGTACTTAACTCAGATGTTTAGATTTATTATCAAAGGTCAAAATAACATTGCTTTCTTTCTACTGTTCTATTAATTAATAAATAAGAAAAAAAAATTACTTAAGCCAGGTCAGCTTTTAATGCTTTTATATGCCGGGTTTTGGGAACCTTTGTCCGTATAGTATCCTGGCATAGTGTCCTTAGCTTTACCAACAACGTACATGGGAATAAATTCTTTGCAATGAGGGTGGTGAGGCACTGGAGCAGGCTGCCCAGAGAAGCTGTGGATGCCCCATCCCTGGAAGTGTTCAAGGCCAGGTTGGATGGGGCTCAGAGCAATCTCTGGGAGGTGTCCCTGCCCACGGCAGGGTGATTGGAACGAGATGATCTTTAATGTCCCTTCCAACCCAGGCCATTCTGTGATTCTCTGATACTCACACCTTTGTTTTCTTGCCAGTCATAACCACCACTGATGCTGTGACATTATAATACAGATTTTTTTGTGAGATAAAGCAGCAGGGGCTTGACTGTTTCCTGAGAAGCCAGTGCAAGGCTGATTTAAAGGTTTGTAGAGTATCCACAGATGAGCCATGAAGATGATTCTATGATTAGAAAATATGCCATCAGGTGAATGAGATATAGTATTTATTTAAAGAAAATTTTAAAAAAGAAAAAAAATGGCAGCCAGTGAGTGACCTGATAGCTGTTCAAAACTGCGCAAATGAGGAAGGAAAAAATTTTAAATGATGGGTCTAGCAAAGAAAATTATAGTGAACTAGTTAAAGTTTAATCCTAACTGCTTTGGATGTAGAGAGCAACTTTATGCAGTGGGTCTAGTTAGCATTTTACAGCAACCTGCTATCTATTCTACCAGGCTTTCTGCCTGTAAAAAGACATATCCTGAACTAAAATGAGAAGTTCTTCTAAGAAAGATCCCTTAGCTTATACGTGTGTTAATGGAAGCTTCATGGCCTTTGCTTTGTAGATGATACTAGATTCTTTCTGAGTTAGGTACAGGTATCTTTGACCTTGTCATAGTCCTTAGAAATATCCATAGTGCCAGAAGACTGCAGACATTACCAAGTGTGGTAGATAAGAAAGACGCATAAACTGGCCATTCCTTTTGTCCCAATCCTTTGCTTTCCTGCAGCAATCTGTCTGCACAATCCCTCCTAAGAACACATGGACTTTTCTTTTGCCTGAAACATGGATGAGGCTATAGGGATATCATTTGAGTTCATGCAGTAGCTTCCATCTACTATTATAGGATTTCTCATTTAAAAAACATTGTAAACTGAGATTATTAGCAACAGGACAAGAGGAAGTGGCCTCGAGCTGTGCCGGGGGAGGTTCAGGTTGGACATCAGGAAAAATTTCTTCACTTAAAGGGTGGTTAGACATTGGAATGGGCTGCCCCAGGAAGTGGTGGAGTCACCATCCCTGGATGTATTCAAGAAATGACTGGACATGGCACTTAGTGCTATGGTTTAATTGACATGTAGTGTTCAGTCATAGGATGGACTCTATGATCTTGAAGGTCTTTTCCAACTTTAGTGATTCTGTAATTCCTTGAACTGAGGGTTAGAGTGCAATTTATGCAATGAATAATCAATATCAAAGCAGATAAGTTAATTCAAGCAATGATGACCTAAAAGAAAAATTCATTTGGGGCCATATGAACAGCTCCATTAAAATAGTAGTTAGTAAGTGAATAGAATTTTTTTAATTCTATAGATGTTCAATCCAAAAATATATGGCCTCTCAATTTTCACTCTGCATTGGTGCTTCTCTATCAGTCTTCAGTCTCAAGCTGTGCAGCCCCTGTAGTCATGTACTGTTTTAAAGGCTGAGTTTATAGCTTCAGCTGTTGTTGTTCTGAGGTATTAGTTAGTCAAAGACTGAGCTTTTTTCTTAGAATCTCTGCAAACTGTTAACAGTAAATCTACTTTTGAATTATTCTGATGCATTACTCAGTTTAGTTTAAAAGCGTAGGGTCTAATCAGGTAGATGCTTATTCAAGTTTACTTTCAACAGATCCAGTCTGCAGTGGTTGTGTAGCCAGAGTGAATCTTATATTCACTTGTAAATATCTACATGACTGAACCAGTATTTCTAATAAAAATGTTGAAGATAAGTATATTGTATATTTATCTGTAGCCAGAAAGAAAAGGGGGAGAGGGGCACTAAAGTACCGTAAAGGGATCTAGTGTGAAAGCTTTGTAAACATTTTAAGGTGTGTGAAGTTATGTTTCTCACCTTTTTTTTATATGATATGTGCTTTCATTTTGTAATGAATTCTATTATAGTGGTAGTGGAACTAACAAGATGTGGGAAATTCTTAGATAATTAAAACAGTGTGGTTCATGGAACTGTACTCCAGTTAGGTAATACTGGCTTGCCTCCCTTATAGTGCAAAGTTAAAATTTGACTTGTTTAAGGAAATCTTTCTTTAACTTGAGGTTGGATTTGGGAGTACTTTCGTTAAAATAAACATGATCTGCAGAGAGCTCTCACAGAACCACTTTTAAAAGTCACCATCATTTCTGCAGTGTCTTTAGAAGTGTAATCGGACAGATGGATGTGCTGGATTGGCACTGTAAGTGTCTTTGCGCTGAGAATAGTATCAATAGCTATTAATAACTTTAAAAGTCTCTCCAGGTAAATTAGTGAGTAGCAAGCTTATAGCTAAGGAATACATATGCTGTTAAACTAAAAATAAAGATTTTCTAAATATTTATTTTGAACCTGACATGAACACAGGGAATTGCAAAAATCATCTATTTTAGTAATGTAATACTTTCTCTAAAACTAATTTTAAAAGCAGAGATAGACACCATTGTACTGTTTCAGGATTTCTCAAGGTGAATGTCAAAGTGAATGTGCTGTGCATTTGTTTGCTTATTTTTAAAGTTTATACTTCTTGAGGAAAGAAAGAAATTGATCGTAGGCTAAGTAATATGCAGGAAATTGAACCATCTAAAATCTTCTCTATTGGAAAGGAAATGCTGAGCCACATTTAACAGAAATGTTTGCATATTAAAACAATTACAGTATGTTTCACAGAAGTTTCTTGTGATTTTTAATGCTAGAACACCATCACTGCAATCTTACTTATTGAAATTCGTCTTTGATTACCGTGTATATTTCAGTATAGGTTAATTATGTCCTCTTTAAATGTTACAAGGCAGGATATTCAGTCCTTTTCAGCAGTCCTCTTCTTGCTTTGAAGGAAGAAATCAAAGGGGTTTATGTGTGTATTTCTTGTTAATTTCCCCACAAAAAGAATTACATCCTGCAAAGGTAGGTACCTCAGGGCAATTTCAATTATTTTTATATATAGATAAATATATAAATAATAATATGTGTGCTTACATATAATATATATATACACATGTAGATATCTAAGTTCTTCTGTTTCTTGTCTTTGCAAGGTGAAACTTTAGAACGTATATACACAAAATGACAGGAAAGCCTTGTGTATATACATATTTCCTACTATTTCCTTACATAACAGTAATTTTTTATCAGGAACGTGTTAGCAGATGCCTTCGTCTAGGCTGGATTCATTTTTGCTATAAAGTGCAACCCTAAGTTGTTCTAAAACTTTTCCCACCTTACCAAAAGAGCACTGTACTACAGGCTGTGCCGTCACAGGAGACATTTTATTTGTGATCGAATTAGAATCTGGGTCTTGGGATTTGAAAGACAAACGCATTAATCCCCTGAAAGATTCAGTCAATCTCTGTCAATTCTAATCAGGTAAAGGCATTGGTCTTTTTGCTTCAAAGCAGTTGTAGGGATTTTTTTAATTCAGGGAGCTGGCCTTTTTATTTCAAGCTTATTTAATCTTTCAGGTAAAATTGTCCCCATTCCATGTGAAATACTGCAGGATTTAATGCACTCATATGTCCCCTTAAGCTATCACAGTTCCCTGTAATTTGCAGAAGTCTTTTGTGGTCATCAGCACCAGCTAGTAAGTAGGACACAAAATTATACTAGTTTTGCTAAAACAGGTTGGGGGATGGGAGGGAGGAAGGTGTTAGAGTAGCTTGGAATGTTTGTCACTTTAGCAGATGACTTAAGATAATGAATTTATCTTGGTTTGAAAGAGAGCATCTGAAAAGAAGTTTGGAGCAAGGGTCTGCATTTTACTGGGTTTTCTGTGTAGAACATGGACAAGCAGGCTTGCCCAGTAAACTGAAATGAAATTGGTTTTGTAATACCTTCTGTGCAATAAAAGTGATACATGGAGTTGACTTATAATGCAACAAGTTACTTTGCATTATCCAGGAGAGATCCTGTGATGAAAAAGTTCTGTGATTAATAGTATCATGTTTTCTGATGCCACAGTACCAGTTAAAAATAATCATATGCAGAGGCTCCTAGATGCCCTTAAAATAAACATAAGGTGGTGTTCGTAGTTAGCACAGTAGAATAGACTCTTCTACTGTTTTGGCCAGGATGTACTCCAGAACTGAAATGCCTACTGTATTCCCTCTCATAGAAGCATTTTGTGTTTGAAGTGTAATTACTTTTCCTGGGAGAGGTCAGGCCCCCAAAATGGCAATGTTCGATTCCTTGGCCAGTGTGTTACGAGATTTATGTCAGTAATATATGTTTTTCCTGTAAATACTTCAAGACTTGTCTCTGAGATGTGGTGGCTCACTGTCCAAAAACCCTTTGCAGAGGGAAAGTAACAGGCTGAAACCATGGCATGGAAGAGTAATGGCAGCTTCTCAGGTGCTCTTATGTTGTTGTCAGAATTCATGAAATGTATCTCTTGGTTTTCTCCAGTGAAGTTCTTCCATTTATAGTATTTGTGGAAAGGAGGTGGAAGAATTGTTTACAGTGCTGATGAGGTGTGAGGCAAAGCCTACTCACAGATGGGTTCTAGTACAAGTTGTCCCTCTGTCTTTCCTTTCACCCTCTCATGAATCCTCATTCTTCCATCTAGAAGTCTAAAAATCTTTGTCTCCTGCCACAAAAAGAAATCTGGAGTAGGTCATGGTTTCCTATTTTCTGCAGTGGGTGGTAACGTTCACCTCCTGGGTAAAATTCAAATCTTCCACATTTCTTTGTATTGCCACTTTAGTGTGTAAGATACCATGAAATACTGTGTTAGAAAATAGAAGACAGAATCTCTAATGTGTCTTTTCCTCTTTATCCTCTTTATATTGCTTACTGCAAGAAACCTGTCTCTTGCCTCACCTGTTATTAACTCATTGTACAGTGAAGGGAGATGGGTTTGATTAAAGCATGTCACTCACTGACTATTCCCAGAGCTGTATGGTAACTGACACCTTTCTTCTTGTTTCATGGTGAGTCCTTGCCTATTACTTGGTATCAAGTAGATGGTGAAGTTCTCCTTTTTTTTTTCTAACGGTGTTATCTTTCATTTTTAAATTCAGATTGGTAGAGCAATTGCCAAAAGCAAGAAGGAACTAAAGTGTAAAGGATATAAGAGTGTAATAACTGCAATACGGTAGTGATTTCAGCTTTGGTAGGTGGTATTCTGTGTGGTTTCAGGAGCTTGCTGAAAAGTTAAGCAGGAACTCTTCTCTCACTCTGTTCAGTCCTCTTTTACTGCCTGTGTTTCTACAGCCATCTGTCTGATTTTTTTACACTCCTCCCTGTAGCCCTTGCCCTGTCTTGCCCTTGGCTTCTTTTGGTGGCTGTGGCCACACGGTGGAATCCCATCATTGTGGCAGCATTAATGTCCTTTCTTGAGGTTTCCATGCCTTGGGATCAATTTTCTCGTCTGGTATTGACAGACATAATGGAAGCAGCTAGGCTTCTCTTTCTTCTTTTCCACTTCTTTTTAGGCCTTCTAGAATCTTGGAATGTGCAGTTCAATTATTGTTAAATCATCTGGAAGTAAGATGAATCTGTGTTCTCCACGCTCTCTTACCCTAGATCACAGTACTTGTTTATTAGAAATAGAGGGCCTCATGAAATTTGTTCCTAAAATTAGGTTCTAATTTATGGCCTTAAGGACAACAAAGGAAACGAGAAAGAAGTGTAGGAGAAGTAATGGCAGCACTGTTCTGTACTTTCATCATTGTATTGCAGTTCCTCATTTTCTTGATTAAAAGGGGTTTTCTAAATTACTGGTTATATGCCTGGGATCAGGAATTAGTTTATGGTATAGGAATTTTTCATGGTCTTTGACTTACAGGTCTCTAAAAGAAACTTGTCCTCTAAGTAAATCTCTGGGCCGCTGCATTTCTAAGTCTACCCCCATTTGACTGAAGGCAGGTTTTTTAGATGTTTGAGCTTCCCAGGGAGCCCTGTGATGTGATTTCCATATGAACTGTAACTGGCCTAAGCATCTGGAAAATAATCCAGTTAGTATCATAGAGCTGTGCAGTATCTGAAGTTCTGATAGTTGTGAAGTAGTTACCTTTTATCTCTTGTTACAACTTGATATTACCCTTCAGGGCAGGGGGGAACACGTGACACATGGGACTACACAGGCACTAAGTGAGGAGGTGTCACTGCAGTCTCGCTTCCCTCCTCTAGCAGAGCCATCTTCTAATCCTGGATGTCACTGGTTCATCAGGCTAAGACTGCTTTTTTCATACTGATCCAGAGCTTAATACAGCATATTCTCAGCTCTGAAATACGTGTAATGTAACTGGATCCTGTGAGTGACTGAAGGAGACTGTAAATAAAACCTTTGTTTCCCATATGGCAGCACAGATTGACTAGAACCATCCCTTTTGAACTCTTTTATTTGGTTGTCTTCTGGTAACATTGTTAGTATTCTGTCTGAAACATGAGACTGACCGACTTCAAACAGCAAAGATTATCATCATACAACCTGTATAAAATTGATAGGAGACTTTCTACTGCCTAATTTTAAACTAATAAAAGCTATTGGTTTTATCAGCATTTTGCCAAATTTGTGTATCTTTCATTTGCAGTGGTGTTCAATATTTGGTTATACTGCCACTGCAGTCGCTATTCATCATAAGAAAAATTTGTTTGGGGAGATTAGTGGGTTGATTTGTGTTTGGGCTCATGTGATTCTGTTTGCTTTATTGTTTTGGATTGTAGAACTGGACAACAGAGCTTGAATGACATATTGAATCTCTGTGTGAGGTAACGTGATATAGTGGGGGTTTTTTTGAAACTATTTTCTTTAACCTTCCTAGAAAGAATGAGTGCATTGTGTTTCTACTATCTGATGCAGCTATTCCAGGAGAAAATAATACTTAACTAATTCAATGCTTAAAGTGATGATGGAGTATATTTTATTCAGACCTTGTTGATTCCTTCTGTTTGCTTCACTCCCCCAGACAAACGTGTTGATGACTGGCCCTTGATGCAGTCTCCATTTCCAACACTGACTATAAGCACTATTTATCTCCTCACTGTCTGGCTGGGCCCCAAATGGATGAAGACAAGAGAGCCCTTCCAGTTACGCTTCCTGTTGGTTGTTTACAACTTTGGAATGGTTCTGCTCAACTTCTTCATTTTCAAAGAGGTGTGTATGCCCTCTTGCAAGAGGGAATTCTTACTGAGGTTTGAGGATGTCAAAATGAAAATGATGTTGCATATTCTTGATGTCTATTGAGAGTGAATGTTTTGGACAGACTTTTAAAGATGAGTTTGCCTTGGAGGTGAGTGTTTCTATAAATTGGTAGTTTCTGTTTGAGAATAATTGCACTAAATGAGTCTATAGACAGAATTTGTGTTTGAGGTATTCCAAGTTCTTCTTAGATTTATGTTAGTCTAAATACTGGAGAGAATAAAATCTAGATTTAACACTTGTAACTGATACTTTTTTTTAAATCTTAATAATCGTAAAGGGTATCAGAATGTATCTTGTTAGAAATTGAGCTATTTGTTTATGCTCTCAATGTGTTTATAATTTTTGGAAATTCAGATGTCTATTGTCTGTAGTGAGGAAAAGTATCTTGTCCATAAGTTATCTTTAAGAATAAAAATGAAGTGAACTACATCTTTAAATAAAAATGAAGGGATACAGACTTGTAATATTTGGTTTGCAATGTTCTGAGTGTGTTAATTGTAATACATTTCAGTGTTGCTGCATTTTTCCTTTGTTGGATTTTCTGGACAGAGGAAATTAGTAGTAGTACTGCAGTGGATCAGCTGTGTAGCAGTAGCTAACTGGGATTACTTAACAGTTTGGTAATTATTATTCAAGGGTATCTATACAGAATATGCTGTTTGTGATGATGCTAATTTTATGCTGCTGTGACTGCTCGTGTGGATCAGTTGTCGTCTTCCTGGAAGACCTCTGATCATAGATTTGCAAAATCTGTTTCCGGAAGTAAGCAAATGAACAGAGCAGTTAAAATTACAGCATTGCAGAACTGTCTGGTCTGTTCTGTACTTTTGCCAGGAAAAAATGGCATATCCGATGATGATCTGCATTTTGACCCTTTCTCAGAGCTCCTAGCATAAAATCATTAATCATAAAATGATTTCAGCCTCTCTTTAAGACATGGTTTAGTAAAATTTTAGCCATCACACCTTAGTCATCATTTTGTCTAAATTGTTTTCTTGGCCTATTCAGCTAAGTAATAAAGTACGACAGGTACAAAAAAATTTAGTGCTGACATGCAAGCATAGTTGAAGGAAGAGATTAAATCCAATCATCTTGGCAGGCTAAAACTGAAACTCCTGAAATGAATTCTGAAGTGCTGCTGCCGTACCTGTGTTTTTCACTTACTCTCCTAAACTGTTTTGTTTCATCCATAAGCTGAATTCTACCAAACTTGCAGTCAAATAATTTTCAAACCTATGTTCCTTATAGGATATGTGTTTGTAGCATTTCCAAGTCACTGAATTAACATAAAAAAGAATGGGACTGCAAATACTTATTTGTTGTTGATATGCTGAAAGCTCATAACTTTGTATGCAGAGGTTCTAGTTCCCTGCTCTCTCCTAGTGGTAGGTTGTTATTCAGTGGATGTTAAGGCAATGGATACAGCATTTCCAGGAAGTGTCTTTTCTTGATCATAGAGATTGATAGGAGGAAGATGTTCAAGTTTCAGTTGTTCCCTTTAACGAGGCAACTTCTGCTTCCCTCTACATGGAGTTTACAATGCCACTGTTGAAATTCACACCAGTTTTAATGTAATTGCTATGAGTAAAAGGATACTGTTTGTATTTTGTGAGTGATTGTAAAGTTTCCAGACACTGCTAAGAACAGAATTTGAATATGAAATGCCTTTAAACGTTATTTAAATAACCATCCTGATGGCAAGCTCTTTTGTTCATCTGTGGTAGCTTATGTTAAATAGTAAGTCATAAAGCACTGCGAGTCTAGTGCAAGACCCTCATACGTTGAATTCAAATTCAGGTCCAAATTTGGAGCAAATTTTGCTTAGAACATGCAGAAGTCACAAAGGAATAGATCCTATTTTGCCACAAAATCATGGATTTCTTCTACTTCAAGGCAGTCCAGTGAAGTCAATTTGCTGCCTTTTGCCTAGGGAACCTTGGTTGAGTTATCCAGTAGGTCACAGTAGAGATTGGCTGGTTTCTGTAACAGTGCAAACTAAACTTTCCCTGCTCTTCTCTATTAGTACTGGATGTGCTTGTGCCTGTGTGGGACCACACGGGAGTTCCAGTTAGTTACAGTAATTTGTAAATGGACTTAGATGATGCAGAAGTAGTTCAGTTTCTTTTCTAGGATGATTTCTGTGGACAGTTCTTTCATTTACCTCCTTTAACACACATGTGCAGCAAATGAGTCCAGAGGTTCACAAGGTTTTGTATGTTGATTTTTTTCCTGGGTAACACTTTGTCTTTGCTTCTGACTGCACTCCTGTGTGCAAGATGAGACACCAAAGTATACTCAAGTTCAGTCTAAATAGGATGCAAGTCAGGTTAGTGGTAAGAGTAGTCAGTGCCTGTCCATGAGGGGTTTTTTTGAGATCTTCTTCTGTCACCCCAATTTACAGGTTATGTCTGCTCCACTGCTGTCTCTCTTTGATCCTTAACAGAGTGGGATTACTTGGCTTTAAACATTCTTGGATCATAACATTTATGAATGTCAAGATTAGAAGTATTACTTGGACTTTGTACAGCTCTAGACAAGTGTACTTCTTTCCAGTGGGAACTTGCTCAAATGTCAATTTTATCTTCTCCTGTCCAGGTTTTTGCAACATGCTTGGTTTGGAGAGGCCTTACAGGAGCACTTTAATTGCTTTAGGCCATTTTTGTTGGCACAAAATGGGGAACTTTTCTCCATCCATTTTCCCTCACTGTGTTTTGTGGGTGTTCAGCATTGGTTGCTCAGAGTGGGGTGGTTTTCTTCTGGACTTTGATTGTTATACTGTGTTAAGAATTGTAGATCCAAGTTATCTAATCCCTGTCTCTTGAATAGTGTTCTCTTGAATCCATACTGGGAATAGCATTTCTGTCAATTGCAGTGAAAGCAATTAGCTGTTTTCTGGTTCTAAAGCTATAGCCATCAGAAAGAATATTTGTGTCTGAATACCTTAAGGTCATACTGGAATTTGTTGTACAAGGCTCTAATTATCTGGGCAGATACATGCAGGGAGAAGTGAGTACTTTCTTTTCAATTTATGAGAAAAAAATAAGTACTCTGTAATAACAGGTTGTTAGTACTAAATATTGGCTTTCTTCAACAGTATTCTCAGGACTAATAAGAATATTTTAAGTATTTCTGTTCAGGTAAGTTTGATGTAGCAAGAAATTTGCTGATAATTGCTATAAATGTGCTTTATGTATTATGTTTCCCCTCATGTATGGCTTTAATATTTTCAGTTGTTCTTGTCATCAAGAGCTCGAGGGTACAGCTATGTCTGCCAGACTGTGGATTATTCAGATAATGTTTATGAAGTTAGGGTGAGTATTTCCTTTTTGTATTTGTATATGAATGTGTGTAATATATAGCACTACATGATGGTTTAAGCCTTGTCTGAAAACAGTGTTTCCACAGCTGCTGTCAGCCATGACTGTATCCCGTTACATCCTCACAGGCCACTTCAGGTTTGACTACTTTGTACGTAGCAGGTTTAATCAAAGTGCATCAGCATATTTCTACTTTCATCTGACTGCTACAAGTAAGGGCAGTCTTAAAGATACCATCCTTGGCTTCATCCATAGTTGTACAATCCAGGGTAAACTTTGTGTACATACCTTGGTTCCTAGATTTGCTGAAGTTTGTGATACCAGGGTAACCACATTAAAGGTGGTGTGTTCTAGCTAGATCAAAGCGAGATTTGTCAGCTTATCTTGTGGTTGCACTTCACCCATACTGGTGAGGCAACTCTTTGTCTCCTTTACCCGTGCTTGGCTTTGTGAGGTCTTGCTGGCATTTGGCAAATGTATTATCAGTACATTTCATTGTATGATCTTAGATTTCAAATATCTGGGCTTTGTAAAACATCTAAATTAAAAGCAAAGTGCAGATACTTGTTCATTTTCGTAATGCTGTTGATTAGCTCATGTACTAAACCTTATCGTCCAGCAGAGCTGACACCTGAGAATCTCTCAGCTGTTCTTGCAAGTTTCATGTGCAGCTTAGAACATGTTCCTGAAAATGCTATATGAAAGTATGATATAGTCTAAATGCATTATGATTATAGCACAGTTTAAAAAATGTCTATGAGGTGGCTGTTCATGGATAGTGTTACTCAAAAGCTTGTGCATGTGGCAGGGGTGGTAGTGAGAAAGAAAGGTTTGAGTCTTACACCTTCTTTATAATGGCTGATATTGCAGAACAGCTCTGTGTGTAGATTTTTATTGGCCTTATGGTAGTTGTCAGTCTTTCACCTTTGCCAGTACGGTGCTCTCACTATTTCGGTCACTAGAATGATTCTGTTAAAAATTTTGTTGAAAAATAAGATCTAGCAAAGTATAGCAAATGCTTGACAGGTTTGGGGCTTTTAGTAGATAAGCAAAATAGAACGCCCTTCTACTTAGCTGAATGACATTGAGGACTGGTATGCCATATAATCAAAGAATTTTTATATTAGCTAAATACGAGCAGTATTCTGTTTCATAGCCTCACTTTTAGGTGCACTTATCTGTGGGAGGCAGTGGAGACGTCAGACCTGCTCGAAAGAATCATCATCCGTTTTGTTTGTTGTGACAAGCAGAGCATTATTGTACAATGAAATAAAGGCAAAATGACCTGAAGGATGTATGTATACTATATAATATGTCCAGAGAGGAAGGATTGCTTTAGCAATATATACTCTTTTGAATTCCTGACTTTTTAATATTTTTTTAAAATGTCCTTTCCCTATATTTGTGGATTTGCAGAAAACTTTTCTCTGAAGTTTTAAGTTGTAGCGTGTTCAGTTTGCAACTGAGGGAGTCAAGGAAGGAAGGAAAATTGAGTTCTCTCAAGTTGCTGCAGCAGCTGTATAGTATGTTATCAGTCAAGATTCTTATCTTGATCATTTTCTGGTGGTTCTTTTGAATGAATTCTCAATCTAGGTAAATAGATTGCCAGTAGAAAATGATACTTTCCACAGGTGTACTTTGTCTAACTGAGGATTTTGGATACATTTCTGTCCTGCTTTACAGTATATCATGCTCTGCATTTAGAAGGAATGTTGGTTTTTGACACTGTCAGACAAAAAAAATTAACCCAAAACCCAAACTTCCTCAAGATTTCTTTCGCCATTGTTTTTCATAATATAAACCTGCAAAAGCAATATTAAAATGTTTTTGCAGTTTTGAGTATAGAATTTATAAGCATTTTAGCACATCTCTCACACCCTTTTAGTAGATCTAGATACTAAATGTCTAGCATTTATTGGCACCAGGTTTGCTCTGCAGAGAAATGCTGCACTGCAACAGTAGAATCAATTACAAATGCAATGGCTATATTTGCAAGAGAATGAGTAAATAAATTCTGTGTTGCTCAGATAAAGAAGGCTGGGACTAACGCACATGGAAACAGCACTGAGCCCAGAAGGCATTATGGAACATTCTCTGAAAAGCAGAGCTTCATATATGACTTTAATTTAGGGCTTTGGAATTTGGAACAAATACTGAGAAATGTGAAACTGATTGTATATAGTGGTCTAAATGGTAACATAGGATCCTTGGTGGGGCCTCTGTTTCTGGCTTTTTGGGAATGTGCCAGTGTGGTATTGCCATCACATTGAGTGGCCTCTTTTGTCTAAAGCTCTTGATCAAAATAAGGGGTCGTGAAACCATCCTTTGTCCTTCAAGGGAGTATGGAGAGCTCCCAGAAAACAGTTCCCAAAAAAAAAAAAGTTTGGCTCTCCTGGATACCAGAGAATGTCTTTCCCTGCCTCTCCAACCCGTATCAAGATAGTCAGTCAATGATTTTAAGGGAACAGTGTAAGGGCATGTGGTGGCACTTCCCCTGTATAGTTCAGCAGCACCAGCGACCTGTAGCTCAGAGACCTCTAAAGACAGACATAGCCTCTTTGGTTTTGCCAGTTTTAAAGGGGATGTTTTTCCACGTGTTTGTCTGTATATTTTCTTCAACTTTATCAATCTTCTGGCTTTCACAGATGATAAATTATGTAGGTAGTTTACACAAAATGTGAAGAAGCTGGTCCTCCTACTTATTGTTTTGAACCTGCCTACACCTGTTAATCTCATTCAGGCTCCCCTGGCTGTTCTACAAGAAGCAACGGACAGCTGGAGCAAGCAGGGATGAAAATTAAATTCCACAGTTGCAGAAACATTTGCAGAAATAAACTCCTTTGTGAAGGACTTGTCTGTTGGATATAGTAGGTGGCCACCTTACTGACTGCTGGCAGGAAGTTGAGTGGTTTTGTTGTGAAAAAAAAATGTTCATAGTAGACAAGAAAGAAAAAAGGGAAAAAATCTCTAAAAAAGTATTTAGGGGGATCTACAGATGCATCTTGGAAAAACTTTTTGGTTATATCTTGAGAGTCAAAATAATAAATCCAAAGGGCTGAGGTGTTAAATCCATGCTTTGTTGTACTCCTTTGGGAGCTTCAGTATTTGAAGTGAATGTTTTCGTAACACTGTCTAGCTTAATGTATGTTAGTGTCTGTGAGTAGTCATTTTCCCCTCTGCTTACATTTGTGTGTCCTTGTTTCCCAGGTCAAAGTTCATCTATTTTATTAGCATTTCTGAAGAATTGGGAATTCGGGGTGTGAGAATTAGTTCTTATTTTAAGTGTACTGATTGTAATCATGAAGCTGAGCAATGGTTGTTTTCTGTATTGTAATTGTAATCTGCATTGTTTGTATTTATGTCTAGAGCTTGAGTGGTTTCCTCTTATGAAAAAGACATAATATACTTTAAATTTAAGTGAACTTGACTTCACGAGTTCTGTAAAAAGAATTCTGTAACTGAAAGAGGGAGAAGAGTTCACTATAAAAGCCACTTTAATTTTTCCTGTTGCTGTGACCTTCCAAGAAGTGCCTGTCCCTTCATACCCCTTAATGGATAACTGTCTCCAACCCGAAATGAGGAAGAATGGTGCAGAAACAGAGTCCTGTAATAAAACAGCCCTCCATTCAAAAACCCTACAGCAGGCAGAGGACATGGGATTGGACCTCTTGTTGACCCCCTTAATCCTAGGCTGTAATGTAATCTTTCTGTGCCATCTGGTGTTTTAACAGATTTAGATTGGTACATATGAAAATTACCAGAAAATATATGGTTGTGACTAGTATTGTTCATTACAGGAATGTGCCTTTTTAATGCATGTTTTCTTTTCTTTTAAACTAAATCTTTCTTGCATGCTGTGTCCAAAGAAAGGCTACAGGTTAGGTCATGATTTCTGATGCTTTGCAAAAGAAGTTTAATAGTAGCCACCTACTCCTGACATAGCTTACATATCAGTGTATTGTTCTGCTCTATTTCTGCCCTTTTCACTGATTTTATGCATAGCCTCAGGCAAATGACTTGACATCTGTTTCATTTTTTTCTATAAGCTAATGATGAAAACATCTGCAGAAGTCACTGGAGGTACTGAAATAGATCATCAGTACACAAAACCTATCAGGTTTGAGAGTAAATGGTAGAAAATTTGATGATAGTAAGGCAGCAAAGAAGCTGACAGGCAAAAAAATCTACAGGAACACAAAATCAGCGGGTATAATCTTTCAAAGAATCCTGTTGTTTTTCTTAAGTGATGGGAAGCATTTTGAACAAAAGTTCAGATTATTTTTACCCATAGACTGTAATTGCTTTCTGTGCTAGGAGGAATTCAAAAGAAGAGCAATGAGATGTGTTATGTGACTTGTCCAAGAACGTATACTGAACCTGTGGCTTCTTGGGCATAAGAAGTATTTTTGTAAGATTTTTGTTCACTTATATTTTGCTCTGTGTCACAGTAAATTGGCTATTTGCTTATTGGCTATTTGACTTATTGTTCCCCTATTTCATTAACAAAAATGTCCATTTACTTTATAAAAGATTTTATGGCAGTTTGCTTGGAACTGACCTACTGGCCCTCTAAAAGTTTCTTGGAAGGGAGGACTTCCAAAGAGCTAAACTACTGCAGTGCTGGATTGTCATTTTATGGATATAGAGTCCAAAGTGTTTATTCTTAACTTATGAAAAGATGCTTATCTTAATTTATTTAAGAGATACAACTTTAGCAAAGACCTGTAAAAGATGCTGGACTGTTATGCTAACCCATTGGGTGTGAGACAAACCTTGATGTGGGTGTTATTAAATACCTGGCTACCTGTCCCAGAGGCAGTACCGGATATTGAGCAATATATATATATACATATATATACACACACACACACACATATATATATGTGGTTCTTGCATCTTGCCTGTGTGTCTGGGAACTTCAAGATCTGCGGGAGTCACTTTGCTGTCATTAAGCCTCTCTCCAGCTCTAGATATTAATATCTCTTTGTATAAAACTGAAGAAATCTGCCTCCTCTTCCCAAGACCCGAAGTAGGCTAAATCACGTCCAGAGAGTGAGAAGGGTGTTCATTAATGGATCCATAGAAGGCTGCACTTTGGCAGCAGTAAGATGTGCAGTCCCTCTGGGAAACTGCAGAGCCTGCAATGCAGATATGCAGCACTCTTCTCCTATGCTGCATTTTTGCTTCTGTTGTAATTTCTCCTAAACTGTTTGCCAGACCATTTGTGGCTGTGGCAAATGTAGTCTGTGGAGAGATGTTGTCCTTTCCCACTGGTTTGGAGAGGTGGAGGAAAACACTGTGCAGGGCTGTAGCATCACTCTCTACAGGTCATTATGATTCCCCTTTCTCTCACCTACGAGTATGTGTGTAGTTGGGAAGGGAAGCTACTCTGTGTTAACTCTCTTTTCTTCTGTCTTCCCTGGGGACTGAGGGGGTGGTGGGGTTATTTCACACCACGTTAAGTTAAGAAAGTCTAATTTACCATCAACTGAGTCCTGAAAGACAAGGTGAACTTCTCACAAATAAGTGTGTTGTGACATTGCCTGCTCTCCTTGCTGGTGGTACGAATTCCAACTCTTGGTTTTTTTTTTCACTCTCTGTGTGAGTCACTGTCTGGTCCCACCCTTGCATAACAAGCTAGATGACTTACAATGCCAAAACTAGACTTGTTGCTATGTTTTGGGATCTGGGAGGGAGTCCCTACCACTACCATACTCCCATCATAGCATTAGCATATTGCTACACAGAGCTTCTGGGCTTTACTTGCTTTAACAATATCCTAATTTCAGCCGGAAGCCTTGTTTATGTTGCATCCTGGGCAAGATTTGCTGTGATGGGTGGATTAGAAAAAGAATTTTGGGTGTGTAGCACTGCCCTGTTGGGTAGATGGGTTATATCTGTTCAGTTTTTATGATTCCTGTGGTCTCTTTTTTTCTATTCCCTGAATGGCAGAGAGCTACTGGGGGAATGCTGCTTTACAGAGGGAGTTACTGAGCAGGCCAGAAGAAGCTGAGGGAATACTGCTATAAAGAATGTGAAATCTGTACTGCACCTAACTTTTTTCGTATCTTTCCACCCATATGCCTGTGGTACTGAAGGTTTCAACCTTTGCAACTTCGTTTTATCATAATGTTTCTGCCTCATTGTTCTGACCACATCAAAGCGTTGCCTCATTACAAGGGGAAGCCCTGTGGGTGTCTTCTTCCAAAAAGCTTAGGAGAGAATGAGGACACAAACTCCCCGTGTTGAACTGGTAAACTGTTCAGATATGGCAAACCTTTTAGCTATATCAGCTCTTTTTTACAGATGTCATTTGTGAGCAGTAGGCTCAGAATAATCTTCTTCCATAATCTTCTTCCATGTCCAGAAAAGATGAAAGGAGTATTTTTTGTTGTTCTCCTACCATCAGGTGTTTGACTCCACCTCAGCATTTAACCTGGATTTAGGGAAGGAAGAGGTATCCTTCTCTTGCAGCAGATAGATGGTGAGAAATTTATTCCATTCAGCTTGGAATCACTAAAATTTAGTATTCTCTGTTTTTCATTGCAGATAGCTGCTGCTTTATGGTGGTATTATGTCTCTAAAGGAATTGAATATTTGGACACAGTATTCTTCATCCTGAGAAAGAAATTTAACCAAATTAGTTTCCTTCATGTCTATCACCATTTCACCATGTTCACCTTGTGGTGGATTGGTATTAAGTGGGTTGCAGGTGGACAAGGTGAGTTCCCTTCTTCTCATATGCTTTTGACTGGTTAGAAGGGAGAATTATTATTGTTTGCTAGAAATAGAAGAAAATTTCATAGACTTGACTTTATAATATACAAAACTGTTTATTAATGCATACAGTCTCCCTCTGTGGGAAACATGGGGGAGGAAAAGATAGCAGGGCAGTAATCTAGTGAATTGCAAAACTTCTTTTCTTTTCCTCATGGGAATCAATTGCAAGCCTGAAGTTCTGCCTTCAAAAGTATCTGTATCTGTGTGAAACAGAAAGATGTATGCATCTTGCCTAACTTTAATTTTTACAGATACAGAGAGCTGCAAAATCTAATTGTGGGCCACATTCTGTGTGCAAATTTAATGAAGTTAATGGAGATGTTGTTTTGGCATTGTATATGAGTTTGAGGTTTGCTTTTATTTTTATAAAGAGGCATGTATAAAATTCTGAAACCTTCCCTTGGAGGTGAGCCAATAAGTCTGTCAATTCACTTTTAAAACCTATTCATAATGACAGAAGTCTAAATTCATTATCAGCATTTTTTTTCCTTGCTTCCTTTCTAAAGCCTCCATCAAGTAATTTTATTATTATTTATTGCACTGGCCACATCCTCCATTGCCTACACTGTACTCTTGTTCCTGTTGTTTAGCTTTCTCTCTCTCAAATTGAAAGCTCTGCAGAGCTGAGGGTACAGGGAAAATGCCCTGTTCTGTTTGATGTGTATTTTATAGGCTTATGACACTGAAAATACCATATAGTAAACACAAAATGCCATATTATGAACACCAAACTAATATTTTAGGTTTGGTGTTTTGGGTTTTTTTGAGCTACATTAATACTTAATGCATGGGGGGTTTATGCTCGTACTTACTATAGATATTTTGTACTGAGTGGCCACTTACATTGCGAAGAAGAAATATATAAATTCAGTATTTGTGACTACCTTTTAATTTCTCTCACATAATATGCAGGAAGCAGGTACTCAACCAGACATTTCATGATCTTTATTTGCAACTGCACCTAAAAAATAAGTTTATTGAAGGCTGGATGGTTACCTGTGGTCTTGCTTAGAAATTCCCTGGATATCTCAAAAGGCTGTCTCCCTTGTTACCTTTTCAGAATTTTCATGCTAAATATCAGCAGTTTTTAATACAACAGTTGCAACTATTTCCAAATTTCTTTCAAGCTTTGGTGTTCTAGCACTGCCTCGTAGGTTCTAAAGCCTGCAAAAGGAAAAGCAGCCGTTGCTTTTCTGCATTTATGTAGCACCACTGCATAAATGTGGATAGATCTGTGTTCTTCTATTTTCTAGTTGATAGCACATTGCTTACATAGTCAGGTCTATTATAAACTAGACTCTGTTATAACAACTGGGTCCAGACCACACGGGCATCTGAGCTGTTTGATGACAGCAGCTATTGTCTGTATTGCCCTAATCTTATACATTAGAGCAGTTTTGAGCCTCTCTATCAGTGTAAGAATACCTTAACAAGACATAACGTGATTCTGCTAAATGGCTGCTAATCGTGACAAAGCAAAGAGATCTTAATGCAAATGAAACTGCCAACATGGATCTAACATGGATCATTCTGGAAAATGTTATATTATACACTGACATATTTAAGAATGCTGGATATTTTAAATCATAAATAAAAAAACTAAAGATGATTAATTTAGACAAACTTACCCAGCAATGCCTTAAAGTTCTTATAAACACAAGTCAAGTTTTGCTTTGTATGGGTTTTTTTGGCCTATTTAATCAAACTTCCGTGAGAGTTTCTTGACTTCTTGCTGAGAAATGAACCTTTTGCATTAAAGTACAGCTTAAAAGATTTAAGTTCAGAGCCTGGTGCTTTGTACTTTACATTGTCAAATAAAGCTTTTAATAATCCTTTAGAAAAACAATTGCAGTTATACTACAACAACTAATGTAGAATAGATGTTATTGGTGTCTGCTGAACAAAAATCTTATAAAAAGCTTTGGCATAGTTCCATGAAGATGTGACATACTACTTGCATTAACATTTGTTTGTGTCAGCACATGTTGACAGCCACATCTGTACTGTATTATTCAATATTTTGGAGATGGAATCCTGATATGTCCTGTACTTTGTAGTTCTTACTATTAAAAATAATGGAATGAATAATACTAGAAAATAATCTTAATTTTTCCAAAATTACATTATGATCTTCTCTTCTGTTCCTGGACAGCTTTTTTTGGAGCTCAGATGAATGCATTTATTCATGTCATTATGTACATGTATTATGGATTGGCAGCTTGTGGCCCTAAATTTCAGAAATACCTGTGGTGGAAACGATATTTGACCATATTGCAATTGGTAAGTAAAATTTCTCCTTTGGAGATAAAAGGTGCTGCTTCTGAGTGGATTTGCATTTGCAGAGCTTTGGAACAGATGCTGCTCCTTCCAAAAGTTCTTCTCTGTCTGACGCTCCTCAAGTTAGAATACTTCCTGGAGATGGAAGCATTTATTCAACTTCAAAAAAAAATATGAAGCATAGATAAAAGTTGTTTAAGTCCAATGCTTCCTTGCTGGTTGTTTCAACTGAATTGCAAAAACATGTTCTAAATGTAGAGAAAATCCAGATTGCTTATTATCTTCTCATTTTCCTGTTTCTGAAGACTGATACCAGATGCTACAATAAATTTGGTGTTCCTGGTCAAGCATAGATGTGCCTGCATGAATGTGACAGCCAAATACAGCTTCCCTACCACCTCCCAGTTCAGCAGTTTTCATTACTTAATGAATTGGTATAAATTTATGCACTCAGACCTACAGCATATATCCAGACCTTTTTGATTCTATATTTTCTGTCTTTCAGGTGCAGTTCCATGTGACTATTGGCCACACAGCCTTGTCTATTTATATTGATTGTCCTTTCCCTAAATGGATGCACTGGGGTGTCATTTTCTATGCTGTCACCTTCATTTTCCTGTTTGGTAACTTCTACTATCGGACATATAAGCTGCCCAAGGAACCTGTAAAGAATGGCAAAATAGCAAATGGTGCTGTTGCAAATGGAGTAAGCAAACCAGAAAATAATGCGGTGGTGGAAAATGGAAAAAAGCAGAAAAAGGGAAAAGCAAAAGGAGAGTAACCTGATCCAGGCCTTAACCCTTGTTGGCAGTGAGGAACCTCCAGTTTGGTTTATAAAAGGAAGAAAAAAACACTATCTGTACCAATTAACCTTAGGTTACTGAAGAGCTAGAACACAGATATTTTCATTATTTATGAAGATTGTTTTAAGAACAACACTAAAGTTGAATTTCTATTGTAATTATGTAATTATCATGCATACGGTCTCTGTGTAAACTTGTAGACTGCTGGTGTTGGTGAATGTAAGGAAGAATTGCAGTTGATTCCATGTTTAGCAGTCCAAAAGTTAATACTACCATTGATAAAGGCAGTTTTGTTGGCATCCACATTTCTCGGGGGGGTGGGAGGGGAAGGGAAGGAAGTAGCATTTGAATACTTGTGCTTTCTTTCCAGAAAATTATTAAATTTCAAATTATGACGTATTATCTAATCAGAATGCGCAACTTTTCTTGTCCTCCTTGGAGAGTACCTTCAGACAAAATATGTGCTGTCAGAACAGTTGTTTGACTTTTCAGACATTACTTGATTTAATTGAGTATCTGTTACAGTTTGGTTTTTGTTTTATTATCTTTTTCTTGTGTGGAAATATACCTACCTCTTCGTCTGCTGAAAAGAATATTGAGCATTAAATAACTGGTTTCTGAAATACGGAGTCCTTTAATCTAAATATCCGTTAATACTAATTCAGAAGAAGGTAGTTTTCCCTGTGGGAATAAAAGGGATTTTTGGTGGTATCCTTTGATCAAGTCATCAATAACCGTTTTTTTAATGTAAACTGAAATTTTGGAGTGGTACTTTTAGTAGGGCCAAGTCAAGAATACATTTTAAGAATGTATAAATATGAACGAATATATTGGTTGAAGCAAGCAGTAAAAATATGCCTGCTGCTTGTTGTCCGTGACCTGCATTAAATCCGTGGTGCTGACTGATACTCAAAATGGTGAGATAAAATGTTATGGTAGAGAGAAAACAGCATGTAATTGCATTTAGAAATGTTGTGTGCATGAGTAGTCATGCTAACTACAAGACCATCCCTTTATTGGGAGAGAGAATTTGGTTTAAAAGGACTAAATACAGTAAACATAAAACGTTGAAAATATTGCTATTGCTTGATACCTGTTGAAACTCTATTTGTTAGACAGAGTATTGCTGATTGGTCACCATTTTAAGTCAAAACTGCTAAAATAAGTGGAAACTTTTAGATGGATTTTCATTTACATGTTACATAAAGGACTTTTTACCATTCCTTTTGTGAAGAAAATAGGGAAAGATTTATACTCCTTCTGAATAATGTGATTACTAGGAGATACATTTTGAGCTGCTTAGCATGCAATGAGTAGAAGGTGGGTGGAATTAGAAACTATATCCTGAATTACTGTGTTCCTTGGCCATCACTGCAAGAGCTGCATTGTTACTGTCCAAATGCATTCCCCCCCAGCTCTGGTCAAAAACATATCCAGAGGTAGCAACAAACATATATCTGGGGAGTGGCACCATTGGTGCAGGAAGAGTACACGGAGCTGTAAGTGTAAAGTGAGTGACGTGCTTAATAGATTTTTGCATCTCAATCATCCATTCATCTGTTTATAATATGCAAGCAGGTCACATCTTCTATGTCTCGGGTTTGTCTCATCTCTATACAAAAAATCCACCTAAACCTAAAAAACGGGTCCTAGGAAAAAGAGTTTTGGATATAGTCTGTTGTATTAAAAAATAATTCCTAATGCTGGAGTTGGATCAGCTGGAAGGTGGTTCACCCCTAATCACCACCACTGTGGATTTTTGGGCAGAATATGGAATTGTGAAAAACTGTGTCTGCTGAACTCAAATGCATGTGACCATAAAGTTTCTTGGTTTCTGTGTCTTGTGATTCTTCCAGCCTTTGTAATGATGCTTTTTACATTTGCATAACTGTGTATTTATGTAGTGTGGCATGGGGAAGAGGGACGGTGATCTACCCTTCCTTCTTGGACAAATGCCACTACCCTTTACCAAGCCAAAATGCTGGCTGACTCCGTAACTTTGGAGTGGCTAAAGGAATAAATAACTACAAAGCAGATTTACAGCACACCTGCTGCTCCAAGGTAGTGGCTGGTGTGAATACACTTACTCTACTGTAATTTCAAGGTAGTTTACCCCACTTTGATTAAAAGGTAGCTTCTTTCTGTTTGCCATGGGATGTGGGCAGCTAACTTATAATTCTGTATCGTTCCTTGAATTGTGTTAAATTGGTTGTTTGCTCTGTCGTTCATTCAATAAGCCGGATCAGCTAAACTGATACTCTCAATGTGATCTAGCTCTGAAACAGCATAATGGGGAGTATTCCAGTACAGGTTCAATTATGTCTTTGCTACACTTTCTGAGTTAAGAATTATGTCTTTTATGATGGCAAATATTTCAATAACTGAAAGTTAAATCATCTTTCCTCCTCATCATGCATGGAAGTGGATTAAAGTTGGTGGCAACTTGAACCCTATTGACAGAACTTGAGTAGAAGCATACTGTCAAACTCTGGGGTAATTGTTAAATTCTAAGAAAAAGTGAAAAAACTCATTGTGAGAATGTTATGTGTACATGCACATCATGTTGTCTGGCCCTGTGCATAAAACCAGTGTGAGAGATTGCAATTTCATGGAAAAACAAAAACCACAGTTATTAAGTTACTGGAACACTGCTGTTTTGAGTACATCTTTTGCGATATGACTTTCCTAGGTCTATTTATGATATATTTGATTGTTCATGTAATTCAAGTCCCATTACAATCTTGAATATAATGGCCTTATTAAATGTGCATTTTTGTAGGCATGGTCTTGAGTGCAATATTTCTGTTTCTGACTATGCAGCCAGACTCATAGAATACAGGGCTGAACTTGTACAGCTTTTTGCTTTTCAAAATATGAGGCAATAATGCACATGTGAAATACTGACAGATTCATTAGAGTCATCTTTGAGTCTAAGGAACCTTAACATTTTGCCATGAAAGTATGTATAAATATGTGTATGTTCTATACACAGTGCTGAAATTTAAATTATACAATCTACTTTGCAGGGTTATTGGGTTTTTTTTCTTCTAAATCCTTTCAATTTATTGAAAAATTAAATTCAAACCATTTAGAACTTTTCTTTTTTGCCAACGAATGATAATTTTTTTGCTAAGAGTTCTGAAGCTCTTGGACCAGAGTCTCATAAATATTTGATGCCATATAAGTAATACCATTTCATTTAGCCTCATCTCTAGCAGTGACAGTTGTTGGATTATTTTAGCACTTTTTCAGTGTAAAGTAAATACGAATTATCTATACATGTGTGTATATATGTGTACACATACATAGTGTATGTGTGTGTGTATATATGTATGGGTTCTTAGCAGATTCTTTCAATATGTGAAGTAAATTATATTTCTTGAATGTGAATTTGGCAGGAGCTAATAGAATGATTCCTACAGCTCCAGCAGTAAAATAAAGCAGTTTTTGTTCCACAGATCCAATATCAGTCTTGCAAACATAAATAGTGTTTTTCAGTCATTTTAGACATAGGATGGCAGACAAGACAGAGTCATTTCTACCAGTGTAATAAGTATTCTGAGGCATCAGCTGTAGATTCTGAGGGGAGGGATCTCAACTCAGGGTAGCTGGGGAATTATGCTGTGTTGTAGTAGGGATCATTTTAGTGTGAGTAACTTGCTCCAGGTGAGTCTTTGAGATCATTGCAATCATATTCTCTGTTTAACAGAAAACTTTTAAAAATAAATCATAGAGGCGTAATACCATTTACATTGGAGAAGACCCTTAAGATGACTGAGTCCAACCATTAAACAAATGTTTCTCTGTAGGTTCAAAAGCATGGCCTATTTGATTATAGGACCATCAATTACTTCCAGCTCCAGATCAGGAGAAAAAGGTGAAGGCAAAATGAAAATGCTGCACATTTTTTTTCAGGTTAACCTAAGGGCACATTTCTTCAGAGTAAACACTTGAACTGCATGTGCTGGGAGGTAAGGAAGGATAAATAGCTTTTGTGATGCAAGACTTAAGTCCTAAAATACCTTACAAGCACTAGCTATCTCTTCAAAACTTGAATAAAATTGTTCATGGTGCATAAAGTTAAACCTTGCATGAAGCTAGTGTGGGCTGAGAGTCATGTTTAAAATGAGATCTATTTCAGTTAAAATTGAAGAGAATGGGGAGCTAATTAACTATCTGGATAGTGTATTTATTTTGGTTAGAAACACAGACTTAGCTAATTTGATACATAAAGCTAGACACCCATATGACATCTCATTGCACTGCAGTCTGATGCGCCGGACCCTTTGCTAGTGTAAGCAGAGGGAGCTCCATGGAAATCAGTGGGTGGGTTCCCATTTACCTCAGCAGAGTATGTTGAGCACTAAAGAGCAGAGAAAATACTTGCTTTCTGCCAATATCCCAGGAGGATTGAGGGAAATGTATGGTTCAGGGTGCTGCTTTTGCATAAGGTGTTCATGCTTTTGTAAACATTAAAAATAAACATTACTTTTTTCATGCTGTTTGAGTTTGGTTTTATACATTCTGTAGTATGTTCTTCTGTGTCCCATCTTGCTTCAGGATGCCTGCTAATTTCAGTGTTGTGCAGATCATGTGATGTAATCTGTTTTGTTGCCCAGAAGTTTGAGAAAACCATTTTTGTGACACATCCTCCCATTTTAAGGTTACAGGGACTTCCTAATTTTGAATATTGTCCCCAAATAATAGTGTAGGGGCTTTGAAATCACCCTTAGGGAACTGACTGAAAATGGGATGCCCACTTAAACAAAAAAAAACCCCTAAGTTTCCTTATTTGGTCTTGGAAGTGTTAACAATTAGGAATACAATTAGCCATGTTTAGCTTTTGCTGGATGCTGTGTGGTGTTAATGTTGTCTCTCATCCCAGAGAATCTGGAGCACTTTTGGCATTAGGTGCAATTCATGATTATGTGTTGCTGGGTACAGTAAGTTCTTTCATTGTCTGCCAAGTATGATCACTGTAATCAACCTTTTAGTATCAAGTTGCACCCATGTTGCGCTCCTAGAACCTAAATGCAAATAGCTATTCCGGATGTCAAGTAGTAGAGAATCAAGTCTGCCATCATAGCAAAATACGGTGTGGTCAATTATGTCTTGCACAATTCTCAGCTGTTGCTTCAATCCACTGCTTACTCCTCCCTGGAATCAGAAAATACACCAACTGCTCAGAGCGGGATTTGTCCCTTAGGTGATTAACATATGCTGGAGTAGGCTCTCTCTGCAGGCATCTTTCTCATAACTCTATTCCCCACCAGTAAGTAAAAATAAGAACACGTGATCAAATCAGATTCATTGGATGATTGGTTAGAAGAGACTGGATCCTCTGATGTTCAATTTTCTTTTTTGTATCACTTGCTTCTTAACATCTGAGAAATTGGGGTTGGGTGCGGGAAAGGTTTTATTACCTGTTTTCTTGCTCAGCTCAAAGCACTGGGTGAACGTGGGCTACTCTCAGACACCCACATGAAGCATGTAGTCAAAGACAGCTTTGAAGGCAGTACCTTCTGTGGACTAGTGCCTTTCAGTGTCTTTTTATGCTTGGGACTTCTAGGTCACCTCATGAATGCACACATGCGTTTCTGTTGACTGCCTGACATGTCAGTGACGTCACATTTGACTTAATTACAAAGATACTTATTGATGGGCAAGTTTATGTCTCTTGGTCATCCAGGCCCTGATTAGTGCACACTATAAAACAGTGCTGGCAGTTCCTGCCACAGCGCCACATGGTCAGTGCAGCTTTGAGGAAAAAAGCTGTTTGCATTTTGATTCAGTAGGTTGGAATTGATACAAGCTCGTATGGCATCACTGCTATCTGTCAAATCAATATCAGGTAGCTTTTAGTCTGCTAAACAAAAAGAAATCTTTGATTTTTGAAATGATTAAAAGTGTTTTCTGTCCTTATCTTTAGTTAGAGAGCTATTGTTCTTGCAGTGGTATAACCTTAATTTGTTTGAGAAGAAAACAACTTTTATGCTAGTATTTTTTGGAGTGTATTTATGAGAGAAAACCAGAGAAATACAAGAAACAACTTGGGCCAGGAGGTAGAGAACACGAGGTAATTGCTCCTCTAGTTTTTGCCATTGCCCCTAGATGTTGCAGGAGTTAAATTACTACTCTATAACTGTTATTGCTGTATATTCATTACAGATGCTGTAATGGTATACAAGAAGTGTACTTGTGCATCCTGAAGTACATTCTGAAGTAAATAAAAATTTGCTTTGTCTTAAATGACAATCAAGAGAGCAATTTATCTAACTACAAATGCTTGGAGTGAAAGTAATGACAAACATCATACTCATGCATTGGCAGGACTGACTGTATTTTCTCATTAATAATTTTCAGAGCTTCTGAGTAGCTTCTTGCTGTTACACAAAGCCCTCCAAAGCTGAAAATCGATGTATAACTGCAAAAAACCTATTTTTGCAGAGCTTCTGTTACTGCATTGTTTATTTTTTGTACATGTATCTTCAGGTCAGGTGGTTGATTACTAAATTATTCCAGAGGGGGATGTATGTCGTAGAAAGATCTTGTAGTAGCCGCAAGTCAGTAAAATGTTAAAATGAACTCTGGGGTGTTTTACAGTCAAGGGTTTCAAGTCCATGGCATCATTTGGTCCACTGGCTTCACCTCAAATGCTGCTCTTGGGCACAGGGTACAGCAGTCTGAGTCTACCCAGCCTGATAGGAGTTTTTTTACTGAACAACAGATTCTCACCTGGACATTGGTGTTACCTGGTTTCGACACATTTGGCAGATGGCACAGAAGTAGTCCCTGGGCCAAGGAGGAGTGGGTTTTTTTTTTTTGTAGTTCTACCTATTCTCAAAACACCAAAATTGGCAGGGGGTGTTGGAACATTTTCTGCTGACAGCGTCAGGTACAGAGTTTGAAGAAAATGTGTCCCTGGATTCAGTACTTGTAGAGAGCCTAGCGTGCTTTTCAGTTCTTAGTTGCTTGACATAAAGCAAAAATGCTGGAAATGCTCCAATTAAATCGGAAAAAAACCCACGACATTGTTAGGATTTATTCAGAAAATGAGATTTTAGGTAGTAGCTAGTTTTTTACTGGAAAATTCCCCTTTTTTCCTCTTTGCCCTCTTCAATCACTGTTCATGCCTTTCTGCTCTTCTAGAGTGGCTCCTTGGATGAAGATTGTGATGTGTGTTCAGGGAATAGTTTACTGCTGTGATTTGTCACTGGGGCATGTGGAGTGGCTTTTCTTGCAGTCTAAAATGCCAAATAGCGGCCACACAGTCTGAGCAGCTTGAGTTGTAACAACATTTTTTGTTTAATGATCTCAAAACTGGGTGTTACGGATACAAAAAACTAGAAGAAGGAGCAGCTTTTATTAAATTTCATCTTCCTGCTTAACAAATATGGGGCTACAAGGGCAAACTCCAGTTTTATGTTCTATGATATGAAGGCACACTGTACATTCATAACCAGAGCTTTTGGCTGTGAGGGACAGAGAGTTTACTGCGCTATAAAATCACTTTGTTAGAGATTTTATACTGAACTCTTCTGTGATGACAATTTAATAAAAAACAGATTTTTATATAAATCTGACTTTTGGGTATTCTTATTTTAAAGTCAGGTAAGTTTTCTTGCACAGGTAAAATCCCTCATTGTGACTTCTGATGCTTTTTGGTATTCTCTAGGTGAAGTTTCACTTATTTCAGTGAGAATTTTCACTAAGGACAGTCCATGATGCTAACAGAATTTATAAAAGTTTACTCACCATCTAGACCTCACATTGCGCACTAAGAAATTGGGAGGATAATAGAAAAATAAGGACCAAAAACTTTAATTTTTTTTTCTATTTAGTTCTTTTTTTTTTTTTTGAAGACTTCAAAATGAAGGTATAATTACTTTAGTAAAATACTCAAAGTGGCATTTTGAATTTACGCAATGTTGGCTGTGGCAGAGTTCTTACAGAGAAAACCCTGCTTTGTGCTGCAGACCAGTGCATGGGCAATTTTTTTTCTTGCTTTATGGCACTTTATTAAATCTGCTTTTGATAAGGGATGAGATATGAGACTTGTATGTGCAATGCTTGTAACTCAAACTCTCCTTAATGCCTCTGATTGCACCAGCACCATGGAATACACCTGTAGTACCATCTTGATAAGCAGTTGGCATAAGTTGCCTGTCTCACAGGTCTATAAAATCTCTTGGATCCAGAAGGTGTTGTCTGAAGCCTGTTGAAAGCTACAGAGGTATTGATTTACTGAAATCCTTGAGCTGAACCATTAGAACAACAGTCTCAGTTCCAAATTAAGCAAGCCTGTAATTTTTTTCATACTCAGACTCACAGGGTGCCTTTCAAAATATGTTTCAGGACATTTTTGGCAGTGAGACAATTTCTCATTCTTTCAACACCTTGAGTCTGACTTTGACAGCCTCTGGTCCAGCCACTGGCTACCGGGGAACAGCACTGGGCTCTCTGCAATTCATGGCAAGTATTAGAAGATGGCTGTTCAGCTCAGTAGGAGATGCACTAAGCAGAAGGAATCCATTTACTTTGTAACATGTTTTGTTAGGAATTTAAACTGACTGGGGAATAAGTGGGTTTTTTAATCTGACCAAAATATTCTTGATATTTTCTTCACATTATCTCTTAATTTATGTTTTCATGGGGAGTAGGAACATGTGCTGTAGGAACAAAGAGATGCACAAAGCATTAGTGGTTCGCTTGCTTTTGCATTGCAGGGGTGCTGAAAATAACATCATGTTTTAGCCAGACAAAGGATTTGAGACTCTGTTCTCAATTTAATTTTTGGTGTAGCAATTTTGGCAGCATGACATCTTGAGGCAATGTAATTCTTTGTTTGTTAAAACAGCAGCAGAATGCTGTGCAGTGCCTCCTTCACTGAGCAAATTTCCCATTATAAGCATAGTTCCAGACACCAAGATTAGTTCTCAACATCATTGTGACCTGGTGAGCAGTACATTCTGGATGTAAATTACAGATTTAAAAGAATTCCATAATCTGCCACAAAATCGATATAGTCAACAGCTTTTTTTTTTCAGCACTGTGACTAGGCCAGGATATAGAGAATTATTAGCTGCAAAAGCTATGTTTAAGAACTAGGAATTCAGAAAAAAAAAAAAAAAACCAAACAGGTTGTTTATGTTCTATTTCCTTGGTTTTAGTATGTTTTAAAAGTCATTGCACTCCATACAACTTTGTCATCTCTTTCTTCAACATTGAGGAGTAAGGTAAAGAAAAGAAAAATCCCTGAACTTTGCTCATTGAGGTTATTACTTACAGTTCTTTTTGTGCCCTCTGCTATTTCAGTAGCTAAAGCAATCAAATTAAGAAATGCCCGCATTTTTGCTTATTAATGCTATTTATTTTAAGAAAATCAGTATCAGATTTTAAATCCCCAGATGGAGCCTGTTTCTCTTTGTTACTTAGATAAAATAGCCATTACAGTCATGAAGAATGCTTTAAGGAAGAGATTGACGATATACTCAATCAGAGGTGGGGGTGGGCTAATTAACTATATTTCTTGATTTCTTTTTTTCAGCTGTTATAATGCAATCTGAATGTTTATGCCAGAATTTCAGGTCTTGAAACTGGAAATTCTGGAGCAAAAGGAGCATTTTATGTCAGCAAGGAGGAATTCATCCATGCCCAGCGGGATGGCCCTGCTGCCCCATGAAAGTTGAAAGAATAAGAAATCATAGCAACACTTGCCCCTGACCCACTTTTAAATTACAACATTCTCATCACTGGTAAATCCTATTTCTTGGAACTGGTTTACCTTTGAGGACTTATGGGATTGACTGAGCAGCAATTTAAATATGTAAATAAATAAAAATAACAGATGTTGAATATCTGTTCCAGGTGATTTAGTCGGGAAAGTGAAAATTCCCATAGCTGGAAACTGCGTCCACTTGCAAAACATTTTCTAAGTGTCACTTCAATTTAGCAGGTTTGCACAACCTGCGAGCTGTTGCCAGATTGCAGGATGAAGGGATGGATACAGGTGAGTGGTGGTGATGGCAGAGACAGCTGGATGATGCATTTCATTACAGTGTTTCCTTGGGAAAACTTGGAGCCCTTCTTAACTGCTGGTGTTTTCTAAGGAAGAGCTAAATAACCTGGCATCAATAGGAAGGGCGTTTCTGCAGCTCCACCTCCACCGCTTTAGAACTTTAACTGATGGGCAATCTTAAAATGGCTTTTCTGGCATCTGCCTACCACAAAAGCAAAAGCTGCTCTTTCCAGAGCTCCTCAACACTGGTAAAAGACCACTCTCAGTTCTTTAGCTTTGGGGTATTTCTTACCTTAACAGGGAAAGTTGACCAAAAGAAGACTTACAGTTTACCTGGAATGGCTACTGTGCAAACTGTGAGAGTTTTTTATGTTTTCCAGTGGTTTACTGGCAAGGATGAGAGGACTAAACAAGTTTTGAGCAGACAGCCTTTCTGCAGTGTGCTGTCATGCCTTAACAATAGTGTTATCCCTCCTGGCAGGGCTATAAAGTAAGGAGATTATTAATTCAACAGTAAAAAGCAGAGTAGGTAATTTGTGTTAGTACTAGCTCTTTGTTAATTTTTTTTTTCCAAGGAAAAAAAAAAAAAAAGAAAAGACATTTACAAAGTGGTTGAAGTACTTGGTGAACAACCAGAAACAAGATTCGCAGGGACTTGGGTACGGATGACTCTCTCCTTTGATCCTGTTCCTTCTGCAGCGTGGCAGGCTAATACAGGGCTGGTGCTGCATCTGCAAGCTCAGTGCAGGACTTGTGACACTGAGGGGCTGGAAGTGAGGTCTCGCAGCCACTGCTGCCTCCTGGGACATGGTGGTGCAGAGAAACACCGAGAACTGGCAGAGCTTTTGCTCTCCTGCCCATCCCCAGAGCACCCTGAATCTTCTCGTGCAATGAATATGCCGCAACGCGTGATTTGTACCGTCACAGCTTTTGCAGTTTCTGCTCTGGGATAAGAGACTGAATTAGTTTGCACAGCATTAAACAGGAATTGTGCTGAATGCTGAAATCAAATGCCAAATCCCAGTATCTTATTCATTAATAAGGTCTTTTTTAATTTGGGATGTAATTAGCTTACATAATAAAAAATTCTAGATGAGCATTTTCTAACACAGCTGAAAAGCAGTCACATGGAAATATTCATAATTGCTGGAAATAGAGCTAAAACCATTTTGCTTAAAAACTTTCTAACACAACAGCAGTTGTGTTAGCCAGAAAATCAGAAAGTGTTTATTTTTGCTACGTATGTCTAGATATACACACACGGACACCCATCTTTCCAGTCATGGTGCTGCACTTTTTACTTTTTCTACAGCTCTTGCAAAGCAAATTGTAAAATCCCCAGCATCCTTCTGGTGCTATTCATGAGCATTCTGTGTTTAGCTCTCTGTGTGGAAGCCCTAAAGCTTTTGTCAGCTGCACAGCAGCTCTTCCTTAGCTTTGACTGTCTCTGAGCCGCAGGAGAGAGATTTTTATAACATCACCGAACTGCTCTGTCCTGAAACTCCAGAGCACATGGAGTAGTGCAGTGCTAATGATCAGCTGTTTTTGTGAGGTGTTTATATAAGTATTTTATCACCCTCTAATGAAGATTAATGATGTGAGTGTACCACAGCCAGCAACAAAAAATACTACATGCAGAAGTGTTTTGAAAAGCCAGCAACAGCTCAGGGATGAGACTGGTGGCTCCCCCCCAAAAGGCTCATCACCACCACAGGTGGAGTCCAACCCCTTCACCTTGTCCAGGGGATGAGTGTCCCCACAGGGCTGGCAGTCACCTCTCCACTCCACCCATTCTTTGTGTTTCCTCATTCCCAGCCTAACCCACATCTCATGCCCGTCACTTATGGAAAGGATCGACCAATCTGGCTTCTGCCGCAGAAGCGCTGGCTCAGGCAGGAAGACATGCCAAAACCTCACCAAGCACCAGGGAAACATGATCAGGTTCGGTCTTGGTGTCGCCCAGGCCACCTCTGAAGAGCTCTGGCTGTGCAAGGCAGGCCTGCCCCTCGCCTGCTGACAGCCCTACGTTATCTCCCCTGCCGTCCTTCCCATCAGCTCATTCTGCTTGGCTCTGCCAGTGACTCAGCCTATTAAATGGGCGTCATATTTTATTACAAACCTGAGCTGATTAATTACATGCTGTTAGGCAAAAAAAAAGCAGGGCAGCTGTGAGGGGAGTGGTGATGCAATGGAGGTGCAAACAGAAAAGTCGTCACTTCTGGAAAGGGAGAGAAAAGGATTAAAGAGCTAAACGTAACCAGAAGAGCTGCTTTCCTAAGTGGATCAGTCACTGGAGACATTGGGAAAGCATGGCCTCACAAGTCTGCTGCCATGGGAAGCACTGCCACCCATCATGCCAGCGCCTTGCAGCTTCACTTGCAGGCCTGGAGAGGTGGGGAGCTCCTTGTGCCTTTTCAAAAGTAGTCATTGCCGTTTGTGCTAATTAAAACAAAAAATGGTGATGCATTTTAGAAAAGATTTTGGAAGATCTTTACAGGGGGAGCATCTGAGCTGGTATGGTGGGATCCAAAAGAAGGAGAGTTTGGAAACTTCCCTCCTCTGCCCAGTAGTAAAGCAGGGGGAGGAAGTGCCCACTCATCCTGGCTTTCTGTTTGGGTCAGCATCATTAACTATGCAGTCTAATCAGGAAAGGGCAAGGCGCCTCTTCCCAGGAAGAGATGGAGACTTCTGGCAGCTCTATGTCTCAACTGGTGCCTGTGGGAAGGGAGGACACGCTCCATCCCTTCAAGGGGAAAAGCAAGCATGAGTGAGATGAGTAAGGTCAGGGAGAATGGTGACTTTCCATTGCCAGATCTGTCTCTTGGGGCACAGGCTGGGATTACCTTTCTTTCAAAAGAAGGTGCACACACACACACACACAAAAGCACCCTTTAAAAAAATTTGGAAATTTTGGGTCCAAGGCAAAGGGTTTGTGGTGTGGTCTAAGAAGCCAGGAACATCAGTAGATGAGAGCATGAATCATTCAAGAGGCCTTTTGTGAAGGGGAAGTCGGCAGGTATCACGCTGAAATTACCATGGGTGGCAGCTCACACCCTTCAAAGCGCTGGCTAAGCCAATTTATTTTTTGCTATACATGTTTGTTGATCGCGCTTGAAATCACAGGGAAAAAACCACTTCTACTTGCTCTGTAAAACAGCCTGTCTGCTTAGTGCTTGAGCTGGCACATCCCTGGCTGGTGGGTTCACCCTGGCTGGATGCACGGTGCCCACCAAAGCCACTCTATCACTCACCTCCTCAGCTGGGACAGGGAGAGCAAATACAACAAACACCTTGTGGGTCAAGATAAGGGCAGGGAGAGATCACTCACCAGTCACTGTCATGGGCAAAAGAGACTCAGCTTGGGGAAATTAGTTTATTTTATTGACAATTAACACCAGAGTAGGGTAATTCAAAATAAAAACAAATCTTAAAACACCTCTCCCCACCCCTCCCTTCTTCCCAGGTTGAACTTCACTCCTGATTTCTCTACCTCCTCCCTCCCAGGGGCACAGGGAGTGAGGGCTGCAGTCAATCTATCACATGGTTTCTGCCTCTCCTTCCTCCTCAAAAGGGGGACTCCTTATACTCTTCCCCTGCTCCAGTGTCGGGTCTTCCAGGGGCTGCAGGTGGATCTTTGGTCCAGTCATGGCCCTCCATGGGTGCAGGGGCACAGCTGCCTCACCATGGTCTGCACCACAGGCTGCAGGGGAATCTCTGCTCTGGCACCTGGAGCCCCTCCTCCCCTCCTTCTTCACCGACTTTGATGTCTTCAGAGTTGTTCCTCTCCCATATTCTCACTTCTCTCTGGCCAAAATTTGCTCCTGAGAGGTAAGTGTTCCCCCTTCTTAAATCTGTTATCCCAGCAGATCTACCACCGTCACCAATGGTCTCAGTTTGGCCAGCGGAAGGTCCATCTTGGAGCTGGCTGGCATTGGATCTGTTGGGCATGGGGAAAGGTTTCTAGCAACTTCTCACAGAAGCCACCACTGGAGACCCCTGCCACCAAAACCTTGCTGTGCAAACACAATACACTCTGTTTTCCAATGCCATATGAAAGTGGAGTAAGTGAAAGGGAAAAAATTCCTCCCTTATGCACCACTACACTCTCAATGCCATGGACTCGCTAACTCTGGAGAGGCAGCACAAGCCTCCTGTGTGGTAGATGTGTGTTTGCAGAGCTCTCTGACAAGCCAAGGCTATATGCATCTTGGGTCCAGTTCCTTAGAAGACCACCTTTATCGTTTGCTGATGCTGGATAACTTCCTCCTGCGGCCCCACACTGTCTGGTAGGTGTCTCAGAGCCCTGGCTAAAACACAGCCAGAAATGGCACAGATTTTGAACGTATAATTAGCAAATGCAGGTGACTCACTGCTTTCAGAACAGTGGTGTTATCACTGTCTCTCTTACCAGAGAGCACAGGTTCTGTGTAACAGAGGAGCCCACAAAGAAATGTACATCATTCTTCACTGGGTGCATCCCTGGGCACTGGCACTGCAGCCTGGCATCAATAGAAAACCTTCAAAGCAATTGAAAATATCATGGGATTAGGGAATATAAAATTTTAAAAATGGTTGCACACTTCTTGTAGATTTTTTACTTCAGGAAATAAAATTTAAAGCAAAAAAGCTTTTTCAGCTATGTCTTCTGTTTTGTGTCCCATCCTGTACCCTACCTTTGCCTCTTTAGTACTTTCAGCCAGCTTACCAAGTGATATACCGTATGTTTGCATAGAATTATGGAACAATTTAGCCTAGGAGGTCTCTCTGGCAACCTTCTGACCCAATACCCTGTTCAGGTCAGGACCAATTTCTAATGACCAAGAAGTTCCTCAGATAACCCCTTCCCATTACTGAAAGTGTGCCTTAGCAAACATTCACTCTTTGGACACCTTGACTAACCCAGGGACAGTGGAGAGGGTGAACCATGGAGGATCTGAAATAAGGGGTTAGAGAGAGAGTTTGAGGCTCAACTGGCCCATCTTTTACCTACCTGCACATAGAGACAGTCTGGTTTTCTTTCACATCAGGACAAACTGAGAGCCAGCTACTTGCTGGAAATAATGGTGACTCCCAGCAAAAAAAGCAAACCTTCACCCACAGGATGGTTCAGAAATCGAAAATTCTGAATTTGGCATAAGAACAGGGCATATGAGGCCAAATTCCAGGAGCCATTGCCATCTCAGGCTATTCCAAAAACTGAAATTGAATGCTACTGGCAGATTGATTTTCCTTACAGGTATTTTTGGCCTTGTACACATCTACTTGATTAAAAAAAAAATCAAGCAGTTTGTCTTGAAGTATTGATTTTTAATCTTGTTTGCCCTTCATGTTTGATTTAACTAAAGCGAAGGAGCTCTTGCAAGGGTTTGCAACCGTTTGCATGCCCTGTGCTTGCTGTAATCCATCCCCTGTGTACCTTAACTATAAGCACAAGGCTTTCCTGAGGGCTGCCGCCAAGGCTCCAGGGGCCAATAAAGAGCTGAGATATGTTTTCCAAAATATCCACTAGAGGGTACTCAACGACCTCCTAGTGGAGACAGATTTGCGGTCTAACGAGCGGGAGAGGGAAGCCAAAGGAAAATGTCTCTGATCGTTGCATTAACAATAGCAGAGCACAGCGCAGCACCGGAAAGCACACTAAAATCCTACACTAAGCAGGATTTTCGGACCATCAGGACCATATTTGTACCACAGCTCCAGCGGCCCCAAACTGACAGATGGAAATGGGGCAATGGGAAACTGGGGTTTGTTGCCTTTTCCTGGGAAGTGTGAGCCCGTATCCAGCCCCACTGTGTGACTGGATGTGGGACTGGCTGGAGGCCAATTCCTGTGACAGCACATTGCTGGGATTCTTCTTTTCTTTCCTTCTTTTGCTGTCTGGCCTGCATTTGGGGTGACCTCTGTGCAAACTGGTTTGACACAGCTGAGGTTTGCTGGGGAAAAAAATGTGCATTTTTTCATACTGCTGGCCATTGAGAGAGTTGATGTGGATACTGTGTTATAACCACCCATCTCATAAAACAGCAGTGATTGTTATTCAACAGTGATCTATTTTTTTATTGGTTGTTGTTATTAATCAGTCATGATCAGTTTAAATGGGTAACCAGTGACTGGGGTTTTTGCTAGAAAATGAGAAAATTTTACCATGCAACCAAGACAAAAACAGAGGCTTTATAAACCCACCAAATCCCCTTGTCACAGATTTCTGCTTGTTTTATTCCGGGCTTTTATTTCCCCATTAAATGCTACAAAGGACATGTAAAATGCTAGGCATGGCCTCAGAATGCTGGCCCTGGAAGGATATGCCATTCATCTTTTGCCTTCTGCTTCCAACAAATCAATATTAAGCATCTTTTTTCAGTGTTGAAAGAGAAGATTTTTACCGTCCAGCAGGACATCTGAGTTATTGACCTTGAACGCTAATCAGTATGTTTGAATGTTCTCACCAGGTTTTAGCTGAGGCTAAAAAAAATCTAATTAAATCAGCAGGGGGCACAATTTCTTCAAAATATCACAGGATTATCCAGCCATGTGCTGGGTATTCTTTCTGTTTCACAGAGCAGAGCTGCCCACCAATGCTATTTCTAAGGATCTCATATGTTTTTTCTGAGTTAACCTGTTCAGGCCCTGAACTTTCCCACGTGGAAACCTCAGGTCTTACTGACATAGTTTGCGCCTGCAAAGGGATCCTCTTCCCTAGCAATGGGTCAGTCCTCCAGGGCATTGCTTAAATCATCCTGGAATCCTTTTTCTTCTTTTCCTGAATGTCCAAATTTCCTGGGGACAGCCCAAGCCTTGGCTGCTTTACCATTAGCCTGCAGAATGCTGAAGAAATGCTGATTCACTGCCATGGGTCAAGGGGACCAAGCCCAAAGGTCCTGGTAGGATGCAGGAGGCTTGCCTGCACCCCTGAAATCCTTCTTAGCAATAAGCAAGCAGGAAACCCTTTCCCCCCCAGTATTTAGCTTGCTCCCCATTATGTCCCATTGCAAATACTCTATTGAAATACACCTTCAGATCAGATTCAAAACTCAGGAATAAGGCAAAGGCATGGTCGAGGGTAACTATAGGTAAATAGATTTTATCTACTTTTAGTTCAGGATAATGAAATTTCCCCATTTCTCTAGCACACTGGCTGTGTGTTCTTGCCATTGCTTTACCAGTTACACTTACAGATGATTTTCACCTGCAGAACAGGCAGGGGAAAAAACAGTGAACATGGAGAAGGTGGTCAGCAGGATGGTGTCCTAAGGTGGAACATTGTCAGGTCTGATGCCCACAGCAGTATGGACAGATGACAAAAGAAGCTGTCTAACAAGGATGTGCCCTTATTTTCTGTATGTCACCTTGGATACTTGATCCAAGGCTCATGCCATTTTCATTGGAAATTCTCATTCAGACTCTGTCTCAAGTTCTTAGAAATTCAAGTTCACTTTCAATCTTTGATCAATAGAGAAGAGGATTTTGTCCTTGGCATCAATGATTGTACATAGATTTGGAGGCTCAGATTGACTGAATTTGCTTTGTCTTGCTATAAAAATTGGCAATAAAGACACAACTATGTGAGGCAATCAAAGTTCAGAATACAGAATAACCCTAAATGAGTGGCTCATCATGGTTTATAAAGCAACATATTCGTTATTTTAATAATTACACGGTGTCTTTTTGTTTCATGCAGATTCCCTGCCTTCACTGTAATCAGGCCCCTTTGCTTCAGCATTAGTCGCCTTTCATGTGCATCTCCCCCCTTCCAGCTTTCAATACCTCAGAAAATGAAACGGAGCTGGTGAGGGGCCTGTTTGGGCTCTGTTGCACAAGTCTGAGTGACAATACAATACCTCGGTTTCTGCTAAGAGGCTGTCAGGAGGAAATCTGCATACTCAAGCAGACTTCCCAAAAGACAAAGTACTTCATCTTCGCTGCTTCCCCAGTGAATACACAGGTGTGGGTTAAGGGACACCCACCTTCTTCTGATCTCAGGCATAAATCAGGCGCTCTGAAGTGGACACATCTTACTGCCAGTTGCTAAAAAAACCTTAGTGATGCAATTTTAAAGAGCTATGAAATGCTGAGGGAAAAAAACAAAATATACAAACAGCTTTTTTCCACTTGGGAAATGTTTTCCAACCATGTTTAATGAAAAGGCAGAGGGGATAGCAGGCGGGCAGCAAAAATCTCTTTTTACTTTGTCCCCAGTGCCCCCAAGAAATGCACGTATAACTGCCCTCCTACACACATATGTGCCAACAACTTTCTTGGGACATGCAGGTCTCTATCTCCTGACTAGTCAAGACCTGCAGATCAGGCAGAGGGATGCTTATGCCTGCCCACAGCCCTCTGGCACTTCATTGTAGACATTTGTGCTAAATGGGTTGACTGGGCTGGATTGCTCAGTAATGTGGTGTGAGCCAACTGGAGGAGCGATGGCCACAGGAAGAGTCAATTGTCCCATCAGCCAACACAGGCAACTCACTGTCTGGGTATTCCCAAGAGGGGAATAAATGAAGGTAACATACACAAACAAAAACCTGATTTTTAGCTTCAGGGTTAAGGAGAGGAACAGATATTCGGTATTTGCCCATAAAATTCATACATCTCAAATAATGGATACAACACAAAGGCAGGCACTGATCTCTTCTCTGTGGTAACCAGTGACAGGACACAAGGGAATGGCCTGAAGCTGTGTCAGGGGAGGTTTAGGTTGGATATTACAGAAAGATTCTTCCCACAGAGTGTGTTTGGGCACTGGAACAGGCCCTTCCCCAAGGAAGTGGTCACTGCACCAAGCCTGACAGAGTCCAAGAAGTATTGGGACAATACTCTTGGGCACATGGTGTGGGGATGGTGCAGGGCCAGGGGTTGGACTCAATGATCCTTTTGGGTCCCTTCCAGCTCAGCACGTTCCATGATTCTGTGAATATTTAGGTGTTCTTGGTAGCTTTTGGATATTTCCTTATGTCCAGAGCTTTGCAGTTTCTTCTCTGAGATGGTTTCTACCAGTGCAGAATCTTACCAAAGACTGCACAAGTGTTTAAGCCCCTTTTTGTCCCTGGCTGTGGCAGCTGGCTGGTCTGTGTTGGTGTCTCTCTTGGGAGGCTGCTCAGGGGAGGACATATTTCTGCAACGGTGGCTAAAAGGTCAGTTTGTGCTCTGCAGAGTCTCCATGACATGGAACAAGTGTTGAAAGCTGGACTGTTCTTTCAAGACGAATGGAAAGCCTCCAGCTACTTCTGCCTCAAGGTAGAAGTAAGAAGAGATTTTCCCTGTGTTCATTTTTTTGCTACCTTTCTCTGAAGACCATCAGTTTCAACCTCCCTTTTAAAGATTAGGTGACCAAAACTGTCTAAAGCACTCGAATACAGGAGGACTATTGAATCATGAAGTGACATTTTTTCATTCCTCTATCCCACTCCTTTCTGTGTTTTGCTGAAGGTGCCTAGATCAGAGCCTGCTGTTGGATCATAGTCCATAAGGCTGTCCACATTTTCTCCAAAAGAGGCAGATTCACAAAGAGATGAAAAAGGGGACAGGACAGCTCAACATATTTCTGCAAAGGCTCATTATCTCATACTGACAACAGCCAATTTTCTCTGTTATCTTGTTTCATAAGTGCCTTTCTTTTGCCAGTTTTTCCTGGAGTTTCCCTAGTTCAGGAAAGACAGATTTACCTTAAAAAATTATGTCTCCACAAATTTTTAACTGTGCGCTCTGTAATTTTGAGGTCTCTAAATGTGTTTTTAAACGGTCGACAGGTTTGCATTTTTCCAGTCTCTTATTTCAGTTTCTGCTTGTACCAATACAAGTTTCACCTTTTTTTGTTTGCTTCAGTTTTGTTTCCCCCTGTAAAAAGCTGATGAAATCTCATCTACATCGGCCCTGATCCTTAGCCAAAATCATAGCTGGTATGTGATGTGTGGGTAGATATACAAACTCTTGAAAGTCTCTGTAACTTATATCATGTGAACCACTTCCCATTTTACTCTTTATTTAGCAAAATTTAATGGCATTGCATGTTTTTCAGTGTTTCAGTATGTTTCTCAGTAAATGTGGTGTACACAATGATGATCATGTAAAATAGAAAGTCCAGATCTATGCTTGAAACCTGTCTGGCAATCAGTCTTTGGCATAAATATATATATATATATATTTACACACACACACACAGTATATATACACTGTGTATCTCATGCATCCTCCAAAAGAGAGACACTGCATCCAAGCTGTCCATGGGAGCAAAGCCATTGCGAGCAGCAATTGGCTGAGATATTTCCAGGCAATGTCCTTGCTTTTGGGGGAGAACAAGCATGTTGAGCGGGAGCAAACCCCAGACTTTACACCATGGTGCTCACACCTTTTTCACACCACTCTTTGGTGTCACCCACACCTGGGGTTGCTACATCTTAGCCACCAATTTGGCAGTTCAGGGCAAGAGCTCCAGGATCTGGAAATCAAAAGGAGAAGCAGCGCAGTGGGGAGGGGAGCTGGGCAGGCTGAATCTCATGGGGACTCCTCTTGGTTTTGGAACCCTGCAGCAGAACAGCATTCCCTTAGATATATTTTTTCCCAATTTTAAAACCTGAGGCTGTTAAGCTGGCACTCATCATACGCACCCATTGCGCTAAATTTTTGAAGCAAACCGAGGGCTATTGCAGCAAAGATGGGTTTCTTGCTCTACTAGATTATGTCGTCATATTGATGTATGGACACCTAGGAACGCATCTGTCTTGATTTACTCATTCCTAGTGGGCAATGCTCTCTTTGTTTTCCAGCTTCTCACCAATGCAGGCCATTAATTAAAATGTATGGCTCTCTCAAGTGCTATTTTAATTGCATTTCAAGTCCAACTTAAGGGGCTGGCAAATAATAAAACTGGGTATTATGTCCATTTTGAAATGCTGAGAGATATAGGGGGAACAGAAAACTCCTGCAATTAATCTGCAGCCCCACACTGCTCAATTCCTGAGCGTGCCATTTGTTTGATTAATGGATGTTAATTTTTTTTCTGTAAAAATCAACAATTTTAATATTGTTTTCCGTCAGAATCTATTTGTGCCTTGCTTGTGGATTAAAGAGAAACTTCTTTAGCATGTCTCCCACATGCTGGTGAAATCATTAATCAGAGCAGCCTCTCCTGACCTGGAAGGACAAGAGCTGTTCCAGGCATGTTGGATGCGTGTGGCTCGGTTGCCTCCTCATTTGTGACTGTATTACTCCATTGCCTGCCCTGCACTTCCTCCTCAAGGAATCTCTCCTGGTCTTTTCTTCTCATCTTCCTTCTCCCTTTACTTTTCCTCCTCCCACCCATTTTGGTTGGATGGGCTGTGTGGAAAGCCCATGTGCCCACCCAGGACAGCCTGAGGTGCTGCAGGGGAGCTCCGACAGCCAGCAGATGGCAAAGGCTCAGTTCCCCATCAGCCACAGTAGCAGGGTAGAGGTTCGCACCTCAAGCTCCCAAACCCGGTAGGACCATTAATACCTTCACTTTCACATTCTGTGATCAAACCCCACATTTCCTAGTGGAAACGGTCCCCCTGCCACCTCCTCTTGCCCCACAGACGCCAGGACCCACTGCAAAGGGGACATCTCTACAGGGAGATAAGAAGCCCTCAGAGGTGTGTGGCAAGACCTGGATGTCACTGTCATCTTATGTGGCCCCTTCCACAGGGATCTCCAAGCAATTTGTCTCATTCCCACTCAGCATTCATCAGCAGAGCTCTGAACTTTCCCTCCTTGGTCAGTACTGTCTTATCAGGGTTTTCTCTTGATAGAGAGATTAAGCAGTTATGTTCTGGTTGAGCAGCTGCATCCTACTTCTGATCACTACTGATTCCATCCGAAACACCTCCCATCCACGTGCCACTTTTCTCTCTTAGCAGGAAAATCAGAGGAAAGCTGTGGGATTGAAAGCACTTCTTAGACCTCTCAGCACCTTTTCATACTACAGGTACTGAATATATACATATATGTTTAAAATAAAGGAAGAGCTTTCCAATAAGGAAGTCTACTTCTTGCTCTTTGTACCGCTTGCTTCTCCAGCCTCACTTCTTTTGGCTTGGCTGGTGCAAAGCAGCTGGAACCCACCCTCAGACTCAGCCCATCCTTGCAGAGAGGTTTCCAGGGCTGGGGCAAAGCTGTGTAATCTCCTTGCAAATGCAGCAGAGGAAGGCTTGCCAAGCAGTTTACTTTCTGCCAACGAGGTGCTTCTGGCTTCAGGAAGCTCCTGATTGTTTCTGTAACCTGGGGCATGACATGGGTGCTGCTGGCATGATGGGCAGTTGTGTTTCAGCTCCAGCTTGCCTCTGTGAACTCAGAAACCAGCCTTCCTCTTATCCATTTCCAAAAGGTCACTGACAGCATTCACAGCTTCACAAAGGGATGGTGATTCACAAAGAGTTTCAAGCAGCTAAAGGTTGTAGAGGATGAAGAGGCACATCCATTTATTTTAAAGTCAGTATATTGATATGTATTTGTGGGAGCTGTAGATTCAGCAGAAGTCACTGTATTCATTCCTGCCCTGCTTACATGTCCTGAGCATAGCAGACATATCTGCCTATTGATTTCATATTCATGTATATAAATGTTAGGGTTCCTAAATCATGGTTGTAGAGGAAATGTTCTTCTTTGTTAACTCTTAGCCTCAGAGTAGCCCATTTGAATGCAGCTCACTCTGCACTCTCATGAATTTTATAACACTCCTAGGAATAAATAGATTAGCCCTGTGTTTAAGAGTGCAGCTGGTATCAAAAATGATGAGCAGATGAAGAGAGACCACTGAGTTTGTCAAGAAGAATCTGTGTGATAGCCAGATGAGCAGCTGAAATGGGGAGTGCCTGATGCCTGCCATGACATCCCATTACCAAGTGTCTGCCGTGCTTATCACACACAAGCGAGGTGAGGTTAACAAGTTTCATGTCAAACCTTGGAATTCTCATACTGGGTCTTCCCATTTTCCATTTGAATGGCAGACCTTTAGACCATCTTGGCAGACACAATTATTTACTTTTTTTTTAAATCCTGTTGCAACAGGTACTTCTTTGGCTTGTACTGTATAATAGCTTTGCTGCCAATTTTATTGCTTGTTTCATAATGTTTGGTCTGACCTGACACCTACCTGTTACCTGCTAAAGCTTGTCCCCTTCACTGGAGAAGGGCATTCCTGACTTAGACAGTAGCAGACTCCTGATTTATTGAGATTTCCTCACCATCTTTTATCAAGGTGAGCAAGAATCAGCTAATACAGAGAAGAGCGTGCCCAGTACTTACTAGACAGTTTGAATTTGTCTAGTATTCCTTTAAATATTTTAATCAGATGAGTGCAAGGGGGAAGCTCGGTCTCATTAATCGGTACACTGAAAATATTCATGGATAAGCTCCTGAGGGAAGAATTGCAGGATGTGGGTTATTTTAAGAAGCATTTGCCTGCCTGTGCAGAACTGAAAATGCTTGTGATCTACAACCCTTGACAAATAAAAATTTGAGCAATTACGTGACGACAAGAAAACCTGTGTATTCTGTGCTGAATTATAAATCACGCTGCATGGACAGGTGCAAGGGAGCAATTTCACTGGCTAACAAAAGGCCAAACAAGTCTTATTATATAACAATGGCCTCAAATCCAACATTTAATTTCCTCTCAGACCCTCATCACTGTGAGGAAGGGAAAATCTTTGAATTTTTAATTCACTATCAAGCATTTAAAATGTATTAAATAAATTAAACACCCGGGAGCCTTAAGAACTTAAAACCTGTGCTATTTTGGACAAATTAAAGTTGGCTCTGAATAAATGTTAGTTTCCTTTTCGTATGTTGCCTGTTAACTTGGTAACATGTAATCCCAAATCCTTTCCCAGTGCAGTGCACCTTGGCAGTTTTGGTTGCACCAGTCAGATGCTGATGTGAGGTACAGTCAAATTGCTTGGGCCTATACTAGATAGATGTGTAGGGTTACTGAAACCACATTTTAGGTCGATGATTATCCATAATTTATCAGCTTATTTACTTACTGACAACACCAGCTGTATTGCCTGCCAGGCTGTCATTTGACAAAAGTTCTCTTTGATGGCTTCTGTTCTGTCCTTCCTCTCAGTGATCCCAGCCCCATGTTCCTCCTCATTGCTGCCTCCACAGCTTTTGTGGGACCATAAAATGATGCTGATATAGATCTTAAGCGAACCTTCTTTAATGGATTCTCTTAGGCAGATCAATCCTCAGTGTGGCTCACTGTATGGCCCCAGACACAGAAGTACTGCTGTGATTTTCCCACCATCTGTAAGATTTGGGTTGGCCCTCACCACTTCAGCTGCCCCCACATTGCCTGAGTGCTGGACATTGGTTACAACCCACAAGAGTCCATGTTAGAGGTTTTCTCAGCTATAATTTCCAGCCCGATTTAGAGGCACTTGAAAGAGGCTCTTTAGGATGTATCTATAGAAAGGAGCAGCTTTGGGACAGCTTTTTCTGACCAAAACCAGGGCACCCTCCAATAATGAACTGGAGAGTACCATTGGTCCCAACTGGGACCCTGTAGCCTTCATCCCACAGAGCCAATAGATGGGCTGACAGAGAAGAGCCACTGGATCTGGGAGTCCCTGGAAAATGCTCCCAATTTCCCACAAGAGTGGTGTGGGAACATGCACACTTGCTCACTTGCACCTGCATTTCCACAATGACAACAGCAAGCTCACATCAGCTTCAAAGCTAAGGGAGGGAGACTGGGAGATCCTTTTTTAATTCTGTGGTGTTGATTTTACCTGTTTATTTCTTTTGAACACCCCCACACCTTCACTGCAGGCTGCAGAAAGGAGCTTCTCCGGGAGAAATCCGGAATTAGTGTCAAGGAATGGCACTATTTCAAAACAGTTGATTGGCTCTTATGACAAGGGCTAGTATTACCTATCTCTAAAGTCTTGAAGAATCTTAAGTTTTAAGCTTCTAAAATTTGCTGTACATGCTGGGCAGTGATAAAATGGGCAACAAAACCACAGCTGAAATATTTGGACAGATGAACCTCTATGATGTACAGCTTTAATGACAAATTATGGATGTTGGCAATACGGGTAAAATTAATGGATTTAAGTAAAGTACTAGATTTCTACTTAAATCCCAAGGATTTGTTATAAAGAAATATTTGATACCTCCAGTAGCCTCTTCAAAAATCTGTCATAGCCTGACTGCTTATGCATGGGTATTTTATTCATGATGATGCAGGTACCTTAGTGTTTAGAGACACCAGATTCGTGAGAGGCATTGCACATATCAAAGAAAAATTCATTCCCAGAGATTTTGTATGAACTGTGGGTACAGAGGGGATGAAGGTAATTGTGAGACACTGTAAAGTGGCACAAAAGCAAAAGCCATGTTCTGCAGCTGCAAAAAACATTTTAATTGTTGCTTTGGAGACATCTTGATACTGCAGTTGTGACCGTGAAATCAGCTGAGGTTTAGAAGAGAATAACATGGTAGAAGGATAAGAGGATTTTGTGGGCTGCAATTTATTTATTTGAACATTCCATTGCTCAGAACTTACCCCCAGAGCAATCTAACATTGCATGGAATAATGGCCCATGTAGACTCAGCTCAGCTCCTTTGTATACCATGATTTAAAGAACAAAGACAACATCTTAAAGGGTATTTTGTTACTGCTGCTCTAACACAGCTAAAAAAGTAACATTAGAGAGGTTAGAGATGCTGCTTGATAAAATGGCTTTAGGCTTAAAGAAGGTAGATTTAGATTTGATATACTGAATAAATTCTTTACTGAGAGGATGGTGAGGACACTGGAACAGGTTGCACAAAGCTGTGGATGCCCCATCCCTGGAGGTGTTCAAGGCCGGGTTGGATGGAAATTCACTAGCCTGGTCTAGTGAAAGGCATCCCTGCCCACAGTAGGGAGGTAGAACTAGGTGATCTTTAAGGTTCCTTCCAATCCAAACCATCAGGGTTGTTGTTTTCCATTTGCAGTGTCCTTCCCATTATTCCTTGCATATATTCCCTTTACAGAGAGATGGTGGTTCACACCGTGTCTCTGATAATAGGCCACAGTCAAGCTGTCTGCTATGCCACAAAGGTCAAGTTTTCATATCTCCCACAACAGAAAGCACTGAGGTGATCAGACCTGCAAAAACCCAGGGTGTACACAGCTTGATCTCTGCAGTTCAGGGACAAAGGGAAAATGTCACACAGCTCTTGCCTGGGTGTCTAACCCAACTTGCCCTGCTCCCTCTGTAGGGTAGAATATGGCAATAGAGAATCTACATCACCCATTGCTATCTTCTTCTGTGGCCTGAACAGGCCCCTTTTTGACTACTGGCTACTTCATGTTTATTTCTCTACTAATTAATAAAGCAGGATGCTTGAAAACAGAAAGTTAGGATCTCAGCTCTCTGTAGTTTTGCTTTTGCTCTGTTGTTTGGGGTCTCATTCCAGATGATGGAGATGCCTTCTGATGCCACCAAAAATCTAGGTCGCTGTGCTCATGCTTGTGAGCAGGCGGCAGGAGTCGCAAAGAGGATGGAGATGGCCTCTTTTTTTTCACTGGGATGCTGAACCCAAGGTACCAGAAGCCATGGTCCCAGTCCAGTGCCTTGGATGTCAGAAAGGACAGGGAATAACACCCAGCTAGAGCATCTCCTTCTGACTTCAGGTAGGGTAGGACTTTGTCACTTCCTGAGGGGTTCAGAGGGGCTCTTAAACGCATACATGCTTGAGCAAGATTCCTCCTCTCTCGTGCCCTTGCAGCAAGCTTGCCTCAGGCCAGCCCTCAGTAGGATGCTCGAACACTCTGTGCCTCAGAAAGGCTGGAAGCAAGGCCAGCGGTGCCTCTCTGCTGCTGCCGGCATGTTGTGAAGATAAGTTAATTAATGTTTGTGAAGCAGGCACATTATGGGGTAATGAATGCCACAGGAAAAAAGTATTAGGAAATTAGCATTTGAGAACAGGGCTTGGCTAGCATGCAGTAAATAAGGCCTGGAGCCACACGTTCAACAACAAGGGAAAAAAAATACTGAGCAGCTTGGTCCCAAAGCAGGGGTGGTGCTTCCTCAGTTCAGAACCTGGCAGCAGCCCAGTGGGAAAACCAAGCAGGAGCATCGAGGGCCTGGCACAGGCAGCAGCGTTGCCCCAGAGGGGTGACTGCATCTCCTCGGAGTGCTTTTAATGCAGGTCCAGCTCCATGGGGCTCTGTGTGACTGTGTGTGTGATGGTATTACCCAAGGAGAAGTAAAGCAAAGCATGCTGAGATGAAGCTGCAACCTCCTACTCCCCACGAGCCAGGGGACAGTGACAGATGGTGCTGGAGGTCCACAGCAAGATTGGGATTCTCTGTATTCCCATTCACATCAGGGCTGTCACGCAGCCTTAAGCGCTGTTGGAAACTTATACAAGAGAGGGTAATTTCAGCCTTCATCCTGTAACTAGTGTTTTGTTTGCTGAAGAGGCTGAGTGGGGAAATGAATTCCAGCATAGAAATGTATTTCTGTGATGATGAGAGCTCGCGGTGAGTTAATCATGCCAGCAGCATACTTTGCACTATTACCCAGCAGCCTTTGTCTAACTACCACAGCATTCCATTAGACTAGGACCTCTCCCTTGGAAATACGGTTTGTATGAAGAAGGGGGGAAAAGAAAATGTTGTGACTGCAGTGAGCCAGATGTCCTGATTCACCTCTCATGTAAATCTGGATATCTAAAACGGTCAAGGAAATAGCATACAGTTGCCTCTGAGATTTTTTTAGAAGTTTAATGTGAAAACCACGTTTAAAATCAGAGAGGGGAGGAAGGGAGAAATACTCTAATTTAAGTCATGAAAGAACACTGATTTGTTTCTATGTGAATCTCACATGCAGGGGGACACACAGCCTCCCACTGGCACCTCAATGCCAGCATGGAGTGGATGTTAAAGGCACATAAATACCTTCCCGGCAAAAGCTCCAGTTGGATTTAAATCAAAGGAAGCCAGCTTTTGGGAAGAGTGCTGAGAGGGCAATAACAAATGATTCTATTAGCATTAATGCAGTCAGCTTGTGCTATTTATAATGTAAATATCATCTGAGTATAAAAATTGCCTCATTGGCAAAACAGAGGTAAAATTCCCATTCATCACATTTTAAAATAGCCTAATCACACAATGCGTATTTGGTAACTGTAAATGAACAATGTTCTCAACATAAAGATGATAAATATTGGGAAGGTATCTGTTATGTGTTTTTCTGCTGATGGAAAACATAAAATATTTTGGCCCAAACATAAAACCTCTGAGTCTATAAGGAAGTGTTTACATTATTCCACCAAAAAATTTCTTCTATTCCTTCAGGGATTATGGCCTTTAAAAACATATAAAGGAAATATGATTTTATCTTATTTACTTGAAGATTGAAACACACTACAAAAGCCATACATACACTTATGTTTTCACACTGTTGCAGCAAACAGCCCCAGGGGCTTGAACTACACCAGTCCAAGCATAAAGCCTGACCACTATCTCCAGTCCTCAAATACTGGCATTGTTTTGATTTGGGGTACTCAGATGCTTTTATTATCCACATGATGCTCTTCCAATGTAGTCAGCAGAAGAGCAGCCAGAGGGTGAAGGAAAGACCTTTTTCTGGAGCAATTATGTGAAAAAATAAAAATATCTCCTTCCCAAGGGCTGTTTGAATGTAGGACTGTGCAGCAGATGTTACCCCCAAAGAACAGGTGCCCAGCCTCCTGTGCTTGTCCCCAGCACATGTGGCACAGGCACTCTCCCAATCACCACTGTCCCACCCTCCCCATGGTGAATGCGTTTCCTCTGGGGACCTCATGCAAAGCTAGAAAGAGACTGATGCCACCAAGCTACTCAGATCTTATGTCCCATCTCATCAATGGGAAGATTTTCAAACCAGTTATTTCCCCACCTGCCTTGTCTTCAAGATCCTGCTTACCCAAGAAACTGCCTCAGAACCTCTGCTGAGCCAAGCAGAAGACACAGGTGCTCACCCAACATACAGAAGCATGGTTTCCAAACCCTAGCTTCCCCAGCTCAACCAAAAACACTCATCCTTAAAAAATACCTTATTCCCTGGTCATTGATGAGGGTGAACCTCCCCACCAGAGCACATCCTGCTCTGCCTTAGGGATCGCTGACACGGAACGTGTCCGCCAGGAAACTGTGTGACGTGTTCTTTACATCACGACTCAGACTATCGCATGAAAAATCAATTCCAACACATTATGTCATTGCAAGTAGGGCAGCTTATGTACCTACTCACCTTATCTCATCCCAACCCCTACATTTTTAAATTCGTCTTTGAAAGCAGATGGCATTCTGCATTCAGCTGGAAGTTATGCCAGAATTTATATCACACATGGTTAGAAAGCAGTGTAAGTTTATTCACGGCCAGTTTGCATCACTTGTTCTTGTGCCCATGTAGTCTGTGCTCAAATAACTCCATTCAGGGAGTCCCAGGAGGGATGAGAGCCCCATCAGGGATTCTTTCTCTCCCATTCTAACTCATCATTCTCATAAGTAGGGAACAAAGTTTGACAGATACCATGAGTATCACACAAAACCAGATCATTCACACAAATCACTTGGAATTATTTAGATTTCAAATAATGCTTGGGAACAGTAGACTATTGTTCTGAAATTCATGTCAGAATAAAACAGCCCTTAACACCACTGTACTGCTCTAGACAGTGACACTTACAGGCACTTGCTCTACAAACTACCATGCCTTGTAATTCTGCCTTCTGTACCACTGAGTCTCCCACTAATTCAAAGGACTCAGCACAACTCAGCAGGATAAGCAAGGCTGGCTGGTAATGATGTAAGTAAAAATAGCAGTGAGTGATGCCTCCCCTCCATTTTGAGCACACCCTTGTTCCCCTGCTCAGTTCTCAGAAGAGGTTGAAAACCACCCTCTACCAGGCACCATACCTGCTTTTTAAAAATGCAGCATGTCACATTCCCTTTGAATCAACGGGGTTGTGCAGGGCCCAGACCCAGTGCCCCCTTCAGACAGTACACAGATGTGCCTGGTGAGGCTACCCATACCTGAAGAGAGGACAGGACCCTAGAGGCATCTGAGCCTCCCTTTGCTGCATCAGCCCTCCAGAGTTCTTCCAGTACTGAAGTGGAGTTTGTCATGGATCTCCTGCAATTCCAAACCCAAAGATTTTCAAAATCTTCTTTATCATGTGGCCCACCATTATGGAAACAAAATGTTGTTTCAGACTAGTTGTTTTTTTCATGCAACCATGTCATCCAGCACTTCAGATTTTCTACAAGAAGGTTGGCTGGGTTTTCTTTGCTTTTATTCTCAGTTTACATTGTATTTATTGTATCAAAAATATTCTCAATTAAGGGCTTTACATATAATGTCCATATGCAAAGGACTCTACTTCACCATGTTTGACAAAGCTGCTGACAGCAGGCAATAAAAGATTACAGTGTTACAAAGGACAGAACTGTCACTGCCAGCACTTTTCAGGAGTTTGAGAATGCATAGCCAAAGCCTTACTCTTCAATAATCTCTCTGAAACAGATTGTTTCCTCTAACCTATTATGTAGCCTAGAAAAAATTAACTATGTTTTTGATGTGGAGACACTAGAAGGATCACCCTCTGCTGCCCAGGGATTCCTCCGCACTTTACAGACATTTGTGCCAGTAACGCCTACTGCAGGGAAGGGGGACAAAAAAGAAGGGTTTGAATATTGGGAGGCTCAGATAAACATGTTCCTGGAGAGGCTTTTCTTATCAGTATAGTCTGATAGAATAAATTTTACAAATGAGAAAGAGAAGGGAGGGAGAAAGTCAGACCATGTTCCATACCACCTACACCCCTGCAACTCCAGATGTAAAGGATAAAATTTTCAAGAGAGCATGAATAAGTATGGTACAAAAAAATATATCTTTCAGTTTGGCTAAGTTTGTTCTGTACAAGGACTCTCATAAACCCTGCCTAGCTTCCGATAGATACAGCTTTACTGTGAAATTCTTGCTTCTAAGACACTTGTGCAAATGCCTCTGCCACCTGATTTGAGACAGACACTCCGACGTCTGTACCTTTTCCTCTGCTAATAACTCTTAGCAACACCTCAGGTGTTTTCCTGGCTGAGGCTGGAGAAGCTCCTAGACATCCTCTGCCTTGGCAGATGGGGAATTCACTTGCTATTTTACCTGCTAGGCCTGGCCCAGAGGCATTTTGGAGAACACCAGCTGTTTGAGCCTCTGCAAAACCCCACCGGAGAGGTGTTGCAGAGGAGACCACCTTTCCCATGCTTGGCTCCCCTTATGAGTGAAAAGGACCTGAAAACCCATAGGTATATTGATTCTTTGGTAAATGCTTGAACCAGACATGTCCCAGATTACCTCCCTGGGTCCAAATTGCGTGGTGGCACACATATTACCTCCAGTGGTTATTTAAGGGGTGAAACACACACATCCTCATTGCCTCAGCTGCATGTCTAAGGTATCATACCCTCTGTCTCCTCCTTAGCTAGATGGGTAGCAGTCAGTAGCAGATTCCCTGCTCTTCACATAAGCAGCAAAGAAGCTAATATTTATCATGCAAACAAAATTGTGTGTGCCACTGCCCTGCTTTCCAAAGGTGCTCCTGTATGTACTATGATTAATTCCATTTATCTATAATTTGAAAAATTAGAGTTGAGTTGTGGAATTTATCCAAAAGAAAGAGGAAAAAACTCTGGGTGCTGCACTGAGAGTATTGTATTATTGCAACTGAAGATGAAAAAACTTGTTTTAGTTGGGTTCATAAGGACAGCCAGATTCAGCTACAAGTCTTCCAGGCAAAACAAGGCCAATGCTCCTCTAAAATTCTTGAATCTTTCTTTTGCTTCTTTCACTAGGAAAGCAAAAGAAAACATGAGAATTCAAAAAGTGCTTCTAAATTCACAGTGAAATGGAATCCAGAATTGCCTCACTTTATAGCTGATCACTGGAAAATAAGCTGAAATAACAGTATTTGGAATAAAAATAAGTATTGAAATAGGCACTATGGAGTAAACTTTCCTTTTTTTCTTACTATCTCAGAAATAAGATACTTTTCAAGGTGGTTGTTGCCTTTCAAGGAAAATCGGGTTCCAGCATTGCCATTTCTTTGTGACTTAGCAGAAAAAACCCTCACAGGAACATCCGGTGAGGCAATCTGACTGTTTTCCAGCAGAGATAACACATCTTAGTGGGGCAGTGCTCTCAGAAATGCTGAGAGCACGTTGTATCCCCTGCTTTTATGAGAGATAACTTTCAATCACACAGCTTACTGTCAAGCTGCTTTGGCCATGGCAGTCAACGGAAAATGGTGCCAAATGGATTAGAAGAATAGAGTGACATAGATCCAACCTGAGAAGTGACTTTCTGAGCTATTTGGCAAGAAATGGAAGGTAGGACTGTAAAGATAACTGAATTTAATATTTCAGAGTTGTAATTATAAATGATGAGTGCACTTGGAAAATGGAAAATACTCTGAGGGAATCATCTGTCAGAGGAGGAAGAGAAGAACTACCCAGCAAGAGCACAGGTCTCAGTATATTCAAAACTGAATATAAGTGCAGGAGGATACAAATAACAAATATCTAAAAGACACTGACCAAGAGAAAGGGAATTGCTCTTTCTCATTTGTCCTTGTTCCTCCCATCTAATTGCCTTTTTACACTGGCTTGCTTGCTGGGCTGTCTTCTGTCCTGGGCAAAGTGCCCAGGTGGCCAAGAAGGCCAATGGCACCCTGGCCTGTATCAACAATAGTGTGGCCAGCAGGACCAGGGCAGCGATTTTTCCCCTTGGCACTGGTGAGGGTGCACCTCAAATCCTGTGTCCAGTTCTGGGCCCCTCAATTCAGGAAGGATATTGAAGGGCTGGAGCATGTCCAGAGAAGGGCAACAGAGCTGGGGAAGAGTCTGGAGCACAAGTCCTGTGAGGAGCAGCTGAGGGAGCTGGGGGTGTTTAGCCTGGAGAAGAGGCGTCTCAGGAGAGACCTTATCACTCCCTAAAACTTCCTGAAAGGAGGCTGTAGCCAGCTGGGGGTCAGTCTCTTCCCCATGTAACAAGGAATAGGACAAGAGGAAATGGACTCAAGTTGTGCCAGTGGAGGTTTAGATTGGATGTTAGGAAAAAATGATTTGAAAGGGTTGTCAAGCATTGGAACAGGCTGCCCAGGGAAGTGTTGGAGTCACCATCCCAGAAGGTATTTAGAAGCTGTGTATCTGTGGCAGCTGGGGACATGATTTAATGGTGGACTTGGCAGTGCTGGGTAAATGGTTGGACTGGATGATCATATAGGTCTTTTCCAACCTAAATGATTGTATGATTCTAACTATCTGATTTTTTTTTTTTTGCTGTTGCTTTTCCTCTTGAAGCCAGGAAAGTGAAACACAGAAATACAAGATACTAAAATCATGCCAAAAATACAAATCTGGTAAATTGTCTGATGGAATCTAGAAGAGAAGTGAAAACATAAACATATAAATAATGTTGTATATAATATAGATAACATTATGTAAATAATAGAAATTATATACAGTATAAAAAATAGATATATGTGTGTAGTTTTAGATATATATGTGTAGTCATTAAATTATGGATTAGAAATAGCAAATTATTGAAATGAAGCTATCATCAGAACTCAAGTGAACCAGACTCACAGATGTATAAAGCTTTCTTTCCAATGGATATTTGAGAAGAATATCACTAAATAAATCAGAACTGTGAGGTGCCTGCAAGCAAAGGCCCATTTATCATGGCAGGACTTAGAAACCAAAACATCAGTTATAACCTCCGGAGACAGTTCAAAATAAATTAATAAATAGAACTAATCCATATGCTTTTGTTCAAATGTGAATCTTGCAGTGCTAAATAACTCAGGATCAGTAAAAATCAGTCATTCCCATCTCAGTGCCTTTTCAGGGGAAATCTGTGCAAGTTCTTGACAGGGACCCTCAGGCGACTGGGAGGAATACAGGTTAGCACAGCCTGGTCCATCATGTGCACTGCTGAAGTCCTGGAAAGGGAGGAATAGCGACCCCTGAGGTTGGAGGGGAGCAGGAATGACATCGGAGACACAATACTGAGAGGGCCAGAGGTCTGTTTAAGCATCAGAACTCATAGCAGAAGGCTGCTTGTGCCTGCTGAGGAGTGCTGAACTGCCCTGGTGGATGCATGTACGGGTTTTCCCCAGGGAGATCTCTCAGCAGCTCTGCTCTGCAGTGGTACCTGAGTGAGTTGGCAGAGAGGGAAGAGATGTAGTTTGCTTCAGCACAACCAGCACAAACAGTTCAGTCTCTTTCCAAAGGTGAACAGGATAAGTCATAGTGGTACTTTTAAATTAGGAAAGGAGTTGCATTTCCAGTAAAACTGTTAATCAGTCTTTCACTAATCTTTACCAGATCCAGCTTAAAAACAAACTCAGGCAGTCTTGGGTCCCAACACAGGGAAATCTGTCCTTGTTCTCCACTACTCACACATGCTGGTTTCTCATTTCTGTGTAAAATGAGAAATAGAGTATGATTTCATTTCACAAGAGCATTATTTTTTCTTAGGAAAAACCAAGAGACATCAGAAAAACCAAAAAGGATAAAAAAACCGATCCTTCAAAACATCTCAGATTTTGCGGCAAGTTCTCCACTCTCTGAAGAAGTAGTTGATGTCCAAAATCATAATTGCATGATAGACTGGCTCCATGCAAAGCTGAATTAATTAGTCCTGCTCACATCAGGAGCTACTACTCTGTTCCATTATTGCCTTTCTCCAGTTCATTTTCTGATTTCCATTCTGCCATTGTTCACTGCGGTCCACACTGCAAACAGGATTGGGGAGATGAGGAGCAGCAACACTCCTGCAGTGTCAGCAAACTGCAGTGCCTGGGGATGGAAAAACCATGGAGGGGAACAAGTAGCCTCTACCAAAGGCATTTGGGGGGGGAGAATTTGTCAAGCTAGCATCACAGTGAATAGCAATGCATCTTGTAGGAAACCCTATGAGTTGGCAGCAAACTCCAGAAGTGTGGCGGTCATCCATGTCTGGTCACTGCAACACAGACATAGCCGATGGTCTCATTCCGCTGATCTCCTACAAGTATGAAATTCATTACTCCGTAATAATGTGTGTTCCCTGCAGAAAATTATAAGAAATATAAATGCTAGAGTGTTTAATTTTATTTTACTTTTTACTTTACTTGCAGGGACAATACCACTTCAAAGCCAGGGAAAAAAGTCACAGTACAGGTGGAAAGAGAGGTGGACAGTTAAAACTCTCCAAAGCTGAATCCAGTGAGGGACATAATGCAACGAGCTTCTTCAACTGCATCACCAGAAAAAGAAAGACAGGATAAATATGGGCCTGCTGAGGAATTGTACAGGACACCTGGTGACAGAGGAAATGGGAAAAGCCGAGCTTGATGCCTTCTTTCCTGGGTCTTCATGGGTAAAACCACTCTTCAGGAATTCCAGGTTCCCAGGGCCAGTGGGAAAGTCTAAAGCAAGGAAAACTTACCCTCTGTGAAGGAGGACCAGCTTAGGTATCATTTCAAGGAGCTGGACACACACAAGTCCATGAGACCTGATCTGATGCACCCATCAGCACTGAGGACATTGACCAATGCCATTGTAAGGTCAATCCTGACCATCTTTGGAAGGTCCTGGCAACTGAGAGAGGATCCTGAGGACTAGAAGAAAACAAATGTGAGTCCTGTCTTCAAGCAGGGTAAGAAGGAGGATTCAGAGAATTACAGGCTGGTCAGACATACCTTCATCTCTGGGAAGGTGATGAAAAAAGCCAGTGTCCTTAATACTTTCTTTGCCTTGATCTTTTCCAGTAAAACCAGACCTCAGAAATACCTGCGACTGGATGTGGCTTCCTCCTTGAAGGGAAAAGGAATTATAAAAGACCTAATATTACACCAAGTAAATGGTCACTATAGTGTCCACTTCTGAGGTATAAAAAATTATTTAAATTGAGGAAACAAAAGGTTGTATAATGAATATTTTTAAAGATAACTTGAACAAGTTTGAAAATGCATCATATCACACCAAATTTTCAAGACAGAGGCATAATTCTGTTCCACTCCACACAGTCAGTCCCTTAGAATTTACACTNTGTATAGGAAACTTTGTGCTTCAGGGCATTCAATGAGCACCATGGAAAAGAAATCCCTGGCCTTTACCTGAATTCAGTGTTATTAGTTCTGCTGAAAAATGTACATTTGTTTTTTCCTGCAACCATTATTTTCCTTTTGTCAATTTTGTCAAACTCTCCAAATTACAGCAGATTATCATCACAATTACATCCATATTTCTTCTAAACACTCATGCAGACAAGGCAACCATACAACTCTGATGCGGTAACAGTAATTTTGAGAAGGGCCAGCACACTGCCTTTCCAGTCTGAGACCCTCTGAACTTTGTGTGGACCAAAATGACCCCTTGGGCAAAGTCAGCAGAATCTCAGCCACTTGCTTCCCAACCAGCTTAACCAGTAAGCAGATTATGGATGCACTTGGAGAGTTTCTGAGTGCTTAACCCAATGAGAGCCCTTCCTTGTTTTGCACTCCCAAGCCCACAAAGATGTGCAAGGCTGCAGAGGCCATTCCATTCTTGATATGACAGGGCTCAGTGCTGAACTATTATCTGCCAGAACAGCTGGTTAATAAGGAACCATGCAATACTATTTGTTTATAAGCCAGCTCATAAATGATGAACACTACTCTGTCACTTTCTAAATCCATACACATTTCGTCATCATTCATCGTAAAGAGGAAAAGCCAAGTTAACTATGTATCTGTCAACAAATGTTTCACCTTATCTGCCCCTGCATTAAGAAACACCTATTGAATGCAAATATCTTTTTTTCACAAACAAAAAGAACGTTCAAAGCCTCATGCAATACTTACTTTCTTTACTTTTAGAGTCGGCAATATGAATTTTATTATATTTATATTTAGGATGGATGATAACACTACGATTTTTTCCATTGAATGACTGCAGTTTTACCTTCCTGTCTATGAGGCTGAAAAATGTAATGGGAAACTCTACACATGGGTCATTTCCAAGGTGTTCCAGCTCTGCCACTCCTCCCTGTGCCCTCCCACTCCATGTGTCACTGTAGTACACTTCCACCCTGCTCTACCCTCCCACACAAATCCTTTTGACTGATGTGGAGTCCGGTGGGTTATCCAAGGTGTTTCCTTCAGCATCCCAGTGGGCTTCGGATGTGCCCATCATCTTCAGCACTGCCTGTAGGTGTCCATGCTCCTGCCAGTGTATTTCCCACCTCCTGATGTTCACTGAATGGTTTGTTGCTGCCTTCTCCTTGGTTTTTTTTCCCTTTTCTGCTCTTCTTTTCACCACCCTTGCCTCCCTTTCTCCACCCAGTCTCCTCCCAAACAAGCCACCTGGTTACCCCTGTTTTGCTGCATTTATTTCCAAATGCCTGACGCCACTACATGTGCAATCTCAGCACTAAATGTCATCAACGATATAGTTTCCTAGGCACAGCTGCCCTTACAAGGCTCAATTCCCCAAAAGATCTTGAATTCCATTTGAATTACCTGGTTCATACTAGTTTCAGTTGGCTTGTCTTGAATGCTTTCTGAGACACGATGTCTTGCCTGTGTCTCTATTCCCCTATTCAGCTCCAGGTAAGCTCAAGTACTGTCTTGTCCCATATAAAGCTTCTCCTGTAACATGTTTTTCTCACCCTCTTTTTAGGTTCACGGCACATCCTGCTCTCCCTTCCCTTCCCAGTCACAAGTCATTAGCCCGAACATGTCCTTGGGACACCACCCTGCTTCCTGCAGAGGCACCATCTCAACCCCATCCTTGTCCTCTGCAACCCACAACACTTTCCTGGTCTTGGAGGGACACCCAGTCTGAGCACTGTGGTGGTCCGGGCAGCGAGGCAGGGGCAGGGCAACGGGGCAGATACAACCTCCTATTGACTGGAGGCTACACAAAATGTCTCTGGGGCTCAGGTCTGTCCAGATCTGTCACTGCTGGACGTGGGTTTATCTGCATCAGGGTTTGTGCTTGAACAGATGTGCATGCTGCTGCTTTGTTTCAGGGAGAAATGAAATTTCCTGGGTGATACAGCTTTGCTGAGAATTGACCAAACCTAGGTTTGGCTAAAAAGGGGAGTGAGAAAACCAAAGCATTTTGCCGCATTACTTGACACCTGATGGGGAAAACGCAGTTTTCCTTTCCAAGTATCTGGGAAAAGTATTTTCTATTGGCAGATATTTTGCTCAGAGGTGATAAATTATTTATTGTAGTAATTTTAGTAGGAACACAAGTTTTGGGAGACCTCTCTTGTCCCTGCAGCCAGTCAAGTCCCCTCTCAGGCACTGGCTGCAAATTCAAGACAAGCAGTTTTGTGAATGTGAAATTAGGATGTTATGATCAGGAAATCTGACGAAAGGGTAGAGGAAAACAGAAGAAAGCTGGGCTTCCTTAAGTGCAGCAGTTAAAAAGAGGTGGTGATGTCTCACTACAAAAGCAGAGATGAACAGGACTTTATTTTTATTCCTAAATTCATAAAACATTTTATGAAGAGAGCTGGCGAGTGGGAAAGGAGTCACTTGCTCCATTGATTGATCTTCCTTCCCAACACCTAAACTAGATGAAATACCAGTTGTGCAGAAAAGCCTGAGTAAGCATTTTCTGTGTAAGAGGGTTTTTTGTATTATCTGGTATCAATAAAGACCTGATTATGTTCTTACCCGATATCAGTAAAGATCTGATTATGTTCTTTCCTGATCTCTACTTCATAGGAAACATTTTTAAAGGTTATCATTGCTCATGTCAATGACATTTCTGCTAAGCTCTGTGCCTCTCCTGCTCCTTCCTTTGCTGCTACGGCTGCATTCTCTGTAATCTTATCTAAAAGGTCCTTCTGTGTTGCTTCTAGTTCCGTAATCTACTGTGGTAACAAACCATGGACAATGGTAGTATTTATAGAGGTAGTTGGAAGAGGGAGATTAATTAAAGGCCATTTTGAAAGGAAGATTGTTTTCAAAAAAAAAAGGTATCAAGACCATGGAGATGTAACTGCTTTGGAAGTTTTACTTTCACTTTTAAAGCAGATGTCTCTGTTGTTATTTAATTATGAATAAACTGGAATAGCTGGATGCTATGGGAAATCTTCTGCAAAAGCAGATGTCAGCCAAACTGTTTTAGTTCATACAAAGCACTTGCAAACTCCAGAGGGTTATGGCCTCTTTTAGTTAAACCACAGAGCTTGTAACATATAGTGCTTATTGTTTATTTAATGCAGATCGTTAAAAGCAACTTATTAGGGAACGTTGAGCTTGTCCCATTTCCTGACTAGTCTTGTCTTTCCCTCAAGAACAATTCAAGGATGTTCTGCTCTTTTTTGATATGTAAAATCAGGCACAACCAGGTTAGTACCTTATTAGCACTAAGCGCATTTTCAGTCGAGAAGAAATGTAATGCAGACACACAGGTTTCAAGAAAATCTTAAGCACAGCTGAGACCTTCAAAGTTCTTGTGAGACCAAATTGCTTTGACTAGCCTTTCATTTTATGCTGAAATGAGTGGTTTTTTCATTAAAAGATGGAACTTCTAGAATGACTCTAAGCAGACTTTTTCTAGTTTCCCTCCACCCCCAAAATCTTGCCTTACAGTGACTGCAGCATAGTTTTGGGCAATTGTAGCAGAACAAGCAGGAAGAAAGTGTGTCCCTGGAGGTCTGGAAGCTGTGACACTGGTGCACTGGAGATGGACATGGAATAAATTATGCAGATCTGTTATTTTTTCCACAGAAGACAGGATTTGGGTCCAGGATTAGACACCCAAATGCCTGCATTCAAGTAGCCTTCCCTAGATGTTCACTTGCAGTAATAAGAACTTTGATGCCTTGTTCACAAAAGGACATTCATTTACTTACCTCAAATTGAGCTAAGTTACATCCCACTGTTAGTATGCTTTCTGAACCGAATACAAGGCTAAAGGATGAATTCAGTTTTTGGATTGTAATTAATGTCCACAGAATGATGATGCATTTATTCAGTGGTAATGCCAACTACTATGAGGTGGGAGCATCTGTAGAGTTGCTACCATCTTGATGGAATCCTTAACATTGAAGGGCTGTAACCAGTACTTAAACAATTGAGAACAGTGCTGTTTCTGTCCTGTGGCTGCTCTGACCATGGTTTGCTTTAACAGAGCTTGTGCTTCAGGTGGTTTGTGTTGTGAGAAAACACATCACTGTTTTCAAGATGTGCCTGTACATCTGTTGGTCCCTCTGCCCACACAGCCAAGCAAGCATGCAGGGCACCATTGATGGCAAGCTTCTGATTCCTGAGAGTGCATCTTTGAACCCAGCAATAAGGGGGGCTAACTTTACTCCAGGAATTTTGGTGAACTTTTGTTTTTCTACATAATCTCAGTCTGGCTGCTCAGTAATGTGTGTAGGAGAAGCAACAGAGATTCAGAGAGGCCTGTCTAACTGCAGCCTAATTTTCTGTCTTGACAGCAGCAGCACTGAAATTCTCTGAGGGGTTTTTCCTATTTCTGTGTGCCTGTGCAAGGAGAGGCATTTCACTCTGCCTCTCCCCCAGCGGCACAGAGCTCCTGTCAGACTCAGCAAAACAGCTGCTTCCCTGGAGAAACCACTCCTAGGCAAGCACATGCTGCTGTGGAGCAATAAGGCAACCAGCTTAAAATTGCAATTTTTTACTTGAAAAATGTATGGGGTATTTCAGTCTGCATATAATTATTAATCTGTATTTCGCCTTTTCTTTAATCTATTTCTAGGCAAAGTAGGGATGAAAACAGGACTTTATATAACCCTGATGAAAGCATCTGTCAAGCAACAGGAAATAAAGAAGTACAAGAGACTTGTTAATAAAACAGTAAAACTATCTGGAGACATAGCATTACAACGAGGGAGCTTAGTGCTCTAATTAAACCATCTGCTTTTAAAATTGATTCCCTTTAGCAACTGGCTTGATTGCTGGGACGTCCCTGCGTGGCACTGAGCTGATCCCCCAGACTTGCCTCAATCAGTCTTCCCTGGCCGTGCAGGCACTGTCCACCACACCAGCTGTCTCAGATGGTGCAAAACGGCCCCCAGAGCCATCATTCTCATGCAGGAGCACTCCAAAGAGGTGCCTTCTCTCCCAGGGGGGTGATGTCCCCTAAGCTGGGGCCATTTCTACCTTGTCCATACGCCTCCTTCACTAGGGTGTATGCTGAAACAGTAAATGACAGCCCCACCATTTGGGGGAACAGGCAGGAGAAATAAAGTAACCTTTCTCCACCCACTGAAGAAATTTCCTTGGTTTAAGGATAGTGACTACTGACTGGTTTATGACAGGGGACAATAAATATTTGGGAGTTTTGATCCAGAACATAACTGGAAGAACTTTGCAATTTTAAAGCTTTGTAAAGAAGTCAGTCCCCGCGCCATTCAGCTCTACTGAAGCACCATCAGGTGTCCACTGCCCAATTTACTTTCCACACATAACATGCTTTCACTGCAGATGAGCAGGTTTTCCTACTTTCTTTTTGTTGTGTTTGTCTGCTTTTCCTGGCATGGTGTGCAGGAGAAGCAGAAATGCCATTTTTATCACCACAGGCATGAGGACCATGCTCACTGTTGACTTCTTTTTACTAAAGATCTTTCATCAATCTAATGAAATAAAATAAGTCCCTGCAAATGTCAACCACCGGGATGCAATGCTTGCAAAAGCAAATGTGCAGGAGCCTCCCCAGCAGGAAAGTGGGCAGCAATGGGGGTGGCTGACCAGAGCCAATGTGCAGAGCTGCTGAGAAGCAGTGGCATAGGTTACACATACTGCCTTACCTGCCCTCGCTGAATTCAGCCTTGTAAATTGTTTGGGTTTTAGGAGTTACCCTTTTGTTTTCCTTTTTCTCTTAAAGAATTTTTCCCATCCAGGCAGCTAGGAGAGAAATCACTGAGTACTTAAGAGAGACAAAAGGACCTGGCCACAGGAAGGGAGGGTCTGNGGAGCCCCCCTGCAGCCGAAAGAGAACCATCGCACCCGCCCTGCGCCCCGGGAGCCACCGGCACCCCTGCCTGCTGTGAGCGTCACTGCGCGGAAGGGGAAGGTGCCTGCGGCCGAGAGAGGCTGGCACTGAGTTACTGGTTCTGTTTCGTTGTTACTGCCATAGTTATTGTTGTTGGTTGCCTTGTTGTTTTTATATATATATCTATATATTAGTAAAGAACTGTTATTCCTATTCTTCATATCTTTGCCTGAAAGCCCTTAATTCCAAAATTATAATAATTCGGAGGGAAAGGGAGTTTCATTCTCCATTCCAAGGGAGGCTCCTGCCTTCCTTAGCAGACACCTGTCTTTCAAACCGAGACATAAGTCCAGAGAGCAAAGCTGAAAGCATGGGAAAAGCTAATTAAATGCAGCACTCAATTAAAATCCCTCTAAAAATTTTTATTAGTTTTGTGCAAAACAGTTTACTCATCCTTTTACTATTCTTCTCAGTTTCTTTATGAGGACAGACTGTCTAGGTGAGCTGAAAAACAAAGGTGTAGGGTAATCGCTGAGCCTGGGCAATTAACTCTTTATGTGCCAATTTGATGTGGTCTAAACAGAGTGCTGAGCTGCTGTATGCATGCTCAGCTACCCTGAGAGGAATCACAGAACCATAGAATACCGGGTTGGGAGGGACCTCATGGACAATCTGGTTTAACCTTTCTTGACAAAAACATGGTCTAGGCAAGATGGCCCAGGATACTGTCCAGCCAAATCTTTGAAGTGTCTAATGCTGGGCAGTCCACCACTTCCCTGGGGAGATTATTCCAATGGCTGATTGTTCCCATTGTGAAAAATTTTCCTCATGTCTCTGGTCAGAATCTCCCCCTTTTGCTCCTTACCCCCAGTATTTTCAATGTGACTCCTTGTGAAAAGGGAGTCTCCGTCTTCTTTGTAGTCACCCTTTAAATACTGGAGCATGGTAGTAGTGTGTCCCTTCTCTTCTCAAGGTTGAACTAACCCTCTCAGCTTTTCCTCATGTGGAGCCTTCCTAGTCCTTAAATTATCTTTGTGACCTTTCTCTGGACCTTCACCAGCCTGTCCACATCTCTTTCTGCCTAGTGGGGACCAAAACTGAACACAGCATCCAGAGTGTGGCCTCAGAAGTGCTGAGTGGGATAATGACTCCTTTATCGCTGCTGGTGATGCCCTTCTTGATGCAGAAGCAGCTCCTTGGCTTGAAATTATTCCTGACCACCTCCTGTAGTGAAAGAATCCAGCCTAGCCCAAAGAGCTGCAAGCAGTTAAAAATAATGCCTCTAAAGCTTCCTGGAAACTGTATGAATTGCTATTTGAGCCTTTTCTGTTGTTTTCTACACAATGTTGGCAGAAAGACACGGAGAAGGTGGTATGTCTGTAATAACTTTTATTTTCTTCCCCTTCAGCTGTGCCAAGAAGCGGAGCCTACTGTGAAAATATGTCTCTAAAATTAAAGCTAATTTATCAGGAGCACCCCTACTTATTTTCTTTAATTTTAAAAGCTGCCTTATGTTGCATTAACAGAGGCTTGAACAACATGTTCTTCATAGGCAGGTGTAAAGTGCTCGTAACACAAATGAATGGCAACAGGATCACACAATGCTCCTGGATGCTCCTCCAACCAGAGGGATCCCATCCAGCCCCCAGCCAGAGTCCAGTGGGGCAGGGGACACACCTTGTGGTAGGGCTTGTGTCCTACAGCACCCAGCAGCACCCCACAGCCTCCTACCGACACTGCAGTAGCACAGGGTGCCAAGCAGGTGCCCATGGACCCTGGCATTAGAGACAGAGGGCTCTGCCAGCCCCTGACCTATGTCACCTGGCTGAGTAAAGGCCAAGGGCTTCACAGCCATGGTGGGTGATGGCTCTGCCAGCGTGTTGCCCATGAGGAAACTTCTGTTGCTGCGAGTTGGTTTGGTCAGTCTCAAATTTTGTGTTTGCCGGGGAGAGGAAGACGAGAAGGCATCCACAGAAGACAGCAGTGCTGGTACCTCACAGGCAACAAAAGATGCCGTGTCAGTGTTCAAACTGGGTGACATGCTTAAAGGTGGCGTGAGTTTGGAAAGCCAGTGAGTTCCAGGTGCAAGTATCTCTGTGCCTGTGAGTGGTGCTGGCCAGGGAAGGCTCACCATACTCGGGGTTTGGTTACCTCACGTTTCACAATGTACAGAGTGTCTGTGCTGTCCTCTAGATGTCAGTGACAGACAGCGCATCCCAGCTCCCTGCGTCCATCCACACGCCACCATGGCTGGGCCAGGCTCTTCCCTCCTTCCCTTCCCTTGGCTTCATTGTCTCTGATACAGGACTGACACTTTGTGGCAGCACCAAAGGAGATTGTCCTCCAAAGCACACCGAGATGGAAATCCGTGACTTCAATCTTTTGAAAAGGCTGGTTTCCAGTTTGCCCGTGGGTTACCGCTCCTTGGTGACGTGGTGTCTCGCTGTGCACTGGTGGACCATCCAGATGTCCATGATAACACGGCTGTGCTTTCCCAAAGCAGGTATGCTCTCCTCAGAGGCAATCAGCTGATCCCTGATCAGGATGGGGAACGCCACAGCAGTGTGTGCTGATGGTGTCACAGCAGGACCTTCCAACAACGGAGAGCTAAGGAGGTGCAGGAGAAACAGAAGGCTGTTCAACAGCTTCCTGAGCTAATTTATGTGAGGTGAACTTATTATTAATGGAACTGCTGGTAAAGTAATTTTCCATCAAAGCCTTTCTCAACGAAAAATGAGGTGAGTGAAAGTGTACATTAAAAAAAGTCTCTCTTTGGGGCTTCTGTCTTTCAAGAAAAATGTGAAAAATAATTATTGCATTGGCTTGTTTTCCATCTCTTTATTCTACAAGGAAAGTGGGTGATGTTTTTCTGAACATCTCTAATGTGAAAATCTTCAGTCAGCACAGCATGAAGACCATATTCACTAGAGGCCTCCTTCTCTAACTTCACCATTTTTTCAGCCCTCCACCTCCCTTTTTATTCCCCAGAATGCAAAAAAGGTCTTCAGAAAGGTACAACAATTATATAGTTTGCCTTTATTGATCCATAGTGCTAAGTCTCTAAGAGCATCTTTTATAAGGACTGCTGCTGATTGGTTGAAGATATTGCTAAGATACTGTAATGTAGTTGGGTGGGATAGAGGAAGTTAAGAAAACCTGAAATGTTTTTCTAGTTTCAACTATCACCATCCCTGGAGACAGTTTAATGTAAATTTTAGGTCATCCTAACCCTGAGAGGATGTTGAGCAGGTCTTCATGGTAAAGAAGAACCTGTAAAGTTAAAATGATCAAAACTCTCCCCAGTCTTTAGCTGGGAAAAGCTGCTGAAGCAGTCACCATTTCATGTTTTATTCTCCATGATTTTAGGACATATGCAACAGTGTTTTTCTTCCTATTATTATTATTAAACATAAGAGCATATGTCCCATTGGGGTTTGGAGAGCATGAACTCTAGCACCCCTTAGGGCAGTGATGCATCTTCTCTGGGGGCTTTTGGCTGCCACGGTGAGAGGTGTTTTCTGGTGAGTGGTGCATTGCAATGGCAATTGATTACCCTAGGAAGAAGATAATCAGTATGTTTGTTACATTTCCCCTTATAAAATATCCCAAAACTTCTCATTCATCTTCATAACCTCTCAGCTGGTGACACAAGGCAGGGACACTGATGTGAAGCTGGGGGTGGTGGCAAAGAGAAGACATAACAGCACAGAGATTACATTTGAAGGTACAAAAAGGTGTAAAGCAAGGAGAGACGACTGGAAAATGCTCTGATAAATGTATTGGAAGTCCAGATAGGATGGTACAACAAGGGGTGGGGGATTCAGTTGTGGGAGCCTGCTGAGAGATGCATGCAGGGAGCAGGTTGGAGCAAACACCACAAGAGTGATTTTGCTGAGACAAACCCCGTGATTTTGCTTTGACATTAGGAAATCCAGGCAGCAGTACTGTGCTGGGGGTGAATGAGAAGCAGCAGTAAGACCTGCCAGAGAAGGGGAAAGGGGGAGAGCCTGAGCCCTGTGCAGAAACAGCAGGCAGCATTCAGCTGCTGAAAGGAAGGAGTCAGACTGTGTACATGCTTGGGGAAAAGTGGCCACTGCCCTTGTCTTGGTCACCACAGCCCACAAACAGAGTCGTGACCAAAACAGACCTCAGGCCCCTCATATACAGGATTTTATGCTGGAGTAGCTGTTGTCTGCCAAGGGTAGTCATGTTCCTTGTTCGAACTAGTGGGGAATTGGGATCTGCCTTTACAAACATTTTTTTAATACATATATGTCCATTAAACTGAAATAAAATTTTTAAATTTTAAAAGGTGGCTGGCTACCCATGGTCTTTTCCAGGTTTGTATTTCACTCCTGCAGCTGTTGTAAGTTCAAGGAGTGCATCCCTGGCTATTGATTTTTCTGACACCTTTGAATTAACTGAAGGTTAAAGTCTGTCAAGAGAATGTTTAATTCATGTATTTAGCAAGCACAGTTCTTTCATCTGCCCACACAATATGCCAGGAAATATGCTAAATTGGAGCAATAGCTCAATCAGGGCTAAAATGAGAAACTGTTAAACAGCAACACTTCTGCCAAGACACTGAGAGCAAGTATCAGGATCATCTCTAATTACAAATTCTGCTAGCTGAAGTAATTAAAGATCTCATTCTGGACTTGTTTCATGGAGCTACTCCATGCTATTGACTAGTGGGAATCTCCTCGTCCTGGGGATCTCAGTTGGCCCTGGATGTCAGTGGTGCCATTAGGAGAACTGGACTCTGCACTGACTCAGCAACTTCTTCTACCTGACAAAAGCATAGCTAAGGCAGAAGAAACCAGCTCATATGACAGGTAATTCCCACAAGGGAGGCTTATTCAAATGAAAGAACAACCAGGACAATGAAGACAAGCTGGCCACAAATAAAGTTCAGTTGGAATTTGGAAGAAAGTTTATTTTTTGCTGCAAGAGAAGCAGGATTTTGAGACAACCTTCCAACTAGCACAGCAGAGCCAAAATAACACAGGAAAAAACATCTACCCAGACCCAATGTTGTTCTTTTAGCTGGAGCTGGGTAGTTTTATGAAGTAGACTCCGTGGCAACAGAAACAGCATAGGTCTTGTCTCTGTAACCCAAAAATCACCTCTAGGCTGATTATTTAATGCAGACCATGAAATTTGTTGCATTGAAATGCCATCCCCTGTGCAGGTTTCGGTAGGTATAAGTGGGTTTGATGGATACCCACACTTTGCTCAGACCAAGAATGTTCCAAAGGACATGAAATGGCCACTTAGGGCTTAAGTATTATAGTCCAGCTGGAGCAGCACTGATGCTACAGCAATTTACCTTAATGACTCAAGCATATTTCACAGCAATGCTGTATAGCTCTTCCAACCTAAAAGCCCTTTCATGGCTTAAACTCAAATTTATGCCACTCACAGAGTACATCTAAAAGAAAAAAAAAAAGCATATCCACCAAAACCAAGAAGAAAAACAGAGGATTTAGAGCTATGAAAACCCAGAGGTTAAAATGTGCTGAAGGAAAATTATACAAAGAGTGCCAATGATTACAGAAGTCTCATAGTAGGAAGACCATTACCTCAGGGGTCAGCAGTGAAAGCCATTAAACAGACATTACGGGGTGCAGCATGGTAGGGCAGCAGCAGGATCCCCAGACTCTGCAGTACCAGTCAGAGACAGTGCTTGCAGGATTACAGCCAGCTCAGCAAGCAGCTTTCCTGTCTTTTGGAGACAGCACATGGCTGTGTCACTGCTGCAGGCAGGTGATACCACCAAAGGACTCAGCAAGGGCTATTCCAGCAGACAGCCATTAGGCAATAGCTGAAAGAGAACAGTATGGGTGTGTGGGCAAAAGAAGCTGAAGCAGAAAAACTAGAGCCCTGTCCAGATACAGCTTTAATTAGAAAATGCACAATTAAATGATAAAAGTTATGTATCTGAACACATTAGTGTGCTGCTTGTATCATGCTCAAGAGTGATTCAGCTTTCTTAGTTCTCACACCTTAAAGGCTGACCTCTTCACACCCACATTCTTCCCACCTCACTCCACTAAGCATATAAAACTGTGAAATTCAGAGAATCTAAAGAAAAAAAAGGGAAGAGCTGTTAGCCTTAACATCAGGCTCCATGGGATGGATTTTGCAAGTGAGGGCTGGACTGGTGCTTATGTGCTGCAGACTGGAGCCCCGCAGTGGCAGCAGCCACGCCATATCCAGCAGCTTGTGTGCTTTCCTTGCAGTTTTGCCCTGTGAAAGAGAAGTTGACCCACAAATTGGCAGGGAAGAAGGAAAAATGGCTGAAGCTATCTCGGAAATGCATGCAGAAACCATCAAATCTGATAATTACCCTTTTCCTATTGGGAAGGTATGAACTGGAAGTACTTAATGAAGAGGAGTAATGGGGTAGCAGCAGGTGGACAAGAAGAATGGGACAAACCTGAGCTGTTATCTTCAGCAAAATTCACTCGCTACAGCTCCATGTTATTTGCCTGGCCTTGCCCCTGGGGTCCTGATCACCTTCTGCAGGTTTGTCTCCATGCCAGCACTGATCTGTTCCTCACTCTCCAGTCACTCCTTGGTGAAACAAATCCCTCGTGCCTAGGTGCAGGCAGTGGTGGTCTGGCCCCTTTGGGAGTGAGAAAAGCAGTCATGGCTTTTGGCATCTGTGGCTGGGAGTCCTCTACACCCTCAGCTCTGGCACTTCACAGTGACGTGTTTGCAAAATCTTGCTGATACTAGAAGTGCCTCGCCCAAAGAAATAAAGCCAAAAAAAAGAAGCTACTAACTTTTTTATTCCTTTGGGTTCCCAGCAGAGTAACTCAACCTGCCAAGTATGTTTGTGGAAGGTGCTGTAACACAGAGAGATGTTGTCTCAGCTCTTATTTTACACATCTTGATATTCATTGATTGCACTGGGATCAGTCTTGATCTCCAAAGAGGTACAAAGGAAAGATAAGCACAGATTGCTGTGCAGCATGGTTGAAGGGGATTGAACCCGGACCCGGAAGAGTGTGCTTTCCCTGGAGAGTGAGGTTCCTCTTCTGAACTAGGTGTATGTACTGCGGACCACTAAACTGGATGCGGCAAGCAAGCAGCTAGAGACTGGCACACATTTCTCAAGCTCTCTGCTTCTCAACTCCCTGCTTCCAAATCAGAATGTAACAATTTCTTTCTTGTCTTCTTAACACAATTTTTCAAGGTTCCAGCTGACCTTTTCTTTACAGTGCTAATTCCTCAAACCTATAATTTTCTGTTTCCCAAAATCACCAGAGGATTGAATCACATGCAATGGGCACCTTTGAGGAAATCATATAGAGGACTTGCACCCAAAATGTTTGCTTGTGCTGCACCATGCAGCCTGAGGAGGCTACTTCAGACGAGACCATCAAGGCACCTTCAGTAACAGCTTGGTTGAAGTCTATGGAATGAACAAGGCAAGTCCTTCAGGCACCTAAAAAGCAAATCAAGCAAATGAGAGTTCAGTAGGACCTTGTCACATCCCAGACTGACTGCTCTGGGGTAGGAATGAGATGCAGACAGACTGGCACACCCACGCTTGCATGTGTACAAACACAGCTGTGACTTTCAAGCACTTTTTTCCACTGATGCTCCCCTGGCACAGGGAGCAGACACAGAGCTGGGATGCACGGAAGGATGACAGCCAGTGGCAAAGCATCCTGCACCATGTGACCTTTGCCTGCTTTCTGCTGTCAGTGCGGTCTCTGGCAGCCGGGTGGGAGGAATGGCAGTGCCACTGGTCTTCAGAGTGCAGGCTGTGATGCTACACAAGCAAAGTGACACAGAACATCACTTCCTCTGCAAATCTAGAAGTTCCTGCTCACCTGTGCAGCAAAATCTGTCTGCTTCTACCCACCATGACATAAGAGCTGAGCTACTACAGCTCCACTCACTTCAGAACGGTGCTACTGATTCTCCATCAGCTGAGGATCCCACTGCAGGCATTTCAGCCTTTCCTATTCCATCTGTACCTCTTTTATGCATCCTGCCTAAAGCAGGTGGCACAGAACCTCGCTCCAGGGTGCAGCAGAAGTCACAAATGGCAGCACTAACAATAGACAATGGGCAAGTTTTAGATAGGAACGATAAGGGATTAAAAAATATTTACTAGACTGAGAATCAAGGAAAGACTGTAATGATGCAACCTGTACCCTTGGTGAGCCACTTAACTGGTAAAATGTATTTAATTACCTTCTATGGATTGGCAAAGTGGATAGTCAAACCAGGAACTCACATTCCTTTGAGACAATAAAAAGCAGTGAAGGTTTTAGCCCTAGGAACAAAATTGTATGAAAACTTCCTGGCCCCAAAGCCCAAGCCACCTCAAAGGATCTGCCCTTTATTTCTGTGGTATTTATCAGCTAACTCAAGTATAAAAACTGGAACACAATAAATCACCCCTTTTTTCTCTTTTTTCTTTACTGGTCTTTACCTGGGGAGACCCCAAAGCAGCAGGTACTCTGGACACATTGCAATCCCCATGCAGCCACCAGGGTTCAAAGCCAATTAACATCTTACAGAATCAGGCTCACCCACCCCAGGTGAACAGTTCTGCAGTGCTTCCACCTGCAGAGGCTGCCCAAACCAAAGCACCAGGCTGCCACCAGAGTGAGCTGCAGCAAGAATAAAGACTCATATTTTTCATTGTTTCTTTTAGCACATACAACACAGTGCAAATGTCTTTTTTGAATTACAATTTTTTATTAGATGAACACAGTTTAATGCATAACGTGTACATGACCTAGGATGCAACATGCTCCCTCCCCAACCAAGTTACAGAACACTGACACCGTGAGGGGGAACAGCAGCTCTGTGTTTGTGACCTCCCAGGGGTGTTACAGGTGGCCGGGAGTGGAAGCTTTGCACACAGGTAGGTCTACACAGAACAGGATGACACACATGAGGAAGAGGAAAGATTAGGAAGAAGGGAGTAAGCTGGATCTGCCCTAGCTGAAAGACTGCTCTCAAGAAGATGTTCTCTGTTTTCCCTCCCAAATTCCTTAGGGAGCAAGAGGGTGAAGCATAGGCCATGATGCAGCTGGAGACCTGTGGAAAGCAGTGCTGTGTGGTGTCACACATGGCACTGCCAGCCAAGGGCCCTGTGAGAGCCACTGCTCAGGGTGCCAGCACAAGCTGAGGGCCATTCTGCACTGGGTCTTCCACTCCTGCTCTCTGTGCAGGGTGAACACATGGGGCTCCATCCTCCTCCCACTGTTCATGGTAAGATCCAGCGAAATCAGCAAATAAGTCACCGAAGACTAATGAGATTTGGCATTTTCCTGGTGATCACCCCACTCTTGCACTCCTGTGAAGGGCCACAAGGCCATTTCAGGGTCCTACTTCTGAACCATGGTATTGTCTGAATAGGACACCTCAAATAAATGGCCTGATGGTGGAAAAGGACAGGGAGGGACAACCAAGAAATCCACTGAGAGCTTGGCAGCTGCTCTTCACTTCAGTGATAGCACTTGGGCTGCTCAACATTAGAATCAGATACTCATCTTAAAGTAAGTGTAAACATGCATTTATGGGCTTTACTCCAGATTCACTTCCCTTGGAAGGTTTGATTCTACACAGTCAACAAAAAGAAAAAGAAAAAAAAAAGAAAGTCACCTAGGAAAAATCAAGAGTTCAGAAGACTCATCAAAAACTGTTTCAGTCTTACAAAGCACGTGCCTTTTGACTCAGGCCTCAAAATAAATTTACTGTATTGTTAAAAAAATAGCAATATAGAAACTACCCCTTTCTCAGTTCAAAGTTTAAGCACATCTAAGAAGACCCTACAGAAACAGTCCTTTTTCTGGCAAGGCACTATCCAGTAGTGTGTGGCACAAACAAAAACACCTCTGTCAAAGCCACTGATACAGTGAATGTGCATGTGCACATCAGCCCACACAGCAACTTTAGCTAGGTACAAAGATTAACAGTTTCACTCACACTGCTCTCCATTTTAAAAAGTGGGGTAGTTATAAGTATTAGCTAGAAATTGGGATCATTTGGTTCTTAAGCATAACTTTATATGCCAATATTTTAAACAGAATTAAGAATCTCCTATTTCTTTCAATAAATGTCTCTAGTTTCCCCAGACCTTTTCAGATACCTGATAGCTACATTTCGTTACTACAAAACTGATTTAAAAAATCCAGATCATCTCGTGTAACAAACTAGAAGTCTACTTGCTTTAATTACAAAAATAAGGCTGTTGTACAACAGACAAAATTCACATCCAAATATATATACTTTTTTTTTTTTTTTTAACTAGCCATTTATAATTCAAAAGCACATATTCTAAGGGACTTACACTGCCAATCCATACAAGCAAGCAGGATATTTTTGGAGCCAGCGTTGTCCTCCATACAACTGATTATGCCCACATGTGTGCTCCGAAATAAGCCAGGTTTACTTAACAGCTTAAACAAGGCTAACTCTCCACTAAATGAGAGCCTTCTACTCTACAATTATCAAAATTCAAAAGGAGCTTTGTGAAACTACTTTCACCCCTGGAGAAATCAGTGTGGTTTTTCCTTTCACATCAGTAAGCCTGGGATTTCACTCAGGATTACTCATGTGTATATGCTCGCACACTTAGGTAAATGTTTCAAACCTGGAACTTCAGGCAGTTCTCAAAGTTTACAACGTATCAAGTACATGATAAATCCAGGATGGCTTCTCTGTAATCAACTGTAAAATTACATAAATGTATATCTGTATTCATTTACAAAGTTAAATATTTAACTTTTTTTTAGTTATATCGAACTTGGTGAAGTTAACAATGTACAGTTGCACCTCATGTCATATTCCCTTCCTACGGTGAGGTTCAAGCCTCATGAAAATATGGTTTTGGTTACAAGAATGTCACAGTACCTTAACACAGACAACATAATTCTTAAAAATGCACGTATATACATCAATGCCCGTTCAGGATTCCTCTAGAGAAGGTGCTCTGGCAAAGATTTCGACCAGTAAATACAACCATGGACTTCAAATCTGTGTGTGCTCTTGCTCCATCTAGCCCTTTAGATGAGCTGAGGAGACAGGTTTGTTCAGTCTGGTAAGAAGAAGGCTAAGAGGTGATCCAGTGGTAGCCTACAACTGTCGTGAGGGCCATTAAAAAAAGAGTGGTGCCAATCTCTTCTTGTGAGTGCCAGAAAAACACAGCAAAGGCAGCAGCCTCAAATTAAAGCCTAGGAGTCAAAGCTGGACTTTAAAAAATAAAGTTTTCACTAGGAAAGCACTGCAGCAATGTCACAGGTTACCTGGAGAGTTATGAGATCTTCATGTCTGGATATTCTTAATGCTCTGCTAGACAAACCCATATCTGATCCAAGCTAGTGTGGTTCTTAGGCCTGATTTCGACAGTGCTGGACCAGATGACCTTCAGTTGTCCCTTTCAGCTGACATGTCTAATATGCCATGGTTACTGATGTCAACAGAACACGTGATTTTTTTTTCACAGTATTGCTTTTGTTGTGATAGAGTTGCTTTCTGACACTTCTTAAAAGTCTGGCTCCCTTCGAACCACACAGTCTGAGTGATGCTGTGATTGCAAAGAAGCTTTTCTACATAGGGGTTGTCTTTCATTTACCCAAAGACATAAGGACATTCACTGTGATGGCACGACCTTGCCAGTATGAAATCACTTGAGTAAAAGCTACATTATAGGATAGCTGTTATTTATATAGCCAGACTTGATTCAAAATGCATGATGCAATTTTACTTCTGTCTAGAATGCATTTTATAATGGTTATTGGCAAGTCATGGGCCTAAGTTCCGCTTTGTGCATCAATGCAGTCCCACTGGAATAATCTCCATTTCCTTCATTTGGCTCCTGTTCCTCAGCTGAGCAACCACTGTGGCCTCATTTGGCAAAGCACACACTCAGCTTTCTCACTGTGTTTGAAGCACACCCACATGACCACATCTGGGGATACAACCAAGACAACAGCTAGGCAAGTTAGGCATGCTCTTGGACCACAGTGGTGTGTTTAACCATCATGGGACTGAAACCTGGCTCTCAAAGCATCCCCCTGACTCTCTTGTGGCTTGTGGTGGAGCTGTGTGTTATTGAAGGTAAACTGAAGCTTTGGCAAAATTTCATTTTAAGACAGTCCAACTACAGAGCTCCAACCTTGGGTGTTAAGACTTTCTCAGTTAAGAGATAACTTCACATTATCATTAGCTATGAGACCCCTTTAGCTCTTCTGAACCCCCCAGTATTTCCACCAAGTGTTATACTGAACATTTTACCTGCATTTGAAAACATGTCAAAATATTTCACTTTGGCACCTCCTTCACGATAGCAACTCGTTTTAAACAGTCAGTTGCAATGTGCATCATAAGACAAATCAAGTCTTCATTAACAAGATTAGCAGCCCATGTCTCTTAAAATAACCATAATCTAGAATAAACATCACAGTAAATAAATGTAGAGCAAAAACACAGCAGTTATTGGCTTAGACTGAGATCTCAAGATTGATGCTTTTTGTCTTCTGGATCATAGCCAGCACAAACATCACAATAACCACCAGCACTTTAACTATCATGATGAGCTAATTTGAACTACAGTAGTGGGAAGAATTAAAAAAGGTAAGGAATATGACTACATAAGTATACCCATGAGTGACAGAAGCCCTACACTTCCACTCCTTATTCTCAAACATACGTGCCTGTTAGAATATCAGGGCCAGTTGCAAAAGCAATCCAAAGACAAAAGTGAAACATCAACAGTGAACATTTTTACAAAGGAAGATGAGTAGCCCAGCCTTAATCCTATTTCATATGCGTGTTTTTAGCTCCACATTATTGGAGAGCACCATCTCATGGCAAGCAGACTACTACTAATGATACATGTTTGCTCTATCACAGTGATCCATTAGGGAAGCTGTTATGTGCTGAAGAACAGAGTCATTCATTCAGGAATGTGCTTGTTGATACTTCACATGGGCTTTCTAGGGTTCTGACTCCTACTGAAAAGAGAAAAAATAAAAGCGTATTATTAATTATTATTAACATAATATTAACGTTATGAATACATTCTCATCTCCCATACCTGTGACCTTTGCATAGAAGGTGACCCTAACCCTGGACCACATAGGAGCTGAGGATGCGTCTCTCTGAAGTACCACCAGACTGAAGCAGGAAGTTTATAGAGACACCCCTCCAGGCCTCCAACATCATATTTTATAGGAACAGAGCTGCATAGAAGCTGCTATTTCAGATCACTTCAGAACATCATCTTTTTCCTAGGACAAGTTCTCCAAGCTATGAAGTGAGGCAGGCTGCCAAAATAACCTGCTTCTGTGGTTCTCTGCTGAGGTTCCTTCCTGCTCCTGTCCCTCAAGGGGTCCAGAAATAAATGAATTCCTGGCAGAAGAAGAACTCTATAGATACCCAAGAGCTACCACCCAGGTCTGAAACAGTACTAGTACCAAATATATCTATATCTATCCAAGGGAAGAAAAATCCTCCCCATGTGTCTGATCTACTACCAAAAGGTGCACCATACAAGTCTGCTTGAACAAGTGTCCAGACTTCCATATGGCAATAAAATTTCCTCTATTATCTTTCCTCAACAGAAAGATGTTACCTGGCTTTGTGTTTTGACCTGTATATGTGTGTTTGCTAAAACCAAATTCAAAAAAGTTAATATAAGTTCTGACTGCTCCAGCATTTCAGCATTAAAAAAAAAAATTAATTAATGCCTAACAAATAAATGCTGAGCCATTATACCAGGCTGCAGACAGTCCAGTGATCAAGATCCTAGTTTTGTCTTCTAATTAAGCCAGTTGCTTACAATTTAGATTGATAATGTGAAGAAGAATGCAGTCTTTAAACTTAATTTATCTGCTGTCCCAAATTATGCCCATGTATATGCTTGTTTTCATTTAAAATGCTTTACCTTTCCTTACAACCATTTTGATTACTTCATTAGCATGAAGTTGATATGGACGAGGTATGGATCACAGCAGTAGTGCATCCAAACACACAGGGTTCCTTCCATTCAAAAAAAATTCAGTCTCAACATTTCAAGAGTTCCGTGAAAAGTCTGCAATACTACACTGACCTTTGATGCCAAAGTAGGTTTCAGTCCAAGAAAGGAGAACACAGTGTTGCTCTCCTTTGATTCAAAAAAACCATCGTAATCCTAGAGAATTAAAAGAAGAAAAGATGAGTCAACATTTGTATACGTATTTTCCTGATTGATAAAATCAGAAAAATATTGATACTTACCCCTATTCTCCTATCCAAATCTAAAACCTAAACTGCAATGATATCACAAACTACAAACTACAGTGGCAAAGAAAACCACAAAATTTCTCTAACTTCAACATCTCTCACTACTTTGACAGAAAAGTATAAGCATGTACTTGCATCAAAAGAAGCTCTATTGTGGGTATATTTTAAAGATATAGATAAGTGCCTGGCAACAAAAATAAGTTTCTGACCAGGTTTCCAACTTGTCTTTTAGCAAACAAAATACTTCCTAACATGGAAACCCCCAAGAAGTCTTAAGGCAGATGAATTCTTTATTCCTTCTGTGGTAGAACAGAGACTTCATCATCATTGTATCCCTTGAAATCATCAATCATATCTCAGTCTTCAACAACAACACAGTTAAATATAAAATGTTACCATAAATAAACTTATTATATATAAAAATAAATAACAGGCTCCATTATCAAATCACTTTTAGGAAGTTTTGATCTCAAAGTGTTACTACTACTTTTACTGTTTTGGTTATTGCATTGGACACCTGCTACCCTTATATCATCAGATGAGCTGACAATAATCAGTTTTCAAGGGGAAAAAATAGGGAAAATCAGAGCACAGTTTAATGAATGGATTTGGCACATGGCAAGAAGCCAAGAAGTTTCATGTGCTCCTCGTGGTTTGGCAGAGATTTCTTCTATGACCACTAGCAAACAATAAAGCATCCAGCTTAGACTCTTTTCCTCCACCACATAATTGCAAAATGGAAATATCAATCCTTACTTAACCACTCCTGACATGTAAAATACTCCATAAATGTTAGGAAATTTCAAGTATGTGCTCATCACTTCATTGCAATTATCTCTTAAATACTCAAGATTAGTAGTTATGCTTAACTTGGAAGTATTCAACAAGATATTGACTGTGCACGTACATGCTTTCAGTATAGAACAATAACAGGCAGTCTCAGTGCCTCCACGATTCCCATCTGTGCAACAGCCAGCCCCAATGCACCTGACCCCCAAAGTCAGCACTTCTTTGGCTCCTAAGCTCTATTCTCATTACTTTTTGAGAGCTTTTCTCTCAGTGTTAATTTGTTCTGGTTTTTGGCTGGGACATTGTTTAAGGTGGTCTCCCTGAAATTAGACCTCAATTTTCCCCCAGCAGCAGCTGCTTTGCCCACTTGTCTCCATCCACTCCTGCCTTCTCTTGAACCCCTAACCTCTCAAAACACCCCATAATCACAAGAAACCATGGGCAATAAACAGAAGCTCTAATTGAAAAGAAGAAATCATTCTCTGACCTGGTTATTCTTGGAAGGAAATCACAGGATATGCAAAGATTAGGAACCTTCTTTTATCTTCCAAGCAGGGTTTACTCATGCCTAACCAATATCCACTTGTGTTTACATTTGTGCTTCTCAGATCCTAAGCAAGAAGCAAAAGTGGTCTGGGAAAGCTTTCTGCTTCCCAGGATTCCTTTGGATTTTCACAGTGTAATGTGAATCCCCAATAGCTCTTCATTCCACCTGCCAGACCCAACAATAAGATACACCACATTATGTCCTTGCAGAAGGGTGACGGGTATTTCATGAAATAACTTTGTAAGGAAAGAGTGTGCTTGTAGATAAAGACTTAGCTTCTCTTCACTCTTTTTTTTTTCCTCCACCAACTTAAAATAAGTGATTGTTTGGACAGAAAATACATAGACACCATAGCAAGGATAATATACCTCCCATGAGATCCATAACTATTCTGAAGGTGAGCGGAATTTCTCCTAAAACCTTTATGGTGCACTGGATGAAGATGCTTTACCAGCATTTCAACAATGATATACTGCTATCTCATCATTATCCCAGTATGAACTGGGATACTTTGCAGCTGTCTAATTATTCAAACAGCCTCAGTCTCCCCAAAAACACAACCCACAGCTGCACAAGGGCAGTTTCCCAGCCTGACCCTCTGTACTAAAAGCATCTGTGAAATGCACAGAGAGGCCAGCAAGAGTGCATAATGGTCCTCAGATATATTAGCTGACATAAGTAGGAAGAGTAAACCTTATCTTAAGATAACTTTTTGTTGTTTTCTTCTTAAAACATGGCATACGCTAACTTATGAATTAACAAAAATTTACAATTAATTGCCAGAAAGTAAATCCAAGTAAAACAGGCAAATCAACTAAGCCATGGTGTAAGATGAAAGATTACTGAAAGGAATCCCAGCAGTGCCATGGATTAAAAAGAGACAACATAATCATTGAATACCTAGAGGAGTAATAAGTAATACTGAAGCTCTGCAGAAGGAAGTTTGATCAGCCCTTGACCTCTAAGAATGAGACTTCAAAAACTGCATGGACACTATTAAACCTAAAGAGGTCTCTTCTGACTCTTCTAAAAGCAGATGAAAACTCATGAGGGACACAGGCTATATGAGCAACACACGAGAAGACAGCGCATGGTCTACCTGAGAAATAATCCTCATTTGCTCCACTGGGCTCATTGACAAGTGAGTCACACTGTCTCTGGAGCTGAAGGTAGGGCAGCACTGGATGAGTACAACCCACAGTGAAAAGAATCTGCTCTTTAACATCAGGGCCGGTCTAAATTGCCTGAAGATGCCCATTACAGCCCTGTAAACTACCAGCAGCCAACCTGCAAGCACCCAGCTCTTGTGGCAGACACCTTTTTGGTCCTCCAGGAGCACTCTCCCTCCTAAGCACACAGGCAGTCTTCTCTAACCCCCAGACACTTCTCTGTCTCAACAGTTTGTTCAAGGAAGGTTCTGTGTTTGTTCGGGTGAGTAATCATCTCTCAGCACCGTTTCCAAGTTCTGGCATTCTGAAGTTCTCTTAATCCCAGTACTTCAATTAGCTCTAGAAGTATCGCTACCCTAAGACCATGGTTTTTTCACTCTTTGTTAATAAACAGGTAAGACAATAGAGCAGAGAAGGACTCAGAGACTGAAAATAGCGTCATTAGGAAATAGGCTGCACTCCTGGCTCTGACAATGACTTTGACATTCAGCTAATCCACCAACAACTCTGAACATCTGTTTAACCTAACCTCTGTAAAGTAACTTAATACTTAATAATTTAAGTATTAATAAAAAGCTGTCTTCAAGTACTAGTTATTTTACTTTCAGAATTATCAAGTCCTGACTTAGTATGTTTTTCCCACATTTTTACTGATTAACAAACCTGGACTCACTTACTGAAAAAATTGTGCAGGTTAAACAGTGAGCTAAACTGAGTAAGCCTGTGTTTGAAAGAGCACAAAACCCAGTGGATTGCTTATTTTGAAAGGACCTGAATATTTAAGAACCACGAGAGATTATCCAGCAGAAGCAATCTCCCTGATGTTTTGAAATATCTGCATTGCAAAATGTATTTAAATGCTATTGACACTTACTTTCATGGGCGGTGGGGGAGAAGAAGCATCATGCTTTTAGATGAAGTAAATTTTAAATAGGAGAATTTGCCTAGTGGTGTCTGCAATTACAACATATGATCTCAAAATATTCAAATGTGAAACAAAAAAATGGTACAAAAATGCATAATAGTCCTATAAAAATTTTAAGAAATCACTTTAGCACTGCAGTTTCTTAAGAGATTATTGAGAAATATGATCTCAATGACTCAATGGCTGTGTCATGAGTGGTAGGAGTTCAAAGTGGGCATCCTTGGCTTTTCCTGTAACACAGGCGAGATAAAAGAGGCTTCAAAAACACCTTGCCTTTGATCTTACCATTAGAAGGAGAGGAAATCTGTGCAGATTTGGGCCACATGTAAAGACACTAAATCCATGGTTGAGGACACGAAAAATTTTATCTCAATAAAGAACATCACACTGCTACCAGCAGTAGATGCGGAGGCTGAAGAAGGACAATAGAGCAAGCTAGTGAAAGCTGAGAATTTCATACCCAGGCAGAAGCACAACTCCAATGGTGACCCAAAGGGTTCCATTTGGAAAAACTCAGTGGGACATTCTGCCTCCCACAGAGGAAGGACGCCACCATTCACTGGTTTTGGCAATGCAGTGGTTCCCTCTTTCTGCACCACGCTTCACCACCAGCAGCCAGTTACTACAACCCTCTTGTCACTGTCCCAAGACACTGCCTTGTCACCCCTACCCAGGCAGTGCTGTGGCTTCGCTGGGATCAGTGGAGCAGCGCCGTCCTGCCCCTGTGCAAGGAAGTGGCTCCCACTGACAATGGGAGGCACTCAGAGAGCAGCTGTTAACCTAAAAATACACAAGTATGGCAAACTGCTACCCACTGCCCCACTTTAAAAGGCTATGTGTGTACAAATATAATTTTGACTGCAGCATTTTAAATTATGAAACTTGGTGCTTTCCAGAGCTGCTAATCACACTTCAGTAATGTATGAAATTCTGGCAACATCAGTAGCTGATTAAACTGACTAAAAACTGAGTACTAAAACTAGTAGGACATGGAGACAGTGGACATGAACCATCAGCGATGCAGAGATGCTCAATCCCTCTGGAGAAGTTGAAAAGCTAAAAATACAGATGATAAATCCCACAAACAAGGGTATGAAACGTTACCAAGAAAGACAAATGACAGTTAGGAGGAAAAAATATATCTCACTATGGTTTGAGGGGATAAAGAAGGGACAGGAGTATAAAGAAGGTAAGTAAAAAGCTATTTCAAGGCAGAAAGAGCTTTTTAACAGGATAACAACTAGCTGACTGCTTTAGGCATGGATCCTCACCCTTAAAGGTGGTGGCAGCACCACGTAACCTGAGCAGAATACAGCCTCTCTGTTTTAACACCAGAATAGTTGCAGCATTAAATACGCTCAATGAGCTTCTAGGGAGTGGATTAGCTGACCTAATAAGCTCTTGCTTTGTTGAAAACAAACTGAAGCTACTGTAGGTGAGCTACTCGTCTGTAGCTCACCTATAAACAAGCAAAATCTTGTTGGCCTTGTGTGGTTTAAAGCTCTGCTTTGCTTTCCCAGCTCCTGCTGAGTGACTCTAAACTGGGATAGAGACACAAGCTGTGGCTGCAAAGGTCTTCAGGACCAAAGTTACCCCAGAGGGTAATGGGAGGAAGGCTAGGAAGGCTGTGAAGCTCACTGTGGTGGCAGGATGCTGGGTACTAGATGTGTCAGTGGACACATGGAACGCATTTCCAGAGCATACTGAAAATGCTAAATGTTTCCACCAGAAGGTTCAAGTTCATGAAAGAAAAATGTAGTAAGAATTACTAAATATGTTAAAGTGACATTTATTTCAGAAAAATAACTAGAGACAAGGAAAATACTCAAGCATTTTATATCTTGACTTGCTTGTGGTCTTTCCTAGGCTTACGGCCACAGCTGGGACAAAACTAGGCTTGATGGACCTTCAGTCTCACACATGTAAGGCCATTAATATTAATCTTAAGTTATACCATACACAAAATTTTAAAATTATCATAGAATAAGAGAATTATGTAGGTTGGAAGGGACCTCAAAGATCATCTAGTTCCAACCCCCAATAATCAGCAAAGCCAAGTGATGTTGTCCATTAAGTATGATGATAAAGGGAAAAAAAAGGAACCAAAACAACCCAAGCCTCCAAGCCTCACACTTACACAGCTTTGTTTTTAAAATTTGAATCTTTGTAGTTTATCCTGAAACTAAGAGCTGCTGTGGCTGCTTTGCACCTCTTTAAAACCAGATTAATCAAAGACAGGTGAACTTTGTTAATGTCTACATTATGCAGAAAACCCAAAGACTACCCAGTGCCCAAATGCTACAGAAAACTAACATCAGCTTAGTCTCTGAGACACTGGACAAGCATTCAGGAAACCTGACAGAAATGTCTTAGGTCCTTCTGGCCTTCATGTGGATTTTATGCCAATTGACTACAGTAGGAAAACCATTGGTCCTTGGGAATTCTCTCCTCTTTAGAAATCCCACTTCCAGGGTAGGTTCTTCTCTCAACAGCAACTGCCAAGTTCACAAAGCTCAAGCTGGCTACAGCACTAGCTGTATCCCAGCTGTGATGATCACTAGAGCTTAAGTGTGCTGTATTTCTGGTGCTGGGAAACCAGATCACTGTAGTGATGTGATTACAGACACTGCCATAATTAATTTGGCTCAGGATTTTGTTAAGCAGGTACACTCAGGCTTGTTTAAATAAACACTGTCACTGCTATAGGGAGAAACTATTTACTGCACACCAAAGTTAAAATTGGAAGTTCTGCAGATCAGCGTAAATAATTATCTGGGCTTCAAGAAACATAACAGAAAAGCGAAGGCATCGGGTCAAAGTAAAACATTAACACAAACTAGATTTCATTTACAATTAGCAATTATGCCTTCATTACTGCACTGAGATCAGGAGAACATTACATCTAATGAAGTTTCAAAGACAGTAACTGTGAAGAAAAACACATTCCAGTAAGTTTCTTTAAATGAGCAAGTTGGCTTTGTTGCTGTTTGCTTTTAGTTGGCAATAAGAGTGAGCTTGTTAAACATCTCAGACAAATCTTTATTGCTTGCCACACCAAGAAGCAGAAAAACAAGAAACCCACCCAAATGTAGCTTGCATGGCTATTTCTACAGATTTTTAGAGTGCAGTGATTATTGGACAACACTTACAGATTACTCCATTGGCATGCTGTTTAAATTCATTTCTCTTTGTCACTATTTTTAATATAAGATTATGATCTCTATGTTCTTATAAAAGGGGTGACATAATTGGTCCTTCAAGTAATAGTGAGGACCTCATAATTTAAACACATTGAATCAGCACTTTGCTACTGACCGAGTTAATACAGTATGCCATTGAGAATGAGCTGTTAACATCCTCCCTGAAAAGGGCAGTTCAGTTCCCCAGAACAGATGACATTCATTTACTGATCTGATTAGGATTACAATGGAAAACTCTTACGCAGCACAGCTCTCCTTGGACAATGTGTGTGCATGTGTGAGTCTCTTTTAATATTATATAAATATACCAATAAAAGAAGATCTTGTCTGTACAACACAGGACAAGCTAAACATGACTGTTTTCATCACCTAACCTTCTGATAAGATCTCCACACAGGATTTTTAAAGAGCTTATAGAATTGGCTCTACAAAGCAACTTGTTGCTCCTCTACTAAAGGCCAGATGTTTATTTCGGTAATCTGTTCAGTTGTAGCCTTCCAGAGACAAAGGCTTTAATAAAAGGGAGCAGATGTCAGCCACGGCTCTACTGTTGGGACAGTACATGACAAACTCAGGCTGATGTGATGTTTGCCATTCATGCAGCAATGGTGCCAGAGTACACAGACATCAATTATCTAAGAACTGATATCCCTCACCTCCAAGGCAGGGAGTCTAAGTGCAGCAGGACTTCCCCTAGGCAAGCACTGAAGACCACAAATCTAGTGCCCAGTGCCCAGTGCCCACCTGGGGTAGGGGAATATTCAGGGGAGTTAGTGGCAGAATCCATAAGTACTATGGATGGTAACAGCTGTCACCTCCACCTTTTGTGCACCTTCCAGCTCATCATGTCATTTTACAAATTGTTTGGATAAGAATATTATCAAATCAGACCACAACAGGAATTTGAGAAAGGGAGAGATGGAAACATCAGGGAGTTAACTGTGGTAGTCAGCCTGTTACATGAGGAAATGACTACAAGACACAAAATGACCATGTTGCACAGAAGCTCTGCATGCACATATTTTAACATGGACACAAGTGGAACAGTAATGGACTGAATTATTTATTTCATCCAGGTTGTTCTCTGACAACAGCCATGGCCTTTTCTAGATATTGTTCCAAAATACTGCTACATCCACATTCTGTGCAATACTATGTGACTTCAAAGTCACATAGTGACTACCACTTATTAAGATTTCTTAGCCTTTCCTCATATATCACTGATCCTATATTTTAGAATGGGCCTTTTAAAAAATACTTTAATTAGTCACAACCTCTTTGATAATAAAACCTGTTTCTTCAAGAAAGCATGGCACGACAGGAGGTTTCTGTTCCATGGAAAGTAGAATTAGGACCTCAAACAAAACTGTTAGTAATTATGTCATACTTGCTAATAAGTTTTGCAGAATATCAGTGTAATTAATAAAAAAATGAAAAAGAAATGTGCAGTATTTTCTACTATATCCTGCAAAAGTAACAATTTTAATTTTACACCAGTCCCTTGTAAGTGTTTTAAAACACATTAACACCCTACATTATTATATTTAGGAAATAAAAAGTCTGCAAACAGAGTAAGGTATCTCCAGAGATGTCTTTGACAGCTATCATGTTTATGCAAAATACCTGCTACTTCACTTTGAAACAGCTATTAATGACGTTTATTTAGTCCAAATAAAAACCATGGTGGTCCAACAAGAATGTACCTCTCTCCACTACACGGTAAAAGGCAGCACTATAATACATTACTGAAATGAGTCCTGACTTCTCTGAGGAAGATAAAATTCTTGGATTATTTTATTTTTACTTAGTTGCTGAGCTTCTACTTTTTAAGCCTTGACACTGGGCAAGCTGGCTATTCTACACTTTGCCTCTGGTACCACACTTCCCTTTATGAAGTACATATTACACAGAACTAAAGCTCTTTTCCTCAGGACACAGAAAAGCAATGGAGAAGTGGATGACAAAAGCATAGGCATAGTCTGAAAGTTATAACCAGACCTTGTGAATGGTCCGAACTGAATCTTCCCAACATGGAGAAGACTCTCAGGCAGGGGTTGCTTTCCAACACCAGCTCTGCCTTCTATATTCCTCGTCTGAGACAAGGCCTTAATCAGGAAGATAAACAGTGCGTGTCACTGGCCTCTAGTCACATTCAGCCTAGCGCTTGTGGGTGCCTGTGAGCCAAAACCTGCCCCAATAGAACTGCAAGAGGTAATTAAGAACAACTTCACACACAGAGCTTAGATTTGCCATACAGGAAACTCTGCTTTTGATGGCAAAAATAATTAGTCAAGAAAGTTTTAGCATCATCAACCATTAACAATTGTTATATGATCTCTGAGCAATTCACATTAAATTTTATCTAGTGTGATCATCTCTCTTCTAAAAGCAGACCTGGACCAACAAGGTGCTAAGTGAATCAAATAAGACATCTCCAAGGGTGCAGAGAATCAACTGTAGACTTGCTGGATACCAAATTAGCTTCGCAACTGCTCTAGCTCCTGAAGTGAACACACTACAGCAGGCATGCTAAGGTGAATTCTGCCACCTTGTTTGAGGATCTAGAGAGAGAGTTCAAGCTCTCTGTACCTGTAGGCACAAGAATAATAACAAACTCCCCAACGACACGCCAAGGCAAAAAATTTGAGGTGGTCTCTAGCCAGTTTTGTTAAATTCTCTTCTTTCTTTTATCAGTGAGCAGTTACTTATTTGTAACGTGACACCTATAAAAAAAGGAAGAAAAAGAAACATGTATGTATCTTTTCATGATCTTAAAAAAAGCCAGAAGAGAATGATACAAAACAATGCAAAGAAATCAGTGCTACAATAATTGTCTGTGCACTAAATAGCTTCCCAGGGACACTGCACCTTTTTCAGCAGCCTATTTTATTTCTTTCTTGTCTATACACCTTTGCTGTTTTGTTGGAGTTGACACCCATATATTACATTTCAGGGAAGGACAATAAATATCACATATCTCTGTCTCTACTGTTGCCCACTAGGCACTCTATCAGGACTTACCATAACACTCTAAACCATATGAACAGCTTCAAAGGAAAAAAAAAGAGTCAGCCTGCTATGTAAATATTTTCCCTTCGGCTCAAATTCCCACCTGGAGAGAGATTTCCTTTTAATTTTGGTTGGCCTAAATTTCAGGCAATTTCCCTTCAGTGGCAGATTTCTGCATATAAAACTGTCACTGTTCAAAGTGCTAACTTGCAGCTTCACAAGAGTGCAGTTTCACTGGGAAATGGATATTTCCAGTCTTCTGAAAGATCCAGAAGCCATGTCTAGTCTAAGAAGAGTTGTATTCAGCTGTGGAGAATTCAAGAAGAGGGAGGTGTGAGGCACAGGCCTAATTTTATAGCAATGCCACTAAGATGAAACAACAGACTGTAAAGTCATAAAAATATGTAAATTATCATATTGTTGGTGCTCTAACATAGCACTTGATTATCAGTAAAATTATTTGTGTTCTCATGTGCTTGCAGCTCTTATCTTGTTCATAGGAAATAAACATTGTTCTTGCCAAGTACTTTATTTCAATATGTCTTAGCACAACTTGTTACTGAAAAATGGGGAGTGCATCTCAGAAGACTGAGAAAAGAAGAAGGTAGATTAATGATTAATGATTGCATCTGCAATTACATCAACTCAGAAAAACCACAAGGTCTTGCTCACACTTCAAAATGTGGAGTTCGTCTCTTGGTACCAGAATAATCCTTCCCCCTGTGGTACAAGACACTCTGTGAACCAGTAAACATTGACCATCTTTTCGTACCTTTCTCCCCTCTTACATGAGCTGTCAGATGTTCAAGTGATCGACACAAATCCAGTTTGGATACTTACTGAAACCATTAAATACAAAAACTTCCTCTAGCCTGCAGTTACATCCTGAAAAGTAATTATTTCAAATGCTGATGTCCCAGCCAGGGAAATCTAGTCTAAGATAAACCCCTTGTGCACATTGCTGAGGTCTTCTGCTAAGGAGAAAACAGGCAGAAAAGAAATCCCAAAACTATTAATGCTAATACTAACACAGAAAAACATAGCTATGAACATAACATTGAATCATGGACATCATATGCTTGTGAACTTCTATTGAAATAATATGACCAAAATAAAAAGTGTACCTATTTTGCTTTGCACTGTAGAGCCCTCATACCTTTAGGGGAACAGCAATGGACCTGACCAGTTTGTATCATAAGTGTGAATTGTCAGCAACAATGCATAAGCCAGCATAAGTACATAGAAAGTCTCCTGATAAGACTGTAGAATGCAGAAAAAGAGACGGAGTTTTTTAATAGAGAAAAGTGTATTAAAAGTTGCCTGGACACAAATCAGAAATTATAAGCTACAAATTTCAACTAACAGAAAACTCAGCATTTTTTCAGTCTAAGTTACTTAATAGAGATTATGCTTTAGTTATTTATGTCAAGATAAACACATGAAAACACTCACTGTGGAAATGACAAAAAGAGACAAGATGTGCAAGGTTTGCTGACTTTATCTAACTGTAATATTTCAGCCCCCCTTTCCAGCACTGACCTCCTTTGCCTTCTGCATAATGTTTCTCCTCCACTCTATTACCTAAGAACTGCATTAACTAATGCAGCAGGTTAACTCATGAATGTTGGAGATCCTGCACATACTTTCTCCTTCATCGAAAAAACAGAGCTTCTTTCAAAACATGTTTGCTCTTTAAAGATGTTCATGCAGACAGTGAAGTCTAGTAATAGGATTAACTCTGCTCAACCAAAATGGCTATCAGCTCAGCAGACAGATTAATGAGATCATCTCACATGTTGCATGACATCTTCTGCCTTGCTAATTCCAAATAGCAATTTCTAAGTCTAGGTTAAAACACTCCATAAAGGCAATCTGAAAGAGTAAGAAACAACAGCTTAAAATGTTGTATTTCCCAGGCAAACTAAAATCACACAGAACAATATAAAGGTTGTTATTTGTAAGTGAGGGGATGATCCATAAGGGAGGGTAAAAATCCCTTCCACGTCCCAGATACATTTCTTTGATTGACTTACCTTACCTGGAAGTAAGAAGATAAGAGTTATACTGCTGAGGTAAACAAGTAAGGCCAATACAAAGCACATGGGAAGGATGTTAAATACTTTGCTTCAAGAAGCCAGTTAGCTGCTGCATCATACCCAATCTGTTTGTTGCAGAGGATCCTAAACCACTTTCAATGTGCTTCCTGCATTAAGCTAACAACTGCATTGCAGTCAACAGGCTCTCATCAGATCTGAGCAGCATTGCTGAATTTGGCAAGGACTAAGCCAGAACCAGTTTGGATGTACATATCAAAGGCTACTGCTTCAGCTTGCACTGCTGGATGGAGAAGCTTACACCAAAAAAACAGCCCACCCATCAACCCGTTGTCAGATTTACAGCAAATAGTGTTCATTTATCCTAAACACTCTGATTGCATAAAGACGCTCTGAGCATAAATGAAATTTACACCGTGACAGCAGCAGAGAAGGAGCTTAATTACAATAACAATAAAACTCAATCTAGCCAATGTTCTCATTTACTGTGCCAAAGACTTCCTACTGAATTTTTGAGCTTGGACTAGACCCAAGCAACAAGAATACCACAAACCCCCATCTTACAGTGGTCTCACAAGGCACTTTACCATCAACAGGTTGTACATGAAGCACATGACATTACCAATTTTTACATTCCTGGAGGAAATCCCTTAGATAGCCCTAGGATTTACAGAAGAATGACCTGAATTTTCCCTGTATGATCATTACCTGATCCTATTGCCCCATTAATTCAGATTCTACTAGAGAAAGCTCCACAGCCAGTTCCATGTTTAAATGGCCAGCGGAGTGTATTAATACATCGTCCATTGAGAACCATAACAGCCACTTACCCCACAGTACCGATCATCACTGAATATCTGCGGTGGCAGTGGGTTGCCTTGTGCAGGCTGCCTATCCTCAGGAATATTTTTATACATCCATTGTCTCTTCTCCTCTGACATGGTGATATCCACTTCTTCAAACTCTATGCGATTGGCTTCCAGAAACCTCACCACATCCTGCTGCCTCTTCTTTATCTGGATGAAAGAAGGAAAATTTTAAAAACCATAATCAGAGCAAGTCCTCCATAACACAGATATGCTTACAAATCTGAGAAAATTCCTCCTCTCCCATCCCACTTTCATAGGATCACAACTCAGAAAGACAAAGGAGAAAATTTTTTTTTCAGTTTTAAGTTCATAAAAGTTAAGCACTGCTGTTTCTTTACATGTTGGCAAAGGTTACACTTCTTCACCTCACTTCTGTAGGGCTGTCTGTTTAATTCAGCTGTGGTAATTTAAGCCTTTACCCTCTAAAGATGCTTTTAAAAAGCAATCTGTAAAGGTCTCTTCAGAAGTAGAAGTTAAAAGAGGTCATCCATTTTCAAAGGCATTAGGGGCTACATTTTTGAAGTATGCAGGCACCTAAAAATGCAAGGTAAACAACCTGGCAAGTCCCAGAAGAATTTACTCCTAAACATGTTCCTTGAGATGAACATGTCAGTACATCTGAAAAAAAAACCACCCCAGCTACACACATTTTTGTTTTCCTAGACACCTACACATTTTTTTAAATGCAGCTTAACAGTTTCCTGAGCAAGGAAGGCTTGTTGAATATTTAGCCAAGAGTGTCTGCAGAATACACATGCCTAAAAGCAAGCATGATGTCATCTCTTGAAAATGAACTTTATTGCAAAAAAAAAAAAAAAAAGCATGAGGTTTGTATTAAATGTATGGGGTTTCTGCCCCTCCAAGAGATTATCATCTTTATACAAAAGCCTAAGAGCACTGGCAGTTTTTAGCTCATTGTAGTTAAGATTGGCTGGACTCAATGATCTTAGGTCTTTTCCAACCTTAACAATTCTATGATATTAAGATCAGCCCTTAAGAGCCAGCTGGGCTTCAAGCAGATACGCTCAGGTAAAGACAACGTCTGCATCAAATAGGACTTTATATCAAGAGAGCAACCTTTGAAATGAAAGTCTGTGGGGCCAAGGCAAGTCACCTGGGCTCATTCAGCTAAGGCTGCCCTGCATTCTTTTCAGTCCATACTGTACTTTTTGCATCAACCTAATGAAATTAATACTTTCGGAAAGGAGCCATAAATTACGTGCTGTATTTTTTACAGCTATCATCACAGTGTTATTTGAAAAAAAAATTCAGCTTTGATAATTTTACAGTATTCCTGGAGTGTCAGATCCATACAGTTGCTGGCTGGCATAAAGCCCAGGTGGATGAATCATGCCTGTGGGCATCATATGACCTAGATACTATTTGGAAATCAGAGGATTTTCAAAATGCATGTGCTAGTTGCTCCTGTCACACAACAGAGTCTAACGAAATGCATCACAAAAATACATAATTTTGGAGGCAATACTGATGGAATCCTTATTTCCTTGAAATAAGTAGGCAGCCATCCCAAGAAGCTACAAATACAAAGCTCTCAAACAATTACTGTCTTTCTTAAGAAGTGGACTGCATGGTAAATTTGTGTCACGGTGTCTTATTCTTTTTCCCTTTTTTGCGCACACTGGTACAGTTTTTTATGCATCTGTGAAAGGATCACTTTTTCCTAGAGAAGGCAGCTCCTAAACTTGTATGCAAATAATGCATTATCAACAATAATAAAACCTTTGGTGGTACCAAAGGCAGCATGCCTTTTACTATGTCCCTAAAAATTCCAAATGTAGAAGTGAAAGATGAAAACATTTTCCTGTCTTGTAACAAAAAAAGAAGCTGCAAAAGAACACAAAAGAGAAAGAGAGTGAGATATTCTTATTATGAATATTAAATACCTGGTTAAACAGAAAGGAGATGTCTAAAATGATGGGTGAGAGAGGTCATTTCCTTATAGTGAAGTGCTGCTAAAACTCATATGAAATCCCTCTTGCACTGGTCAGGGCAACAAGCAACTATTGGCTGGGCCAGCCCTCTAGCCCCAAGGCCAGTTGGCATCCTCTGGCCAAAGCTATTAAACCTGCAGCCTCTCAAAGCTGCTGCTTGCAAACTGCACACTGGGTACGATCCCTGGCATGCTGTAACATCTAAATCATGGCCACAGGCTGCTTGTGAGACTCTAAGTTAGCCTTGGCCAAAGCTGACTGTGCCAGCAACCATTCTTCAAACAGTTCCAGAGTACCAGAGCCCTCCATTCTCAGGGCCAGGACACGCACCAGTACAGATGTATCCACACGGACCCATTTTCATCTGCTGTCTTCCAGCAGCCTGTAAACTGAGCAACTTAGATTTAGTCAGATCCCTATTATTTTACAGTTCACACCATGAGAACTCTCCCACAAACACAAACTTCCTAATGCCTCATTTTATTTTTATAAAACTAATTAAGATGTTGAAGTGAAGTAAATTGGGGTTGTCGGTTTTTTGAGCCATAAGCCTTTCAATTCCCCACATGACATCTGTCTGAGTTATCAGCTGTGGATGTACCAGCTGCATAAAACTAAACAAAATAGCCTGAAAATTTCAAGCCAAAAAAGTAGCATTTTCTCCTCCCCAATTTATTTGATTCAGGCCTATAAACTGAAACAAGAGCATCAGTTGTATTTAAAATCCTATTAAATTATGCCTTGTTGTTTAAGATGGATGCTCAGAGCATCTGTCACAACAGAAGCCAGCTGATTATTCCCCAAGAAAACCACAGGACCTTTGTCTCTGTCTGCAACTGGATCTGTGCCGCAGAAGTGCGTCAGCCTCACAATCCTGCCTGCAACTCTCATCTGTGCTTACTCGGAGCCCTAAAAGCTCCCAGCGTTCGGCCACAGGAAACACGGAGCAAAGGCAACACGGCACAAAGAGCAGTGTCAGTTCTCACTTCCTCACTAGCCTGTCCTGTCAAGAGCCCAGCGAAGAAAAATACATCCTCATTCGACAAACTATGGAGGTGGATAGTACTCTTTGTAAAGTATCTTGCTGCTGCCAAGGTTTCCAGAGTCTGATGCAACCGAAAAGAACCTGAAAAAAATAATCCTATAATCAGAGGTACCACGTTCAGAAAAACTTGGTTTGTGGCTATTCATGTACCACTTTGGGAAAGCATTTGTAGTCTTACATGACAGACTGCTTCAGCATCAAAATATTTTGGGTTTAATGCCTTTCAGCACAGCAGAAGACACTGTAAAATAGACCTTCAGAACATATATCCACTGTGAAGTTTCAGAGGAAAGTTTTTATGTAATATGATCCTAATCTATCTTTAAAAGCAGTGGGAAACCTCTGACGGAGTTAATGGTCTGCTATTACAGTCCAATGTTTGCCTCCCATATTTTTAGCAGGGTAATTCTTTTCTGAACATCATTTCTCAGAGTTTGGTTTTATTGTTAATCTATATTTCTATTCACAAAACTAAGACAGGAAAAAAACCCCAGGGACATCTTAATTTTATCCTTGTATTCAGACCTGGTATCTTTATTATAAAAAGCAGCAAAAATAGGATGTCCATTGTGATATATAAAACTGCTAAAATGAGCTAATCACTTAATCAGTAACCTGATTTATAAAGAAAGTCTATTGTAGCTCAAGTATTCTGTCTTTCTGCCCTAGTTTTCATTTCTTTACACTGATTTGCAACAGGAGGATACATTTTCAGACTGCTTTGGAGAAATATTTCAAAGACATACTCAGTCCTGTCTAGGTGGGACCAGTGGGATTATCTGTTCTTTCAGCATCCCTGAATTAATTCCTCTTAGGAGTAAACAGTTTCTTTGGACTTTTTTCCTCTCTAAGCTCTATTCCTGAACTGATAATAACAGAGTATCTGCTGGTCTTTGCAAATTGTTCCCACAATTAATTGACTGTCTTTACTTGAAATATTTGCTTGCTTCTGTTCAGAACCCACCTCACTTCAGCCACTTCACTTTTCATGTCTTTGCCCAGACTAAAAACTGTTCTGTTCTAAGATTTCTGTTTCCCACACAACTAGTATCAGATCTCCCAGCTAAGATGAACAGTGATCTCCAGTAGCAGAGAAATCATATTGCTCATTTAGTAGTAGAATGAGAAAATGAGGATGTTACCATTATAAATCATGTCCAAATTGGAGCAGAAGTTCAGAAAAATCAGATTACATCCTCTATCCAAAGTTCCCTGGAAGCTTCTCATCACTTCCAACTAGTGATGGTTTCCTTCTTTTTTTCCCTGTCTATGCTTCCTGAACCTGTTTTCAGAAGTTCTCCTGTCCTAGACAGGCTTGCCTACTGACAGCTGCTGAACCAGAGGAGCATAGCATGTGGTCTCTTCATTACTAAATGTCAGCTGCATTTCATCATTCTATACTCTTTTAACCAAGATACTCAATACCCTGCAAACATCTTCTTAGTCCAGGATTTATCTAACTCAGGATAAATGACTATTACTTCTACTCTACTATATGCAAGATGACTCAAGTAGCAATATTTATAGGAACTGTGCCATGATTAAAGAGAACTTCTCTGCCTTTTTTCATTAGCCCAGTTAATATAAATGGGACAAAGCAGACACATTCTCAGTTTCAAATTTCTTCACAGTGTCAACAGAAGGAATGTTGCTGAGTGTCTGGTGCTCACAAAGTGGATGTGCAAGGGTGGTCTTCTGCTGTGGACTCTGCCCCCCACCTTCTGGAGGTAAGGCATTCCCTGGGTTTCTGTCCTCCTGCCTGCAAATGGACGCAATGACAGCAGGTACCACTCCGTGCTTTGGCTGGTGACTGAGATGTGCAGCACTGACTGTTTTACAGCCTCATCCTCTTGAAACTGAAGGAACTGAAAGCCTAGCCTGAATTGTCCACTCATTCCAGACAGATCCCAAAACCAAATAGCCATCTTTCTAACACAAAATCCCACCCCAAAAAATATTCAGACCAAACATGGTGACTGAGAACAAAGCCTTATGAGGTTATCTTCTAAGATGGCTTATCAGAACACAAGCACATTTTAGAAGCCTGACATTTAAAAAACAAAAATTGAATGCATGTCTAAGTTCACCTCAAGTACTTGTTTCACAGCCTGGCACACCTGTGCCTCTAAAGATGGAGACGGTCCTGCTCATTTTCTTCCTTCTTTTTTAATTTGGTTACTTTTTTCCACCTGCCCTCACTCCAGAACTGCATCAGCCACGTTATCCACCCACTGACTCAGCCAAAAACTGAATGTATTGCATTTGGCAGGGACACCTCTATGGTGCAGTTTGATGATACAACTCAGCAGATCTCACCACTGGCTGTCACTGGAATGACACAATGTTCCTCCCTCCTGCCAAGCAGCTCCTGCATCTTTCCTCGCACAAGCATAATGCAGGAACCAGGGGAACAAGGGAAGGAGCATCAATAATGTCAGCACCACAGCCTCATCAGTTTATACCAGTAACAAAACTGCATCCTAAGAAAACGGCTCAGCAGTGGCTGAAGCATGACCAGTTACAGGTATCTGAAATATGAACTGCATAAGCAGCATTTGTGTTACATAAACACAAGCTCAACTCACTCCCACAACTGAAAATATTGTATGTGAGCCTCTGCCTTTACAAGTCATGCAAACATAACCAAAGGGACTGTTGCAGTGTAAAATGCAGATGTAATATAGCTACTGCAGAGGATTACTTATCTTCACTTCTCACACAGATGAGGCTTAGCATATACTCCCAGATAATGAGATACTATGCTCTAACAAACAGATACAAGCCCTAAACACATTAAAGGAACAGCATTTTAAACAGTGTTAACACATCCTCTTCTTATGTTCCCACTATGTTTCTGCTCATAAAGAAGCAATAAAAAACTATCCCATGCATTCACAAGGTTGAGATGCAAATCCTCATGGTCCTGCTACATTTGAGACCTGTAGTGACAGATTTTCTGCCAAATTTCTCCTTTCTTTGCCTGACTTAGGAAAGGAGAGCACAACTGACCCCTGGCAATTTTTATTGCAGTGAAATGGCAGCACTGTGACAGAACTTTACAAAGGTTCATATGATTAATTCATTGTTCTTGGCACAGGAGAATACAACTCAGCTATGTACATACGAAAAAAAGATGAGAAGCTGTGATGAAGAGAAGAAGGTTAATAGAGAAGACGATTTTAAAATAAAAATAAACAAAAATCAGCACTGCATAACTCTTTCCAAAAGTAAAGTGAGTGGCTCTCCACCATAGCAAATACCGCATTGCATCTGACAGAAGGAAGATACTGTCTTCTCATAAGAGGCCTCCGAATAGCTAAAAGCACCCGAATGCTTCATCCTCAAAAAAAAAAAAAAAAAGTTTCAATATCCTAAAAACTGACCGCAGAACTTTTCAACCTGAAGAGAAACAGAACAGTGTGTGAACAGGGGCCACATGCAGCCAGCACTGCCCTGGTCTCCTGCTAGCAGCAACCTTCCGCTTGCCCACAGAGACATAATTAAGGACACACAATATGAAACACTGTTGAACTGGGAGGGCAATCTGTTCAGCTTTATGCAAAATCAGTCTGCAGGTCTCTGGGAGCTGCTGAGATACTGCTTAGCCAAGGACTCTGCACACCTTTGCCTCTGTGCAACGTATGTATGGTAACTTTGAAAAGAATCCAGTATTTAAGAAATGCAATTAGAATTTGAGACAGGTTTGGTTTTTCAGAGACTCTTAATCACAAGCAGTCAGCAAAGGAAAACATTTTCTATAAAGCTACAAAGACAGTTAATCTGATCCATGCCCAATGCCTGCCAGCCTCCTATTTTCCTAGCCAGATGTTGCACTGTAATAAATGCATTTAAATCTATTTCTGTGTATGCACATATGTCTATCACAAGGTGAAGTGAAAAGTTTATTATTTAAGGCAGTTTATCTGAAATCATCGTTCTCTCTGCAAGTAACAGAGTACCATTCTGAGACACAAAGGAGTCTTCAGCAAGTATAAATACAACTATCACTGCTACAAACAAGAGATGGTGGGATTTTGTTCAGGGGGTTACTAGGTATTGTTTCAGTAAGCATAAAGGGAAAAGGAGAGACGAAAATGGAAGAAATGGAAAAAGGGGAAAGGCCAAGAAAGGAAAAAGAGAATGTTCCACAGAAAAGTCACCTAGAGACAGTGCTACGCAGGGCGCCTTTGAGATGTGTGCAGATGAAAAAGCCTCTGAAGTCATACCCGAGTCCACTTCTTTTGAATTCTTCTGTATTTTGGGAAACAAGACTTGCCACCGATGTACACAAATGAAGTAAGTGATTCTCTCATTTTCTTCTTGCAGTAAGAACAACGTGTTCTTACAGTGTTGAAAATCTACTTACATGTGAGTCTCTGATGGACTGCAGGAAAACAGATGCTATGAACCCCAAATTTTGGCTCATTGCTTCCTCATCAAAAGAATAAGGATGCCATTGATGCTGGATCTACCTTCCAATCAATGGTGTGATTTTTTTTCTATGGCATCAATGTGGAACTAAAAAATACAGCATTGCTGTGGAAATAAAAAATGGCTAAAACAAAGTGAAACTTGGAGACTTCGCAGCAGGAATTGAACCAGAGCTTGGAAGTCTCACTGAGTGTGCAGGCAGCTCCAAATTAGTGAGACAAATTAATGAGCCAAAGGACTCCATGCAGACTGAGTAACACAGCCAGAAGATTCCCTGCCCAGCCTGGCAAGCAGCAGGTGACTTCCAGATTAAAGGTCAGGATGCAAAGCTGGTTGTTCTAGCAGGGGAGCTTGCAAAGCCCGCTGCCAGTTTAGATTATAACCTACAGGAAGAGCTCCGTTCTGTGGAATTACACTGTCCTGAAAACATTTCTATTTGACAAAAGGCATGCTTGAAACGGTATTTTTGCTACAGATACGGGATCTTTCCTAGTCATAGGTATTTTCTTGTGAGGACACTGGGAAAGCATGCTGGTTCTTCAATGGTTCTTCACCTATAACTAAAACAGAGGGCAGATTACGAGAGCTTGCTCATAACTTGATCTGATTTTAAAAATGTCTCAGCCAACAGTGAGCCAAAATGTCAAAATTATTAGAATTATGTGTTAGGAACTTTTCTTTTTCTTTTAAACAAAGTTGAGGATCTTAGTGGCTAGCACAAGAGACAAGAGAAACTTTGAGCAGCTTGGAAGATCTCAGGGATTCATAAAACATATCCTCAGCTATCAAGAACTTCTGATGGAACCATCCTGCAGGGCTAGACTATCACTTCAAAAGGCTAACAATTCAAACCTTAGCTGGCAGCTAATTTCTTTCAATAGACAGATGTTTTTGTTTGCAATTTCCCATATGTTTCAGTTGTTCAAGAGAGTGGTTAAAGTGTTATTTTTGTGCATTTTTCCAGCAGAAACCTTTCAAAGATGCCAGAGAATAATTTAAATCCCCTGTTTAGCATTCTACATTTAACTCCTCCTCGTACTACTATCTTTTGTCAAAGTACCATATTTATAGCAAGTATTTTGCATCACGATAGAAACCCTTTCAACAAGCAACATCTATCTTCCTTTTCAAAATACAAACACATAAATACAAGTATAACTGCAACTCTTATTATTTCAACTACTTTTCAGTACCTACTAACTAAATGCAAGTTATTCTCTGATTTCTATGCTATATTACATTTATTCATGTTTATTTCTTTTGATTTCTCCAAGTTATTTGATTCTGAGGAACATCCTTTGCTCCTTAGCAAAGTTCCAGTTCAACAAGGTAGATGAGAACTGTCAAGTCTAAACTATTGGAAACTCAGTCCTGCATTGATGAACAGAAAGTTGATCTTTCAGTCTCAGAGCTCTGCAGAGTAAGCAGAGTGGGGAATAGTTTGGTGTCTTGCACATGGGAGTCCAAAACTGCTTACAGCTAAAACTCTGCAGGGATTTAGAGATGTCGCTTTGTTGTGTGCATCAGCTTGCTCAGTAGAATTATGATTTTGTGGAGGTATTTGGTAATTGATTAAAGTTCACTGAAATAGCACCAAAGAGAGCAGCTTTATAAGCAGGTTTTGGACAGTAAGCAAATGCTATAATACTCAGCCATGTGCCCTGGCAGCCAAGAGGGCGACCCCCATCCTGGGGTTCACCAAGCACAGCATCACCAGCCGATCCAGAGGGGTGATTATCCCACTGCCTTCAGCCTTGGTGCTGCCTCACCTCGAGTACTGTCAGCAGTTCTGGGCCCCACAGTTTTAGAAGAATGTGAAGGTCCTTGAATGCATCCAGAGGAAGGCAACAAAGCTGGTGGTGGGGCTGGAAGGAATGTCCTGTAAGGAGCACTTGAGGGCCCTGGGCTTGTCTCATGTGGAGAAAGGGAGGCTGAGGGGCTACTTCATGACTCTACAGCTTGCTGAGGAGGGGAAGTGGAATGGGAGGTACTGATCTCTTCTCTCTGGTATCCAGTGAAGGGATGTGTAATCCCTGTGTCGGGGGAGGTTCAGACTTGACATTAGGAAGCCTTTCCTCACAGGTAGTCAAACACTGGAACAGACTTCCTAGCTTGTTATTGTTTAAGACACATTTGGACAATGCCATTAATAACATATTTTAATCAGCTTCTGGTGAGCCTGGATGTGGTCAAGCAGTTGGATTAGATGATCATTGTAAGTTACTTCCAACTGAAATATTCCATTCTACTCTAAATTCTGCAAAGAAAATTTAAAGTTTAAAAAAAAATTCCCCTAACAAGGTATTCACACACATTTTCTATTATGTAACATGTTTATCGCCTGAACTTTGAAGACAAAAACAGAGAATAGACTTTTTTTTGTGGTGAGGTGAGTCAGCAGAACATAGAAAGTGTTTGAACTAGTTCTTTGTATTTATCAGTCGCATTGTTTTGTCACAATGAATAAAGCATTCCCAGCTGTATTTTCTGTATTTATTGCAAATGAGACATAAAAGAAAATTTTCAGCACTAAAAAAAGTAGGTCATGCTTCTTCCTTCTCATTAGCTTTAAGCATCAAAACCGAGTGGCACAGGAATATTTATCTACCAGAATAGATAAAAACACCTAGCAGTCCAGGAGGCATAACAAGTAATTAGCCTTGTTTCATCTGGGTGGCATCTTAGCTCTGTCAGCTCAAGATACAAGTTCTTCTGGCCATCTCCTCCCATAATCATGAACAGCACCCCCTATATTTTGTCACTCAGGACCCATAGCCCAACACCCAGGTACACCAACTGCGGCTCCAGCTAGTTCTGAAACAAGAGCTGGTGGGTGCAGAAGGTGGGTCTGTAAGATGCCACGTGCAGCAGTCTCCTGACAGCAAGGCAGAGGGGTTAAGGCACATTAAGGCATGCTTGAGGACTGCAGTACTGTCTAGCCCTGCAGTGGCATGCTGGGTTTAATGGAGAATCCTGCTCCCACACGAACACAAGATCACACTCATATTTCTCCCACGCAGGTACTAATCCTCCTCCATGAACGTGGGGGAATGATAAGTCCCCTTGAGCACTTGGAAAAAACATCTAGCCTTTCCTTAAAAAGGACTATGCTTGTATTCTTGCTCTCTCACCTTAAAGGAGTGGAGATACTATGACTCCAACATGCTCCCAAGAATTTAAAAAACAAGTTTGTGAAATAAAGTTGTCAATGCTTTTGCTATTTTCTCCTGACAGTTACTATCCACACAGCACAGATGTGTCATTCTGCCAGCTACAGATATACACACCCCTGACAATGCACTTTAAAATAACAGCCGTAACAGCAGTGCAAGTCATTCAGAATTCGTTGTGCTAAGTTTTTATGGATATTTACCAGTTTTCTCAGCACTATATGAAATTGCAACAGAAAAATGCACTTGTGGCTCTAGACAAATGTCATACTTCAGATAAAATTGGACTATATTACTGCAACACTCTCTCGTGTTTTTGTGAGGCTAGGAGGACGGATTTTCTAAACCAGGGCTGACTGCCACTACTAGTATTCAGATCAGTCAACAAAATTATCTTTGACTCAACTGAGCAGAGTAAGGTTTCTAACCTTATTAATAAATGTCAACATTATTTCTCTTTCAACAAATGCAACTATATCTGTGTAGCTTGTGCGCTTTTGCAGCCCCATATCTGTAAATTCTCTTTTCTTTTATACTTCTGCAGACCCATTTCTTAATGACAAGGTGCATCCCCAAACACAGCAGCCATCTGATTGTTATCCCAGAAACTGCAGACACATTTCCTGTAAGGTTAACAGGAGTCACCTCCACATAGCCAAAGGTATTGCTGAATACCACACTGCATAAACCCACAGACTTTGACAAGTCCCTGGGGCCTGACGCTGGGAACCTTTACTAGAAAACAGACCTTGCTGCAGGCAGGCCAGTTTGACTGAGCAGGAAGGGACTGCTTGCACATCAGGGCCATCATAGCAGCTGTCTTCTTTGATCAAAGACTAGTTTCATATCCCTTTTCTAACTAATTTTAGCTTCCTAACTGGTTCCTACTGAAGAATGTGATGCTATCTACATCCTTCAAATGCCACTCCTGCCTGTTTCTACATAAATCTATCAGATCACTCAATTAGAAACGTTTCAGAAAGGCTGTCTGACCTTAGGAGATGCAGATCCAGATCAGAGGTTTAATGCACGCTTGAATTACATTTCTTTAGATTGGACAGGGATGATAATTTCACTAACCCTGAAGCAATTTAATGACAGGTTTCAGTTGCTGATGCTCTATTGTTCATCAGATCAAAGGAAGCTTCCTTTCAAATGAAGACAAACAAAAATTCACTTGATTTTCTCTGAAAAACACAGATTAAGAAACCAGTCTTTAATTGATTCGTAATGTTACTATTAAATTGCTCCAAATAATCACTCATAAAGGTTTTAATAGCACTGAAAATGCCCAATATCATCCTCTGCAGCATACGAAAATGCCAGGAAACAAAACAAACTTGTGAAAGTTTTAATAGAATTTACACTGTTAAATTCTGATGAACTTTTTCTGAGTCACTTTCTCTTGCTTCAAGTGGGATCTATCCAGTGGATTCAGAGGACCTGTGCTACAGAGGCTGGTGAAAAGAATCACAACAGGCCGTATCTCCCAACATATGAAGGTAAAAAATGTTCCACCTTTTTGTAACAGCATAAAAATCCAAAAGCCAATGGGAAAGCATGTTAGCATGTGTGAATGGAACATACACAATCATGTTTGGATTTGCATTTAACATGAAGTACAAGTTCATGGTTTCAGGTCTCTTCTTACAAACAAAAGCTCTGAGGGTAACCCTGCTGTTAGAGTTTGTAACAGAACAATCCCATGAAATGGGACATTCAGAAAGCCAGAAAGCGTGGCTGTTCAGGGCTTTGTCACAAGCAGAAGCTTGCCATAAGTTATCACTAGCCCTGTGGCTGTGGCACAAGTAGACATGGCCTGGTGCTGCAGATGCTCAGGTTCATGGGCCAATGTATCACTCGCCCCCCTCAGCACCCACGAAGGCAAGTGCTCACAGCTGTGATGGAGGAGCCGGAATACAGCCAGGTGCTCAGTCCTGGAGCTCTGCAAGAGGCAGAAGAGCAACTTCGAAGTTATCAGCACTAAGGTCTTCAACTGCCCCGGCCAGAGCTGTCAGATAAAAATTTTTGTAACATTGTTTACACCGATGTTACCTTTTCCTAGGTAGGAAGGGAACTGTTTTATTCCACTGTATGTCCCCGTTAGCCAGCACAGTCATGTTGGTGGGTATCTTATGTTGGTATAACTATTCTGATATTCTGCAAACAACTCATTAGCTGAAGTAAGGTACATAAACAAAGCTTTTATGTACAGGCCAGACGTATGGAATAACATAGAGTAATAGAGATAGGTGAGCAAGCACCACGATTTCAGCCCTCTAGCTTACACTGAAGATAGACATCCACAGCTGCAATAAAGCAGGAGGCATTTTTGACAGGGCCCCAACAGGTGCTGATGTATCTTGAGCATCCTAAAGGCACCAGGACTTTATTTCTCTTCTGGGAGTGCTAAAATCAATGGTTTATTTTTACTGAGGGGTAATTAGCATCTATCAGTGATTCAAAGGTTCAAGTATATATACATAAACATATATATCCATAACCACATATATATATATGGATATCTGTATCTCTCCATATATGTGTATGCAAAAGTACATCTACATACATATTAAAACAAAATGCAAGTTGACACATATGCAAATGACACTCCCAGGTATTAACTGCTGCAAGTTTATTCCTTGCAGTAAAGTGACAAACACCTTGTGTTTTCCCATATTGTCTTAGTAGGAATGATGGGGATAAGTTATCCAGGGATAGAACAGCAAAACTAACAATAACAAACCCTGGAACTATTAACTGTGAAGACAAGGTCTGTCCTACCCAAGGGAGAAGGGCAGTAACAGAAGGGCATACTGTCACAGATGACTCACATGACTCCCTGAACAACCTGCATCTCCTAAGAACTTCTCTTCAGAAATCAGCTAGCAAGATAGTTACTCCCTTTTCTCTGTACCAAATTGAATTATAGTGAAGTACTATATTAAATTTAGACTAAATAAGCTTGTTTACCAATGTAAAATCAAATTGATTTTCCCTTCCCCCACTAATGAGATAGAAATAACTCGTTTTGAGAAGGTTCCTCATCACTGTAGCTCTTATGACCACAAAAGGAGGATACACACATGCTTCAGACTCAACCCCGTCAGAATGGTGATAAATATCCTACAGTAAAGTAGCACACCTGAATGGAAGGACTGCCACAGCTTTGAACTGAAGAATTAAAAGGTTTCACCCCAAAATACTTCACAGATGGAGGTCTACAGCCCACATAAGACAAGAAGAGAAGTTTTGTGTCCGTGTTCTCTTGCAACAAGGTAAATTATGTTAAATGAATTGCCTGTACAATGTTTGTATTTCAGTCACTGCTTCTGCTCAGTCACCAACTTTGAGTCATTCCTGGAAAGATCGGGTCACACTTTGCTCCTCTACATGAGACACAATGAAATCTGATGTTTTCAGAAATGACAGGCAAAGTGACTTAGGTTTCTGAATTGAGTCCATCTGCCCATCCAATGGGTGCCAACTAAACAACATACCATCCCCAGGAGAGAAGATTATGGAAACAATCTCTCAGCTGCTGAGGAATTCAGAAGCTCTTCTGAGCTTTGGCAGCCATCTGCAGACTGTTTTCATTGACAGTCACAGGTAAGAAACACTACCATCACCTCCACATTTACCCTCACCTCGCCAAGGAGGAAATTTGCCAACTTAAGGGACTTGCAAAATCTTAACTGTCTTCTGTAAAACTTATTAAAATATTAAGCTGTTAAAAAACACTGACATACTGGAACATGATCATGGTTTTTTTGGATACAGTAGATTTCAACTAGGATTAGATTCCAGGGAGTACTGTGTTTCTGTGTTTATTACTCTTCTTAGCAAGCTTCCACACTGTAAGGAAAACAAAGATTGCAGCATTTCCTTTCGGACGGACTCCCTGAGGGGGCCAACACTTGAGGCTGTAGGTGAGGAAGCTGTTGCCCTTAGTGTACTTGCTAGTAAAGAGATACACTCTGAGTTACCAGCTCAGTGACAATTCTCTATCTCCAAGTTGCGCTCAGATTGATAAACACAAAAGTGCTACTGATTTCATACAATGAAGAACTTCACTGCTATTTAAATGCTATTTTTAAATGCTATTTTTCCACAACTTCCAATTTCTGAACATTCCTAAGTAATTTGTACTAATAAATTGCATGCAAGTTAGCTTTTACTTCAATACTCTTTTTCATTTATTGTAATCAAATTCAGTTATATGCAACATCCAGTAATCACTGGCACTATGACCAGAGTTAGGAAAAATAATTTCTAGACTTTAACGACATGGGTGGAAGACTAAGGAGAACAGGTCACCATCAGTGAAGTATGCCCATCTGGGGACTTGCACATTGATACTGCTGTACTCCATAGAAAAACAAAGGGGAAAAGTCTTCATAACCTCAGTCAGAACAATACCTGCTTTGAAGTTTTATTACAGCTAATTGTAACCAAAGGCCAGTAACCATCCTACTGCACATGACACTGTATAGTCCAAAGCATGTTCTTTAAAGTAGCATTATTTCTGACATGATCTACCTGCTAAGAAGAAATGTAAATATTTGAAAAGCACTAGAGCATACAAGAATGGTGCAACAGTTAGGTACTAAATACCATACACAAATTCAACCAGCATCCTTGTGACTAGAGTTCACACTCAGCTCCCTCCTGAACTCGTTCCTTAAGTGATCTGAACTGCTGTTCAGAGGCTCACAGTTCTCTCCATCATAAGGCAGGAGAATGTAACTAGAGTTTAGACTTATTTGGAATACAGACCTGAAACCTAGATCCACAGATATTCAGTCCTTATGGTGAAAACCAGCTAAAGCCTCCAGCACTGACCTCCCTGCCTCGCAGAATTCACAGTTATGAGAGAGGCTCTCAGGCTCCCTATGCCACAACCCTGCAAAATAGGACTGAAAGAAGCCAGCAAAGATGAATATGAGCCACCTGACCTGATAATAAGAAACTTGAGGAAGGATGAAAGAACTAATTTTGCTCATTAAAGGGACTAGATCCAGAAATCCCCCAGATCTCTCCTATGCACTTAATACAATTGCTGATGTCCAAGATGTGGAGACACTTGATGTGTCCAGTGACTGAGCAAGGACCCAGCTTTTTTCTTCCAGTATCACTGCTGTGGTTACAGCAGTGCTCTGTAGGTGCACAGCCAAAAGCACCACCACCTTGAACAAGTGAAGTGACACTTGTGGGATTCATAAATCAGGCTTTGAGGATCCAGTCCAACAGGGGTATCCCTCAGCGTGCTGACAGATATTAGACAATACTGTGGTTAAGCACTTAAAATACTGCTACTTCCCATGTAAATATTGCAGGATCACTTCTAACTATAAAGATTATTGTCTCATTTCTGAACAGCTAGCTTACCTGCTGCTCTGATCTGATTTTACAAAACTCAAATATTAAACAATCACGATAATATTTGTAATTCACAAAGCTTATCATTTTATATTATAGGTAGTTGAACTTCTGTAAATCACATGCAACAAGTTGTAAATCCCTCCAAATGACCACCATAACTAACACTGTTTTATCAAAAGGCACTTGTATCGCTTAACCAAATCACTTTCAGTTTTGACTGTTGTGCTTTTGGGGTGCAGAGAGGCAAAGAAAAAAAAAAAAGATGGTGGATATTCTAGAAGTGACATATTATAAGTTAACTTATTCCACTTTCCATTAAGAAGCACAATCTTTCTGAGAAGTCCTATAAGAAACGTTGAGTCACAATGACTTTTTGCAAACAAGGGTGGAGTTGAAATTCATCATTGATTGGAAACCAGCTTAGCCTTAAGAATGCTAGCACTGTGTTTGTCTTCATTACATTAGCCAACAACACGTGAACCAAACAAACATGACTATAATTATTTTGACATTCCAATGTTTTATAATGTGATTTAAAGGAAACAAAACAGGAAACAAAAAATCCAACTCATTTGACCTCCGTAATATGCTTAATCAAAAGCAGAGCTTTAGTCTCATAAAACCAATATTTGCTATAGAAACAATTTAACTATAACTGCACCCATCTTATCAAGCTTCCTAGTAAAAAATCCATAATCCTCTTCAGTCGCAAGAGTCAAAGTCCAAGTTTTGGTCATTTTAAAAAGTCTTTTCTTTTCAGGTTGCTGCTGTTCCTCCCCACACTCTCCTGTCCTCCCAAACATGTTCTCCTGAAGAATGTGGCTGAGCAGCACTTATCTTTGTGCACTAAAAGGAATTCATTTCAATGACGTGTTTTTCTTGTCTTGTGAACATACAAAAACTTCAGTGGGAAAGTGTTTCCCATCTCTCACTAGTCAGAGCAGATTCTACCTGCCGTGCCATTATTTCCCTAATTCCCCCATCCTATCTGTTCAGCTCAATAGATGAAGTTTCACTTAATTAATACTACAAAGGAGAAAGTACAAATGAGGCAGTTGTTCGAATTTTCTCCATAATTTGATAGCTCTTCAATGATATTCCCCTTACCTGATGTTCAGTCCTCTAACTGCAAGATTGAAGTCTTCTCTGGTTTGGCATTTCTAGATAACTGTAAGAATTCCAGACTTAAAGTTACTTAGCTCATACTACCACCTCCCTGACAAAGGTAGAGCTGCTTTAACACTGAAAACGATTTAACTATGAGTCCGTACATAGTACAGTAGCACAAACGTAAATTTTTATTGATAGACTAGAGAAAGTGAAACTGATAAAATTACAGTCACCTTGGAATGATTTGGTGAAAAACACGGGCATAAACTCTTTTCTGAAAACAGTGAAGCACTTCTGAGGGAGAAAAGTAAAGGCTACTTTTAAAGTAACCTTTCTCTTAGGCACAAAAGAACATTGATTGTCCTTATCAGGGAGGAGTAGCAAAGCCTGCCTCCCCAGCCCTACAAAGAAGTGCTTGGAATTCGAGACACAGCTTACCAACACAAGTAGAAATCCAGGTCAGAAAGAGCAGGAGACAGTAAGGCTTGTAGAAACATGCCTGCCTGCCTATTGAGAGGCTTCGCATTGTGATTCAATTGAATCTGCCTAATGCATGCTTAAAATAACACGAGATGATTTAGAAATGTACTCACACGCACAATGCCTCTCTCCTCCCTCCCCACAAGAAGGTCTCAGAAATTTCTCTACAGCGTCCCTACAGGCTAAACCCAAAGTCCAGCTTCCCTAAACACTGAAGATCAATGTTTCCACTCAAGCAACAACTGCAATTTGGGATCCGTGAGTTATTTTAAGCTCATGAAGCATTTATAGTCACAAGTTTTATTAAACAAACAAAAAGCAGTTACTACCATTAACCTCTCGGGAGTCTAAGAACTTTCAGATGTTTGGAAGATGCTTCAGGGAGAACTGCAAAAACAAATGAAGGGAAAATTCACATTATTCTTGGCTCCTTCTCATTCACTTCAATTACTTCCTTTTCTCAGTTTTTGAAACGACCCTCAAAATGTTTTATGCACTAGACTCTTAGAATTACGTGAGACAATTATATATTTTTATCTTCTTTAGTACAAAACAAATTACACTAAGCATCGAAATCAATAAACACTTTAGTAGCTTCCAGAGAAAGTTATATTTATGCAAACTACAGCCTTGTCTGAGTAGATAAACAGTGTATTTCTCAGGAACATTTTGGCCAAATGCCTATCATTTGACCAGGGTATTCTGAAGATTTCAAAAGGAGTCACACACAAAGAGTTTAGCTCATTATATTTGCCAAAACAAAATCTTAGTCTAGAGACTACATGGACTTTCCATTTTAAAATAAAGAGTAATTTAACAAAGTACGCCTTGAGAGATTGGGAACATTAATTACGTCACAATGACACTGCTTGCTTTTGTCGGTCAGTATTACATGTAGACGTTTTTGGTCCATTACAGCAGGTCAGATACTAATCTGAGAAACATTCACTCTTACAAGCAGCTAGCCTACAGTTTGACTCAAGCTGACCCACAGGTAGAAATTAAACCATGGATTCTGACATTTTCAGCAGGAGAGAGAGTAGGATCTATACAGGGTACTCATTTTTCTTGTCAGGGAAATAATCCTGTCTCGTGAATTGCACAGGATCCCAAAAAATATCTGATGTGGTGCTGAAGGCTGGAGGAGATGACAACTGTATGACTCAAACACTTTTTGTTTCCTTTCATTAATGTTCAGTTCTAGAAGGATGATAATAAGTTTAAAACTTCCCTTAAAACTGTTTAGAGACATGAAACACAGTAACCACCTTCTTCTCCAGATGCAGATTCTCACATAACTAGCTAATAATAGTGTTTTCTTTGTCATTTTCCTCCATCGCTTAGCCTGGATCTAAGGACACCCCCTGCAAAGCCCACAGAAAATAGAAAAGCCTCCATGATGCAACACTGAGAACAGCAGGAACCTAGCCCATAATTAAAGTTCTCAAATGCTATGATAACACAGATGAAAAAAAACTGACAGAAAAGAGAGGTCACAGCTCTGGCCCTTTATAACAGTACCTTCAATCACTGAATCATCTGTTCTGGTTAGGCTGCACTCAGATGTACTGCTGTCTAGATGAAGAAAGTTTACTATGACCAGCATGCAAACTGTTACCCATATTCTGTCATCTTCTTGTTGTCCAACCCAGAAAAAAAGTCAGCAAGAGAACTGATGTGCAATTTAAATTGCTTGTCAAACTCAGATTTGGTTTGCTGGGTTAATAGATAGTTATAATGGGTTATATTGCTCTGCTAACTGCATATGCGCCTTGCAGGCAGACAGGGTAAGGAGAGAGCAGAATCAAAAACTCCTACCAGTAACCTCCTTGCAGACTAGAGATGTGGGTGAGTGAACTATTGTGGCCCTTTTCTACCCCTCCAACAAAAACAAAACACAAAACTATGTATATTGTTCAGCCCATGAGGCATGAAACAGAAACTAAAACTAGCCTACCACAGCATGAACCAACTGCCCATGCAGGGAAGAAGATGTTTCTCTTATGGATGCTTGATGGACATGGATTATAGAGTTCTGAACATGCTGTGTTTACTCAGTTGGCTACTGAAATGGATAATTAGTTTTTATTAGCTGTAATGCAGCCACTAAGCATTTTGAACACTTCACGCCAAAACATATCAGAACACATACCTGTCATCATGCCACTGAACTGAAAACTAGATCCACACAGTAAAAGGCTGAAGGAACTGAATACACAATAAACCTTCAGACAGGAAAGTGCTACATCCTTCTGCAACACAAAAAATGCTGCTGTCTTCACTGCTGAAGCATAAAGAATATCAATTATATCTAAATCCTTCTGATGTTTCTTATTTAAGAACGAATTCAAGTAGGATGCTTATGCCCAGATTTCCTTAACAGAAAGCTGTCACTTTATATGAAAATATGGAAATTGATAGGTCACACGCATAATTAATTCAACAAGAGAATGATGTACGAGCTTCAATTAAACAAAGAACGCAGTGATGCCCTTCAAAAGCGAGTTTGAGAAGAGCTGTACCTGTTCCAGAGTATTTCTTAACGCAGAGAGGGGCTGGTGGCCTGAAGTCTGTCCCTAGGCTCTCCTTGTATTTATCTGTCCACCCTGCCGTGGGCGGCAGGCACCGAGGCACCGCACCTGCCCGGCTCGGCTCCCCTCGGGACGGTCTCCCCGCACCGCGGCGCTGATCGCCTCCCAAGAGGGAAAGTTTAGCCCCGCATAATGACCTCTAAGACCCTTTAAACACGCCCAAGGTTTGTCCCCTATAAAGGTTTCGGAGTGCTTGGTTTGCCAAGGGAATTTACGAACTAGTTAAGCTCCGGCAGCCTTGCGGAGGAGAGTTGTCTTTCCCGCCCCCGTTGCACACGCAACCGCGGCAAATTCAGCCCCGCGTTCCAGGGCAGCCCGCGGACGGGCTCTGGGGTCCGTGCCGGCGTGCGGGGACAAGCTCGGAGCCGAGGGCAGGCTGGGCAGCGCGGCGAGGACGAGCTGCCAGCCCCCCGCCGTCCCCGGCCCCGCAGGCTGAG
>VWZW01006559.1:922846-1017391 GCA_013397115.1 Edolisoma coerulescens
CAGGCTGAGCCCAGCCCGCGGCGGCCCCGCTCCTCTCCCTCCTCCCCGCCTCTCCCTCCTCCCCGCCGCTCACCCCCACTCACCGCCACCGAGCCCGAGGAGGAGGCGACGAAGACGCGGATCACCATCTTCACCTCATGAGCCGCGGCGACACGAGCGCTCGGGACGCGGCAGCGAGGCTGCGAGGAGCCGCTCCCCCGCACGGGACGGGGCCGGGGCCACCCGGCTCCACCCCGCCGCCGCCCCCGACGATGGCCACCGCCCGCAGCACCCCCGCCCTGCCCTGCCCTGCCCGGCGAGCGCAGCCCCTCTCGGGCGAACCGGGTCCGGCTCCTGGCTGGAAGGAGGCAGCGATAGCGGCGAGAGGCGGGAGTGTGTGGGCGGCGCGCAGGGACCGACGGGCGCTGTAGTCCTCCCCGGGCGGCAACAGCCGTAGGACGGGGCCAGGAGGGAGCCTGCCCGCCCCCAGTTGCCGGGGAAACGGAGGCATGCGGCAGCCTGCCCGCCCCAGCTGCCGTGCCCCAGCGCCCGGGGCTGCCCGCCGCCACCGCGAGCCTTGGAGAGCCGCGAGGGGCTTGTGCCGCCCTCCAGGTGCGCTGCCCGCAGGTCGAAGTGAACAACGCCTGAATTGCTCTCCCCCGCCACGAGGGCTGCTCCTCGCTCCCAGCTCAGGCTGCTCCTGGTTCTCCTACCCTATGCGGAGCCGCCAGATCTGATCCGCTCGGTCCGGGTCTGGCCCCTTGGTCGCCGCTTACTGCGGCAAAGGGATGGAAAATGAAGCCGTTCTGGATAGGAATTCCTGTCAAGGCAAGCAACAGGGACAACGCAGGAGAGGCAGGACACTGGGCGAGAGGGCCATATATCCCAAAGGAGTTAAAAAGCACTGACATTTTCACTCCCTGGTATGGATGTACAGTTCCCGATATTATCAGCTGTGGAACAGATGGTATTAATCATCAGGATAAGCAGATAACCCCAAACAACCCTTCATCACTCAGCTCATGTGCAAGTGACCGAGGGGAACTCAGTCGTCATCAGCTTTTGGGTCTGTGAGGATGCAGCCTGCCTTTAAATAAAGTCAAGAACCACACAGCTGACAGCCTTATACATGTTACTACAGTCATAACCCTCATCCTCTTACTTCCCTGCGTACAGCCAGATGGTTACTCCCTCCCTCTAACTTCCCTTTCCCACCATTTCACCCCAACGATGAAGTGTGCTGTGTCATCCTCCTTCACACCTTTGTATTGCCACTGCCCTCGGTGAATTTCCATCGTTCAGTCTAAACACAGACCTTGACTTGCTGCTAAATATGTCCTTAAAGCTTGTTGTACATTTTAATATTGATTATTTATTTTGAAATCCTGAATTCCTTGAGGAAGGTACCTAGCAAGAGCCATAAAATGCTCAGTGCTCTCTTAGAGCTTGATTTATCTCGTGGAAGTCAGTGGAAAACTTTCCACTGATTTCACTGTCCTCTGGACTGGAGCTTAATATCAGGAATATAAAGTCCTAAAATCGGAATTCAAGTACCAATCTTGGAAAGATTTATGCATTACTTTGCTTTCCTGAGAGTGTTTGTTGAAAGAAAAAAAGAGTCTACTTTATTGGAGTACACTCAGGTACAAAGGTTAAGATTTTCTGGCTTCAGTGCTCCTGTCTTCACTTGAGCATAACTTTTACTATGGGAATCACAAACCAGTGAATTACAAGTGTTTATTGTTTAATTGCTGCTGAATGACCAGGGAAAACAGCAAAGGAGACAAACTTGTTTTTATGTTGGTTTGTAAGGCAACACCAAGTAACTTGTTAAAATTCTGTGAAAGGTGAGTAATTATAGGAATTTGCTGGAAAATTCCCATTACCTTACTCAGTGAATTTCCTTCATGCTGCAGGATTATTTCTGACAACAAATTTTCCTGTATTTCTTGAAGTTTTCTTTAAAAGATGGAGGTTCTTACTTCCTACTTATTTCTATATTTACTCACTAATAGAAAATATTTGGTTTAATATTGTGTTTTGGCCATAATCCCATTTTATGAAACAGATAAAATCAGGGCAACTCACTGTAGCTGGTTGTACATGATTCACTCACAGCACCAGTACATAGCTTTACCTATAATATTAATAACTCCTGCTTGATAATATATTTCATAAATACAGCAAAGCAGAAAAAAAGATAGCAAGACTGATTCTGAAGGGTGCTGGACATCTTTATCTCTCACTAAACAGCAGAAAAGAATGCTCCTACATCTCAGAGACAGCCTTGACACATAACCAATAACCCAGAGAAACCGTGTGGCAATGGCATTATACGGAAAAAGCATGAGCTGTAAATAAGAAAATTAAGAATTCTAATGGGAATGTAAAAACTGTAACTAAGGTATTTTTAAAGATTGTTTCCTCTTCCTATAAGAATCCTCTATTTTGTTGGCTCCAAAAGCTACAGATTTAGTCTCCTTTCCCATGTGGAAAACAGACAACTTTCATTTCAGTTCACTTGAAAGTGTTTACAAGCTGCATAAATTCTCAAAAGCTACGGGGAAAAAATGACAGACAAGACAATGCACATTGTTCTTTTTTATTGTTTTTAGAGTCTCCCTTTTGTTCCTGCAGCCCTTGGGTTGGTAGGTTCCTACAGTTTGAATGTCAAAACAGAGTCTGAGCAGCTAAACTCACAGCCAGAGCTGATAGACCCAAATTGAGCTAAAGTACCAGAGCTCATGAAGATCTTCCCTCTATCACACTTGAAACAGCTTTAGCCAAAGCTTCAGCATCTTTATTCCCCACGTATTTAGAGAAATCATCAAAGAGCAGGGGGCTCCCTGCCCATATTCAACTTGAAAACAAATGCAGCAACTTAATTAAAGCATCCTTTCAAACACTCTTTGGAACTGATTTTAAACAATCTCAGCCTGTATTTCAATGGATTTTCTTGTAATTCTCAATTTTTAAAGTATATTTATAAGACTTTGGGCTAAAAATTTTGCACCTATGACTTTTTGGTATCAACTTTGATGCAATCTGGGCATTGAAAATTCAGACAGCTTTCTCATGTCTCTCTTTTGCCAGTCTTTCCATACACATAAAGAAGCTAGTTCGTTGTGGAAGTAATCCAGAAAGTTAGGGAAAAACAAACATTACACTAAGAAGCTTGTAGAGCAGCCTCTTACTATATGTGTCTCCTAAACAGAGAACTATTCCTCTGTGGAGTGTAAAACCTATTGGACATCACCATGTGATGTTTTGCATTTCCAGGTGGTGTACAGGTTAAGACTGGACATCGCCCTTTGTCCTGCAGCTGCTGCTGGTAAATGTCCCGAGGCCACACCTTCAACTCCATTTCTATAGTACAATTCTGGACGCTTGAAGACAAAATGGTAGGAACTTTTAGTTAAGTAGAAGAAATGTTATGAATTAAAAACATTGCTAAAATGATTTATGAGCAGTTTCCCATGTTTACAGGAGGTACAGGAAGACTGGAGTTGACAATGTGAATTTATGGGGGGCAGGGGTAGTTTCTAAAGATTTCGTGGTAAGAATGATTCATTGTTATGCCAGATCTTCATGGAAGATTAAACAGAACTTTACTGCTGCTAAGGTAACAAAGTACACACAAAACCAAGGCTTACGAGTGTGTGGAAACAGAAGTATAAGAGTATAACTTTGAACAACAAACATTCTAGTTATGATAAAAGAGGATTGTATAGCAAGATGAAACAGGCATAGGATAAAATACGGGAGAAACAGAATGCTATGTTCAGGACTGAAAAAATGGTTAAGATAGCTTTATTTCCACCTGAAAGAATCAGTCTGTCTGACGCATTTTAGAAGTTTTCTGGTTTGTGGGTTGCTGGTACCAATCAATTATTTCTCTGGGTTCTGTGAAACATTGCTAAGAAACAGTGAAGTCTCATAGACTCTGCAACAGTCCACATACTTTAAATTTCTAAAGAGGTCTTTATCTCTTTCTAAAAATTCCAAGTATCAAAACATGTTGAAAATTACAGATTTAGAATGCCATTAAAAGCTCTGACAGATCAGATCTATCTTTTTTGGTAGAAATGTAGGAAGCCGAAAATGAAGTTCAAGGGTAGAGAAAACACAGTGCTCCAGCTTCAATAGAGCTACAGAGTATCATCAGCTGCTCTTGCACTGCAGAACACCAGAGACAGACAACTTAAAAGGCTCTAAACCATACAAAATGGCCAAAGTAACCTAATGTAGGTACAGGAGTGTTTCTCTTGTGGTGTAATGGCACTCGGCATGGTGGCTGATAGCCCATAAACATCTTGTCCAGACACAGTTTGAAAGCATAATGAGACAATGCTGCTCAGAGCCTGATTCTCTGCATACATCCTAGAAGCCACTGTATTTTTAAGGTATCATTTTATTCACAGAAGTAACCTTCAGGGTACATTTTCTCAGTTGTGCTTAAATGCCTGCAGCTATGGGCTGTGCATACTCTTACGAAGGCTCCTCTGCATGCACAACAGGTCAAACAGCCCCCGATGAAGATCACTCTATTCTTTGCAAATTTTTTTGGGATGTTTTATTAGTCATTGATGTTTCTCAAGAACAAACTCAGTTTCATGCAAGACTCTGTTCTTTCCAGAACCTTCACTGTGGCCAGAGGTTTATATTCAGAGCATTTCTCAGCTTTCTCCATAGTCAGATTTTAGAGGTAACATCCCAAGATAAAGCTCTTTCTCTTTTGACTTGAATTACTCTGAAGCTACTACAAAGCCCATGTCTTAAAGCAGGCTCTTGGGAAGAGACAGAGCTGGAACAATTTTGAGAAAGGTTTTGATTCTTGCATTTACAAATTTTGGCACGTTGAGGAGAGCAGAGAGGTTCAGCTGTTCTTCATTTCAGAATTCTTTTGTAACATCTCTGTAACTGACAGAAGAAAATAAACCCAAACAAACAAACAAACAAAAAATTTAAAAAAAAATCCAGAGATCTTAAGTAAACCTTCCTTCGTGCCATTTAAATCTAAACGTACCTAGATAATTACAAAGCTGTATGAATCCATTCTTCTCAGCTGCTGCCCTTTAGTTTAAGTCACAATCTGCTGCTCTTTAGTTGAAACATGACTAGTTTTCGTATCTGTGGCTGCTTTGATTCCCTCCGTGAATTCCTAATACTAAGGACCTTTGAAAAGAAAAATATTTTCCTGTGAAATTCCACATCTGATATGGGTCAGTCATCTGACTTGCTCAGTCAGCTGAACCTGGAGATTAAAACACCTTTCGTGTTCTGTATTAAATCAGTCATCATTCCTTAAACGTACAGCTACATTGTGTAAGAAGTTCTAGAGTTCATTTTCTACTCATGTCTTTAAAGATCCACTGTTACTGAAGTTGGTGTCTCTGACTGAGGAGCAGGAATCCAGGCAGGTTTCAGTCAGTGTCAAGCCTTCTACCCTGTCTACACTTTCAGCACAAGATACTGCAAGCAAATCAGGCCCTGATTGTCAAATTCAGTAGGTTTGTGTCCATATTTCTGCTGATTTGAATGACCTTTAGTAATCTACAGTACTGCAGAGGGATGAGGGATGAAAGCCCCCACAAATCTCATTTCCCCATCTGCAGTTCCAATGAAACCTAAATTAGCAAGCACTCAAGATGTGAAGTGAACTCAAAGAGCAGCCATAGAGCATCACATTCCTGCCAGCCCCTTCCGGGAGGAACCTTCTGCCAAGCCCTTGGAAAAACAATCTACCACCACATTCATTTTGGCTTTTTTTCAGCTCTTTTCCCATATCTGTTCAGTTCCACTCTGACAAGGCACTTTAGAAGACTCATTTCTTGCAGGATGCAGAAGTGGGTCGGCAATAATATTTATGCATACAAGGACAAAAAGCGAGTAATCTCGTGGAGAATACGGAGCAGTTGAGTACATGAATTTTGGCAACTTTCCTAAAGTGTATGCACTAAATGAACTAAGAATAGCTATTATTTTTATAGGATTTAGGAGTTTTTTAGATGTTTCACGGAACAGGGAGGTGGGGAAACATCTCAAACGTGGAAAGCTGATGTAAATTTGAGGATAAAGATTATATGTGCACTGCATTTCAAGCATGGGTTCAAGCCCACAGATGGGGGCCCACTGAAGGGAAACAAGACTGTTCTCGGTCACAGGCTTGAGACAATCTTTAGGAACCATCAGAAAAAAATCTTTTGCCCACCCTTAATCCTCATCTCAGAGGCCAAAGGTGTCCACATGTGCAGAGTGGGTGACCCAGGAGTGGTCTGCTGGCCCCTACCCTGCCTCAGGCGTAGCCCATCTCTCTGCAGATGATGACACAGAGCTGACAGAGCCCTTCCCCACACACAGGAGGCATGACAGCATGAATTTAACTCCATAAAAGCAGTGCAGACAGCTGCAGCCAACCTGCTGGCATTTGTCTAGACCAGGGGAGTGATGCCCTGACATTGGGCATTGCTGGCTTCTTGGGCAGGAGCCAAGGAGAATGAAAGAGTGCCGAAAGCACATGGGTCCTGTTTCCCACACTGGAGAGGGGTGACCCAATCTGGAGAGAGGACTAGCAAGTGGGAGCTGAAGCTGGTGGAGGGAGAAGGCAGAAAAGGAAAGAGTGGCAGCAGTGATTGGGGATTTGCTGCAGACAGGCTATATTGACCTACATGAGAAGTGATTGCAATGTCATAGGCTGTTTGAACCGAGATGACCTTTTACTGCCTGGACAGAGGCTGAAGAGATGCGGATTCAGAGCAGGAGCACACAGAATGGAAACCAGGTGCCTGGCCTGGCACCATCAGGTTAGTGCAGATACAACCTGTGCAACCAATACACTGAACAAAGGAGCATGGAGGAGGCAATGTAAGCCAAACTAAAAGACAGCCAAACAAATGAGAAACCATATAGTGCGTCAGGTGATGGGCAGAGAAATCATTGTCCTTCCGTGCATTGCCTTACAAGTCTCAACCCAAACTGTTTTAAACATGGACCTGCCTGTCAAAGTAGATAGACATTTTGTATTCTTTGGTAGCGCAACCCTGCAAAATTTGTTAATATTTGTTTATTCCTTTTAGATTTGTAGACTAAAGTTTGTTACATTTTGCATTTCCATGTCCTGTTTTCTGCACAATGTTTTCTCTGATCAGATCTTTGGTGCAGCTGCTACTCTGTCTCAGAGCTACCTGAGATTTATTTTCCCCTGCTGTAAAGGTACTGGGGATGTAGCAGTTGGAAAGTAATATTAGTCCATAGAGGACTAATTAACCTGCAACTGTTGTTCAGTTGTGAAATGTAAAGTTGTGAAAATGCTAAGTGGAATTTTTAGCACTTCCCGAAAGTTAGCTACAAAACTCAGTACTGTTACCCCTGGCCACATTTGATCTTACCATCTCTTCTTCGCACAAAAAAAAATTACATTCTTTGCATCCATGTTTTTCCACTGGGAAAACTGCTGGTTGACACAATAAGTTTGTATGAGTTTTGTCAGTGAAGGCTCGGCTTAGACCAGCTTCCAGACTATTCAGAGCACAAATTGGATGGTAAGAACAAAAAGCTAATACAGTCCTGTTTGTTTGGGGTTTTTAAATTAATTAGAAAAGGATGATGAAAGACACACAACTGGTCTTCACAGGAAATCTGTAAAACAAGCATGGCAAGCCAAATGAGAAACTATGAGAGGTTAGCAAAATTAATCGTGCTGCAAGAAACACTATTTTCTTGATTCATCTAAACCTTCTTCTCAAAATATATACTTTCTATTTCACTAAGCAACAGACATCATGCAGCCAGCAGGGTCAAGTCTGCTGCTCTGCTAATGGCATGGCAAGGGTAAACATGTCAAATCTGCCATTGATTTCTTCTAAATGCAGCTAGACTGAACTAAAATTACTTCCAGAAGAGCAGATATAAAATAACTAATGAAGGTATGGCCAAGCAACTATGCTGCTAAACCTATTTCAGAGAGCATTACCTATCTCAGTCATAACCTATTTTAGCCATGGTCAGCATAGGCTGCTCTTAGATAACTCCTGAAAAAGAAGCTACAGTATTTTAAAAACCTTAATTGTAAAAATTTCCTTATTTCTATATAGAAAGTTGTCTTTGGGCCACAATTTGTTCACAATTGGACAAATATGATAAAACAGCTATATCAGGCCCTAAGTGGGTGAAGATTTGTGATGCCCAGTCTACTTTCAACATGTAAATCCCCTCCCCCCCATACCAGTTCTATTTAAAACAACAGGAGGTAACTTTGATTCAATACTAATTTTTTAATGATGATAACTAAAGTTTAGGAAAGTCTGAGGAATATTAAACTCAACACAATAGTGTCATAATTGAATGCGATATTTCTCAATGGAATCTAGATAACAGGACATACAACAGACCCATTCTCAGAGTTTTTGGACTACATAATAGACTGCACTGGAGGGCAGTGTGAGGGTTTCCTCCTGAGATCCCTCACATCATCAGGGTTCAAAGACAAACAAGGGTCCAGCAAAGACCTCATGGGAGACTTCACAGAAGGGAAAAATACTGTTTCATATACCCACAGAGCCAGTTCAAATCTTTCACTTCAAATCCCCATTGAATCAGTAAAGCCTGTAGCTGTAGTCTTTATTCCCATTGAGTAGATCTCGCTCAGACAAGTAGCATTCAGTGAAATAAATGGGATTTTTTGTGTGAACGACAGATACTCCGCAAGATGGGTTGCAGATTCAGGCTGGGAGATAACTGTGAATCATCATGACTGCAAAGAGCAGAATTCTTTTTAGAATATGACTGGCAAGGGCCTTACAAACCTTATATTGCATGACCCAGTGGTGAGACACTGGCCTAGGGAAACCTGGCTTGGTTCTGACCTTCGCAGACAACCTAGCTGCAGCAGGCAGAAAATCAGAGAATCATACATACCTTGCATATCCTCTTGAAAGTAACTTCTGAGAGACAGTCTCTCTTGCAATATTTCTTTTAGGATCTTTCCATTTTGTCGCTTTCTGTGATGCAGCCATTAACCATGACAAGCAGTAAATAAATGTTAGATGTGGTCTTCATACCTACAGACATCGCCACCTTACTCACATTCAGCTTTACCTGTGGCATCTTCACGCTGTCTCCATGATGCTGCCACTTCCAAGGCTGGGCTGTGTCACCTGATAGTCTGGAATTGCATCTGGTTCAACACAGATGTTGAACCAATGAGAATTATTTTTATGGGACTAGGGTACAATGCAGATCACGGCTGAAGATACAGTTGCTCTCACAGGCTGGAATTCATGTATTAAGAATAAACCCTTTAAGTATTCAGGGCAAATTTCTCATGAGACTGATCAAAAACATTGCTGTGAGCTTCCCCAGGGACCAAGGGCTATTTATATTTCTTGGTACAAGTTACACTAACAAATAAAACCAAGTAAATTGGGTTATAGTATTTCTCCTATGTCTGGAACTTGCTGAATTCCAACAGAGATAGAAACATTTGTCAGTGAAGCAAATCTTTTTCTGTATGTCATATGAAAATTCATGTCTTGCTTTAATATGGGAAATGAAAGACTGTTCCCAAATGGGTTTAGTGCCATAGAGCGGGTTCTTGCACAGAAGTATCTCTCTTATGTACTGAATATTAGTATGGACTTACTAAATTCAAGTTACATCTGCCTACATAATATATTTTATGATATTTATATTCTTCAGGAATTTAGGAGACTAGAGGAGAAAAGAAACAGTAAAAAAAAAAAGCAACCCTGCATACAGTTTTAATCTCAGCTCCCCACTCTCTGTTTCCTTCTGTGACCTTAGAGTTTTCTGCAGTATTGATTTGTAGCATTTCCTAAAATACTAGTGCTTTTCTAAAGGTTTTGCTGTCCTTTTGCTATTTTTTTGGAAAGAAAAAAAATTTTGTTTTAGTAATAATGAATGATTCATAGCTCCTGCAGATCATTCAGGGACACCATTCATAGTTAATGATTAAAATGCAGTAATAAAACATGAAATGTTTGAAAGTCAACAGTGATGCCTCTGAAGGAAGATCTTTGACAAAAATTGCTGACAGCATCAGAAAATCTCCCTCTATAAATATATATCCAAACATAATAGTTTTGCTCTTTATTTTTTTTAATTTTGCCTTCTCTTTCTGGCAGGCACCTTTTGTATGTGCAATTTCAGGTCAATATTCTAGCAAGATGGCAGTTTGTCTATTATTTAATTTAGTTTTTTTCTCTCTCCATTTAAATTTTTACTCATTTTTAGCCTGCAGTGATTATTTGCATGGAAAGAAATTGTCTTCAAAGTCTATATTTAGCCTGATATATCGGATTAGAAATGTAAGCCAATCATCCAATGAGGTTAATTTTAAATCCTGTGGAAATTGTACCACTCAATTCAGTTTTCTGAGCACTGGCACTCGTCTTGTGTGAGGTCATATGACCTTTAACTCCAATATCGAATGTAATTTCCCACCAAAAGGAGTACATGCAATGCCCTTAAAATAGTCATTTTAGAATTTATAAGGAGAAGAAGCCTGAGTAGCAGCCTTTTTCTTTTTTTAAAGCTGATGAACTGAGGGATGTGATTGTGTTTTAAAATATGCAAAGAATGAACAGAAATGTCAAGATAAAAAAGCAGAAATTTGTGCTCATTCTACTCTTCTTACCACAAGCAGTATTCAGTAATTCTTAGTTCAGGCACCCACCAATATTGGTAGACCTGCATTTTAGCCAGTGCTGTATTTATTATATTAAGTCAATATTAATATCAGTTAATACTATTTTTAAGTTCTTCATCTGCCTTAACTGCTGCCTTCCACCTCACTTTGTCCCCACTCTGCCCCTCCAAAAAAGCCAAACATTTGGGATTTTTTTTTAAATAATATTGCGGTTTTCTTGGCAGCGACTGTCTAGGGATGACTATCACATTCATCATCTCCATCAAATCTATTTATATCTGTTGGTTAAAATCCAGCTTGTGATCACTGAGCTGCAGATGGAGCTCCCTGAACAGCAAAGGAGTCCATGCATCCGTGCCAGGAACACTTGGAGTCACTGTGGAGAAGGGGCTGAGAGGATCTGTCATTATACAGTCTTCATCCCATCAACCTCAGAGAGGTGTCAAAAAAAGGCAAAGACTGCTACCTTACCTGTGTATTAGTGTCAGGACTTTCAGCAGGCTTCAGGGTTTTTTTCAAGGTGACATGAATTTTACAAATTATTAAAGACAATATAGGGAGTAGATGTGATGGCAAACTTCCAATGAACTATTAACAAAATATTAAATAGGTGCAATTTTAAAGTATGGAAAATGCTGGGTAGGAGTTCTTTTTTAAATATATTTTTCCAGCAGAGCTTGTTAAATGAGAACAAGGCAGTTCTAACCTATAAACTTCTGGATGATCTGCAACAGGGATATTTTTGTTTTCTAGGGCATGGACTCACTTGAATATTTCATTTCTCAAAGTGCGGGAACTGAAGAAAGGATTTTAGAAAAGAAGGAAGACAATCAGAATATTCTCCTCCAAGGCCTGAGCCATGGAGGAGGGTCCCCATCCCTGTGCAGGACTGCACTGGTTTCAAAAGGACTCCACTCCAGGTGGACATCAGGCTGTCTCGCATGGAGCACTGCAGAATTAGGCTAAACTGAACATATTTAATATGATCTCAGAGAGCTAAGCTGCTTATCACTGTGTGACAGATAATACATTATACAGCTGAGTGGCTAATAGATTAAACAGAGAAAGGCTGATGGCAAGGCATTTTCAGTTCCTTTGGCTTACATTCTCCCCCTAGGAACAACACTGTGAACTTGGAAGGTGCAGGAAAGATTCTTAGCTTCCTCAGTTTCTCCAGAAAACCTGCTTAAAAATATGTATAAAGTAAATACTGTCTTCTGTATGTGAAAAACTGAGCAATCCTTAAAGTCATCATGTTTCATAAATCTTGATATGAGTGAATCTTAACCAGGAATAAGGAATTAGTAATTAGCTAAATGTATTATTACAGGAAATCAGTCAAATGTTAAGAACTCTTCAGTTTGGTTCTGAAATTTCAGTTTCAAAAAGAGGTTTCAATCTACAAAGTACAAAGTAAATATCTCTGCTAATTAAAAGATATTTGTATTTAGTTGTACTGGTGTGCACAAGCCACTGATGATCCCTGTCCAGAACACAGCCTCAGAAGGATCAGGATATTACATTTGTAACTATTGTCATAAATCAGATGAATGGAATGAACGAGCTAAGAGCACTTGCATGAAAACAAAGAGGTGTTTTTATTTTCCGAATTTATATTTTAGGAAACTGTGTTTATTTACTTAAACTATTTCAGAACTGGAACTCTGTCTCCTTCCCTGTGAAAATGTGACCACAGCCAGTGCCATGGCTTTCATGGTTCAGCTAGCAGTCTCCACAATGATCCCTGTGCTGCTTTGGGAGGCAGCACAGGCCAGGGCACACTGCTGGCTTGGAAATAGCAACACAATTACAGAATCACTGCATCACAGACTACCATAGTCTGGAAGGGACTTCTGGAGGCCATCAGTTAGACAAGCTGCCCAAAGTAGGGACAACTAGGTTGGGTTGCCTGGAGCTGTGTCCAGTTGAGGTTTTAATATCTCCAAGGTTGAAGACTCAAAACCCTTCTGGGCATCCTGCTTCAGTGTTTGGCCAACCTCTTGGTGAACAATTTTTTCCTACCACCTGGTCAAAATTCCCCGTGTTGCAATGTGTGTTCAGCTGCCTCTCATCCTTCCACCGGGCACCTCGGGAAGAATGTGGATAATTCTTCCCCACACCCTCCCAGCAGGTAACAGTAGACAGCACCAGGTTGTCCCTGAAGCAATTCTTCTGCAGGCTGAGCAAACCCAGCAGCCTCAGCCTCCCCTTGAATATCCTGTGTTCCAGCCCCTCACTGGCTTGGTGGTCCTTTACAGGACTCAATCCATGTGTTAAACGTTTTTCTTGTACTGGAGATCCCAAGGCACATTGCTGAGTCATGTTCAGCCTGCCGCCCACGAGGATCCCAGGGCTGTTTCTGGAGAACTACATCCTGGCCATACTTGCCTCACGGGGTTACTCTGTCCCCAAGAGTGACAGTGGGGACTGCAGACTCCCACTGGCTGAGGCCAGCACTGCGGTGCCTGCAGAGCCAGCAGGGCCGGGCTGGGGTGGTGATGGGGTCAGCCCAGACCCCGCGGTCACCAGGCTGCTGCTGCACAGCCACGGTGCTGCCTGTGCATGAGCTGAGAGGTCCCATCTGCAGGGCAGTGCCCTTGGCACAAGATACGCAGCTGAAAGCAGCTGCCGATGGCAAGGATTGGCCCCGGCTGCACCCCCTCCACAGCACATTGGAGAGCTCCCCCAGTCCCCAGAGGCCGCTCTTGGCTGCACAGGCTCGGAACTAGCCCCCAGACCATGAGCCAAACCTCAGGAGCGGGAATATATACCCAAAGCCCCAGCAAACTCCATCCCTTGGCCAGCTCAATAATAAAGACATTAAACAATACTGGCTCCAGCCTCCGTTCCTTGAGGGATGCCTCTAGTTACCAACAAGCCCTTGTGAAAAAAGGCAATTGGATGAAAGGAAGAAGGCGAAATTAAAGGCGGGACGACGCTGTTTCCAGCCTCTCCATCGCCTTTAAGGGCTGGTTTTATTCGCTGCCTCTGCCGGTGCTGAAGCCCCATCTAGAGCATCGCCGCGCTACTGCGCCCGCCGCCCCGCCGGGACCGGGCACCGGCAGCTCCCGGGCGAGGAGCCAGGGCGAGCGACAAAAACCTTCCGTCGCCTTCAAGGAAATGGAGAAGGGTTAAGAAACCGAAGACAAAATGGCCTGCTCGGCAATCCCGTGTTTCTGCTGTCAGGGTCCTTGGCAATGGCACCGCGGTAATTTGAATTTCAGATCTCGTATAGAAAAAGTTAATGTTGAACCAGCCTTTTCAGGCAAGAAATATAATCACTTGGGTAACTACAGGCAGCTTTAGCTAGCAAGTGTCATCAAGCAAACTAATAGAAATGCTGATATGGGATACTAATGAAGGAATTAACAGATTACGGGTTTATTAACGTCAGTCAACACAGTTTCCCAGGAATCCAGACTGTCAAACAAATTTGATACTGTTTTAATGAGATTAAGCATTAGACTGATAATGAAGATTGTGGCTGAAATAGTGTCTTTGCCAAATATTTGACATAATCTTGCATTAAAAAACAACTATAAACAAAATCAATGTAGCATATTATATGTTATTTTTTAAAACTGGTTAACAAGTAGGTCATAAAAATATGCTGTAGCTGAAGTGTTTTCATTGCAAGGGATTGCATATGTTCCAAACTTATGGAAGAATCTTTTTGGTATGGATTTTTTCAATACATTTATCAATGCCCTTGATGAGAACTGCATCATTGTACATAAAATATGCAATATGACACACAAATTGCTGCTAATGTGAAAAACAATAAAGGTAACAGCTCTAGTATACAGACTGACCAATTGTTGAGATAAAAAAATTATCCAGTTTCGTTAACTCAGATGTGATCACAAATGCAAGCTCATGCACCTGAAAACCAAAACCTGAACCAAATATCTAGACCTGGGGCTGAGTCCTAAAATGCAGTAGGACATGACAAAAGAAGCCCATAGGAAGCAAAGGGGTTATTCAACAGCAGTTGACTGCTGATGCCACACTAAAAGTCCTAATCAAAACATACATACATGAGATATGCATACATGAGAATTCAAATGACACAATGTCTTAGTAGGACCAGTGCCATCAGCTCTAGTGTTCCTTCTCCATAATATGCATTCCAGTATCACAGAATCAGAGTGTCTGAGGTCCCAGGGACCTCTCGATATTGCCTGGGCCAACACCCGCCTGCTCAAGCAAGGTCAGCTAGGGTAGGTTGTTCAGGACCGTGTCCAATCACGTTTTACAGTATCTCCAAGGATGGAGATTCCTCAACCTCCCTGGGCAAACTTCTTGTCTTTGATCACCTGCACAGTAACAAGTGTTTTCTTATGTTTAAATGGAATTTCCTGTATTTCAAAGTGTGTCCATTGTTTCTTGTCCTGCCACTGGGCATCACTGAGAAGCACCTGACTTCTTTGCCTTTACTCCCCTCACCAGGTATTTACAGCCTCTTGTACCTGAGATGCCTCAATCCCTTCATGGTCCTTCACTGGACCCATTCCAGTATACCCATGCCTCCCTTCTACTGGGGTGTCCAGAACTAGTCCCAGCACTCCCAAAGTGTGCCACCAGTGCTGAACAGAGGGGAGGGTCTCTTCCCTCACCAGCTGACAGAATTCCCCCTTGCAGCCCCAGGTGGCATTGGTTGCAAGGGTGCATTGCTGGTTTGTGTTAATGGTCTTACCTCACACATGATGTATCCTAGCACAACCTTACCTATATTTTATGTTCAACCAATCTGTACCTAATTATCTCCCTGGCACGGGTACCCAGATTTTCTTGTCACATAGAGGCTGGTCCAGATTGGAAGTGACCTTGGAGCTGGGATACAGTTAAAGCTATGAGGTCAGCTAATTTCAACATCCTGCCTTTGAGAACCCCTCCAGTCTGCTTTGTCACAATTATTTCACCAAGTGGCAGGTAATCAGTGTCAACCAGGTCTTATAGGTTGTACTGTCAGAGCACTGAGGACACAACCCACCAGCTCTGGCTAACATGGTTAAGGTAATTTATAATTATAAAATTCCCACTTCCCTGGGAAGGCAGCTGCAGTCACCGGTGAAGATGAGGTTGACTCAAAAAAACAGATTTATCCCAGAATACCTGAGATCAGCCACTCATCTCCTTCTGTAGGCTCTCATAGGAGCAGTCGCCAGTAGCAGCAGGGCAGAGCAGGCAGCTGGGGCCTTAAAACTTAACTTAAACTTAACTTAAAACTCCCACATCTCTCCCATTCAATTCATCTGGGTAGAAGCACTTCCTTCCACTATTAAAAACTGTGCATTTTCTTGCTTGGAACTAGTTCCAGCTTCTCACCACTACAGTTTATTACACCTTTTTGCCTCTGGACTAAAAGTCCTCTACCAAGAGGAGCAACAGAACTCACCATCAAACAATCTCGCAACCTTTATTGGTATTGAATCTTCTCTTGGGTGTCTCTCCCTGTAACACTGAGTTTTATGGACCCCCGGTGATTCTTGAAATGTGTTTGTGAAGCCTTTTCAGTTTTTCAACACCTTTCTCCAAGCGTGGACACCACAATTACCTACCTTATTTCAGTTGACAGGTTTCACTTGTGGCACAGAAAGATGTGATGCCACTTTTCTCTCCAAACTGTTATCTCTTGGCAGTATCCAGGGAATGAACTGGACTAAATCTCCAATGATCAATACTTCTTATCATTTTTTTATGACTTTAACCACATGGTGACCAGAAAAAGATAAGGCAAGTGAGAGTAAAGCCTATTTCACCCACTTTGTTTGGATGGACATATCTCCTTTTTTATTGATGACATGAGTTGTCAGAGGACTAGGCCCTCAAACCCAGCATTAGCTTTTGTAAACATCCCTTGTGCAGTCCTTCAATCTGTCTGAGCAGACTCAGGATTTTTCTTTGACTATATGAAACATCCCTCCCCTGAAGTCCAGGCTAGTTCAATCACTGTCCTTGCTTTTCTGACAACTACACAGTGACTGATCTCATTATTTACTAAGTCTGAGAAGAGGATTGACAATTTTGGTTATAAAACAGAAGGTGGTAAAAAACATCCAGAAAGCAGTCTTCATCAATCAAAGCATCCTGGAAGCACAGTATGGAACAGTATGGAGGCAGACCATGAATAGTATAATATTCTAGCATTTTGCCGGGGGGATATGGGGGGAGGGAAGTTAAACTACTTCAAATCCTGAGAAGACAAAAAGAATGTTCATAGAATCATAGAATATCCCAAGTTGGAAGGGACCCACAAGGATGACTGAAGCCAATGTTATTTAATGCTAATAAGGAGAATTCCACGATGTTGATGAATACATTGCAATAGTTTATGCACTACAAGCTGTAAAGGCTCAAATGCACCCTACAAAAGACTTTGACAAATCAAGGTCATGAAGCCAAAAATGCTGTCACCAAGCTGCTGACCTACTGAGTGGTGTTCAAAGTGCCCAAGGCACATATTCTGCTCACAGGCATCTAAGCCTTCATGGTGATGGGCAGCTCTGGACGTATCTCACAGATAATTTCAGTCCGCCTGAACTCCCTTAACAAGTTTGACTTGGGAGGCACATCCAGAAATCCAAGGACCCAAGTTTCAACTCCCTCCTATGAATGGGTTCAAATCCCTACCTCCTACTTGCCCAAAGTCTGTGATACACAAGACTGTGGGCTGAGATGCTGGCACTTCTTCCTCATGGGAAGCATTCCATTTCGCATTAAAAAAATAAAAAAGATGAGATAATCAGGTGTCTAAAGTGGCACAAGTTGTTCAGATCTCTTTCTGAGTTTAACACTAATAATCAAGATGTGTCTACATTCTGAATAAAAATGTTTTTAAGGGGACAATTTTTCTGTGTAACTGAAGCAATAGAACTGTTTTCAAAGCAGTTCAGATTGAACACTGAGAACACTGAGCCAAATTTATTTTGATATAACATCCATTCTTTTTGCTGGTATCAAAGATACATTTGGCCTTATTCCTCTACAGCATAATGTATATCACAAAACTGTACACAGACAGAAGAAAATTAATTTGCTATCCTAGCAATAAAAATTAATTTTAAAGCCAAAAGAGATGGATATTCAGAAGCAACACACACTGCATATGATTAAAGAATTTTTCAAAATTATTTGGTCACTGCTTTTTTTTTTTTCTTTGCCAAAGACTAATACACATACTGTGAATATGAAATTGCAGATTGTGCAAAAGCAGCAGAAACAAGTCCAGAGATGTCACATTTGTCCTTCAAAAAGTGGTTTTCTGGAAAAATGTTACTAAAACCTTCCAAGAACAAATGCAGCATTTAACATAACACTGCCAGATCCTGAATAATATGTGTGAAATTTTCCTCCCCATAGCACATGTCTTCTGGAGGAAGATGTCCTTAACTAAAATGTCTCCTTCAAATAATATTTCCTTTCTAATCAAACATTCAATACTTGTTTGCTCAGCATCTTCTCCACCTTCCCAGGTTTTATTGGGCTTTTTTTGTAACTTAAATTGCTTATAAAATGCTTGCAATGGTTGCTAGACCATTGGCAATAATTACCTTATTTTAATTTGTGTCCCTGCTAAAACACACCTATAATCACAACATGAGCAGTTAAAGCTTCATATTACATTAAAGGAGCACCTTATTTTATTATGTGGAAGTGTTAACTCATCACATTGTAAATTGTATTCCTGTGACTCACCAGCAATCACTTTATGTTATTCACCTAGTATTTCTCCACAAGGCAGTTGTGAGCTCAAAATCCAAGCAGGTGTACGAACACAAAGAATTCTAACAAATTTGTAAAACCTCTGATATCAACTAGTGCTGTGAAATATACATAAATGTTTCTTTCATTGCACTATATCTGTCCTTTAATATTTCAATATTTCACAGCCTTGGAAAACTGTATTGTTGAAAACAAATCCCCATGAACAATGCCCAACGTGCTTTTTTTTTACATCCTCAAGTTCAGCTGAGTTCACGGAAGCCCTTTCTCTGGTGTCTGTCAGAGACACAAAAGGGGTGTCAGGAGTGCCGAAGCGGCTCCAATGCCACCACAGTCAGAGAATGCTCAAGAAAATCCTCTTGAGGGGTTTGAAACCAGTCATAGTATTAAAAGTGACACCAAAAGACATTCTTTCAAAGAATTATAACACTAAGTTGTCAAAGGTGAGCGGTTGCTTCTCAGCCGATGACTAAGGAGCACTTGTGAAAAGAAACAGTGGAGAGGTTTTGGGTCACTTCAGAGCCCAGGACACAGGAGGCAAGCTCTGAAAGTGATCTTGGGCTTTTGATTTCTCAAGGTAGGTGAGCATGCAGTAAGAAAAGCAACCGGCCTCCAACAAAACCCCAGCCTATTTTGACAAATGCATTAAAAAGTACAAGAAGACCATGAATATTTATAATGTCAAAACAGACTGACTTTTAATTTTATTTGCATTACAATTTGAAATATTTTGATTATATGATTGCAGATAGCTGAGAGCAAAGGGAAGTATATGCTCATACATAATGTATCTTGTATTCAGGACAATATTCCAATATATATTAAGGAAAAAACCTTCAGCTGGACCCTAGCTACATCCATGTTTGTGCTCTAATACAGAGATCTCAGTCACCTCGTAGGCCACCTTTATAGCACTGGAAAGAGGGAATAAATTATGGGTGGACTCAATGATCTCAAAGGTCTTTTCCAACCTAAATGATTCTATGATTCTATTCCATAAATATCTCCCTTGCTACTGGAAACAGCCGCCTGAACTAGCACTACCCAGACCTGTGGAACTGCTCTGAGCCAAAACTATAGCACAAACCCCTCAATTCTGAACAAAGATTTTTTGCAAGTGTGTATGCAAGGTACTACATGCAAGGAGATGTATATAAAGGTTCATGCATGTACAAGGCAGTATCATATGGCCTGTTCCGAGGGAAAACATCAGAAAATGTGAAGGCTGAAGGAGCCAAAAGGGGTCATCTTTGGTACTTCATACGTAGTCTGATAGTTTTAACCAGCCTTCGATCTTTTGCAGAAACTGAATGTCTAAGTCTGAATCTCACAGTGAATTTTCACATCGTGTACTCTGCTTAAAGCAAGCAGCATGTCACTTTGGCTCCCTCATTTATGTGACCATGTGTTCTTTAAGTCCCCACTTCTTATAGAAGTTGTGGTATTGAAAGCAACACTAGAAAGATATTCCCTTTTCAAATTTGAATGTAATCTTTGTTCTGTCAATTCAGGGAATCTGTTTTATCCATCACATTAGGTGCAGTTATTGTAACAGTTCCCACCCTGTTCGCCACAGCTGTTTTTATGGTGCAGTGGAAATCAATAGCATTTCTTCTATGCATCAGGGATTTCCCATCAATATTTATGTACAACAATTAAATGAGCACAGGTTCCACTCATCTGAATAATCCCAGTGGCTTTATCCCTTTTGGAACCTCTGGAAGTATCAAACTGTGTGACATTATGACCTGATTTAGTGTTTGAAGGTTTCCACCCCCCTTTCTAGAGCATCCCTCCCCTCAGTTAAGCTCCAAGGGTAGGGCTGTTCCTTCTGAGCCTTCTACTTCGCCCTCCAGCTCTTGAATTAAATACTCTGTTTAAATGACCTTCCCAACCAAGCAAGCAGTTAAGACATCAGACTTGCTTTACGCAGACAGAGAAAGATTGCAAAACTTTATTTCTTGTTCAGGTGATTCATCTATTTGTCCTGCCCAAGGGAATGTGAAACACAGCACCATCAATTATCTACTGTGTATCAACCATTAGGTTGTTAGGACAATATCTAAAATACATTATTTGTAGTTTTTAGACTAACACATTTCTATCAATTAATCCCTATGCCAACATGTCACAATATCTGAATTTATTCCAGCTCAGCAGCTGATTCAAGTCTGTTGACATTATTCCGGATGGAGCATTTGATGGAGAAATCTGATGACATTTGTTGTGAACATGAGGCCTGTTTGCATTATGACTCAATACCTATATTCAATACCTGCATTACACATACACACTGCCTAAATTCAATCCCTGTGTTACCCATGTTCAGTAACTAATGATTAGTTAGTCACTAACCGGGCCTCAAATGGTTAGCCATGGCAATTAGTTTATAAATTATCAACACAAAAAATAGGTATCTCCCACGTATTTTAATGCTTTCTCATGTTTGTTTGCTTTTTTAATTGCTTTTTCTGCTTACAATTTTCCTAGCTACAGTGGGCATGGAGATGGATTATGAATCCCTTTCATCCTATTTACAGCAGCAGTAGAATTTCAGATTCTGGCCTGGCTTGCTGCCAGATACAAGCAATACATTTCCTCCAGTTGCAAGCAATAAAATTATTCCGTCTTTGTCATTCCCTGGATCTTTTTGAAGGACATCAATGATTCTCTGCCAGCGTTGCTGTGATGAATTATATGCTTTCGCTGTTTAGCACAAGGGTGAGCTACACAAAGCCGCGGAGGATGAATTTTAAAAAGATCCACATGAGTTTTTATTGTTTATTGAAACCAATTTTATAACAGCAATGGAAGTATAGCAAAAATATTAAGTGCAATTAGGGAGACAATCAAAATTAGGAAATTCACAGACTGATTGTTGGGGTTTTTTGCATGCTTCATGCCTGGTTTCTTGGATATTAGGATCAAAAAATGAAAAGCTCCATTCAGCTTGGGAGACTCCATGTCAGGTTTATGCTGCACAGCTACTTCTGTGCTTTTGAAATTCCAGTATACATCTCCTCTTCTTTTACAGGAGTTTATGCTGACGTGTTTCTGATTGCATTCTAGCCTACTCACTAAATTACATTTTCCAGTAATTTAATTAAGCATATTCAGAGTTCTTGTGCAAAATACACATCATTTTTGAGAATCTCTCAAGTCTTTCATAATCATGTTTCATTTTTTTTCTTTTTCCTCCTAAAATTTATAGCCAGGGAGGAGAGGGTAGAAATATTTTAATTTCAAGTGCATTAAAACTGTCTTTTACTCACATATTTCCTTACTTATATTTCAGAAGAAACTGACAGGTTGTGCCTGAAAATATTGCCTTGGTGAACAAAAACTGGTAAACAAAACCAAAAATTTGTCCTGTTTCCTCCATTTTTTAAATTTTCATTTAATGGTCACTGAGCATTCATTTTGAACATTCGGAATTGTGAAGCCACCATTCTGCCAAGGGCAAATCTGTCTCCCTCTCAAGAATGTCCCATTTATGCTTTCCCACATAGGCAGGTTATAATCTTCATCGGAAATGTTCTACTTTATCCTACTCCACCCAAATTCTTGTGTCACTTTCATCACTGTGCTATCATAACATATTTCATCAGCAAGTGAAGCAAGCAAGATCTCCTGTTTCCTTTTCCTTTCCTCTCTCCAGAAAGAAATTTGATTAACTACATTTGTTGATGAAGATGAGCATTAGGGAAAAAAAATAGCAGTAACTTAGAGTAAAAGAAGCCAATGTTTAGAAACCCTCTTACTTCTTTGTGGAATAAACCACGACAGCCTCATTACATTGGGCCTGCCTTTGAATTCAAGCCTATTTGCCAGCTTTAGGCAATACTTTCATCCTTTTGTCAGTACAATCCATTTTGATTCAAATTCTGGGGTGTTTTATAATTAGACACCATTCCCTGCTTTTGCTCTCATCTCTGACCCCTCATTATCCCCAGGTGCTGCCCTGACCCAAAGCCTTGTGTTCAAACTGGCAATACCAGAACATGCCCAAGGCTCCCCAAAGGCTTCCTCGGTGCCACTGCCCAGAGGGGTTGTGAGGGGACGCGATGGGTCCCAGCACTTTGGCAGGCTGCTCCTCTACCCTTGTGCTCCCAGGCAGCTCTCTGAACAGAATCACAGAAATAATTAGGTTGGAAAAGACCTCTGAGATCATTGAGTCCAACCTATGACCGAACATCACCATGTCAATTAGACCATGGCACTAAGCGCCACATCCAATCCTTCCTTAAACACTCCAGGGATGGTGACTCCACTACCTCCCTGGGCANCCCCTCGGGCGGGAGCTCGGCGGGGCTCACGCGCACCGGGCCCGGCCCGCAGCGGCCCCTGCAGGCGCCGCAGGGCACCGCGGCGCGGAGCGGCAGCGCCGCAGNCGTCATTAGCTGCCTGGAAGAAAAGGCTGACCCCCACCTGGCTCCTTTCAGGGAGTTGTAGAGAGCCAAAAAGTCTCCCCTGAAACCCCTCTTCTCCAGGCTAAACACCTTCAGCTCCCTCAGCTGCTCATCACAGGACTTGTGCTCCAGACCCTTCAGCAGCTTTGTTGCCCTTCTCTGAACACACTGCAGCACCTCAATGTCCTTCCTGCAGTGAGGGACTGGACATAAGACTCGAGGTGTGGCCTCACCAGTGCTGAATACAGAGGGATAATCACTGTCCTGGTCCTGCTGCCCACACTATTGCTGATACAATATGCCTGGGTGTCACTGGCCTTCTCGGCCACCTGGGCACACGCTGGCTCATGTTCAGCGGGCTGTCAACCAGCATCCCCGGCGCTTTTCCATGCGCTGCTTTCCTTCGGTGTCACACACGCGCCCAACAGAACCAAGATGGTGAGGGCCGGGCAGAGCAGGGTGGGCAAGGGCAGGGCAGGCCAGGGAATGGCAGAGCAGGGCAAGGAAGGGCGGAGCAGGGCAGGGAAGGGCAGAGCAGGGCAGGGAAGGGCAGAGCAGGGCTTCGGAGCCTGCCGGCCTTAGCACACAGCCTCGGGGAAGNCTGGGACTCAGCCTCCCGCCAATGGAAAGAGCGGTTGTCCCCGAGCTGTCAGGGTGGGCAGCCAATGGCTGACGACGAGAGCCCGCCTCCTCCCGCCGCCCGTTGCCGGGCAGCCGCTGTCAATGGCCGCCGCGCGGCCCCTTTAAGCGTAACGCGGCAACCGCCGGGGCGTCCTCCGGGCGGGCCGAGGGGCTGGGCAGGTACCGCCGGGACGGGCCGGGGGCGGCGGGGACAGCCGGGACATCGCGGGGCGGAGGGAGCGGCGCGGGGGTGGGACAGGACCGCCGCGGGGCCGTGTTTTCTTGGGGACTGTGGGGGCTGGGAACGGGCCCGGGCCTAGGCCTGGGACTGGCCTCTGAAAGGTCTCGGGCCGCCGGTGTTCAGTTCCTTTCCTCCGAAGTAATTTAGTGTATGTAGGTTTCGGTGATTGCATTTAAAATGTGCCCTCGCTAAGTGCTGATTAAAAATAACGTTCGGTGTGTTCTTTAAGAAGGTCTCCGCTGAGTGAAGGAAAGCTGCCTGCTTGCACTTCGGGAACCGGGGGGTTGCTCTCGGCGGTGGCTGAGCTGAACTAGGTAAGTCCGCACACACCGGGGTACGGGTGGGGATGAGCGACGGCGTGGGCCTCCGTGGTAGAGTCTGATTTAGAAACATAATCTCTTCTCCCGGTTGTAGGGCTGGCCTGCATGTGCTCTGTTTGAAGTGCCATTTCCTTGTTTCTGACCTGGGACTTACAGCAGCTTCTTCATTTTGCTTCATGTGGTTTACTGGGACAGAGTCAGGTAAACATAACATTGGCTTTTAAAACCAATACAGCGTTTTAATTCGCCAAAATGCAGGACAAGGCAACAGTCTTAAGCTGTGCCAGGGGAGGTTTAGGTTGGACATTAGGAGGAATTTTTTTTCACAGAAGGGGTGATTAGACATAGGAATGAGCTGCTCAGGCTGGTGGAGTCATCATCCCTGGAGGAAAGACTGGACACGGCACTTCGTGCCATGATTTAGTTGACGTGCTGATGGTTGATCGTAGGTTGGACTTGATGATCTCAGAGGTCTTTTCCAACCTGATTGATTCTGTGATTTTGTGAAAAGCTAGTAAACCTAGAAGAAATGCATACAGTTAAGTCAGCAGCTGCAGTACCTAATGAAGTTATACTTAGTCCTCACTAAGACTCATTACTCAGTATGTTTTGATGTCATAAAAGTAAATCATTTTTATATACTCTCTTCTGGAAAACTACAGTATTTGGATAGGAAAAAGATGGATGCAGGGAGAAGAAGATTAATTTCTTTTGAAATTATTCTTTGCTCTTAGGTTAAGCACTTCAATAATTCGAATTGATGCTTTTTGTACTTGTCTGAAGCTGGCCTTCTTGCAGTGTCCCTCTCTCAGAATAGGTGGAAGAGCTGAGCGGGCCGTTAGAGGTCAGTGTTTGTACGGGGGAAGTGCCATTCGGTGACCAGCAAAAGCACTGAGCTTCCCCTGCTCTTGGAAGGGTGTTAATACAGAAAAGAACATTAAAAGTTTTATGAGTCTTGCCCTGCAGAACTAAGCTCTGGGTGCACTGCTTGAGAAGAGTTGCTAAGTAATTTTCCTTTCTGTCTCTTGCATAATACCTGTAATTCAATGGTTCAGTTTCTGTTTCTGTGATTTTCTTAGGAGTTATAGGGAATCTCCTGTCACTGTTGCAGTTGTTTTCTGTTCTCTGTTTTCTCTGTCGTGTCCTTTGCAGTGACCCAGTGCTTGATTGTTTTTTGTAATGATGAACATGTTTTTAATATAATATATGTAAATAATAGCAATAGTTGGAAGTGAAGAAGTATAAAGTTCTGGGAAAAAAAACACTTCCTAAAGTTTGTGCAAGTCCCTGATTTACTTCAGCCACTCTATGTTGATGTGATCTCGATTCATTAGGCTTCTAAAAGTGTGCCTGGTGCTTTTGAGGGGAGAGGATTGGGCTTTTGGTGGTGGTGGTGGAGCTTAGTAGACCCACTGCTAACCCACAGTGTTTCACTCCCCACAGCTGATTAAATATACAAGGGGAAAATAGATATCTTTGTGGATCTGATTCACACGAGTTAAACTTACTTTATAATCAACTCAAACTAGTTTGTAACAATTGAAAAGTCAGGGAACCAAAGCATTTCTTAATTAAACAGTCCTTAGGCTCACTGAAGTAGAACTCAAATGTCCTAGTGATTCTTTTGTTCTCAAGATAAACTGTGCATTCTTTTTTAATCAAATTGTATTATAAACTGGTGGAAAAATTAATTTGGCAAGACTTGACAGACTAAGGTTTCTTGTTGTGTATGGAAAATATAATATTACCAGTTTATAACACTGAAAACCATTTGAAGATCCAGAAGATGTTTTTGCTGATTCCTCAAGGGAGCTTTCCTTGTTTTACCTTTTTCAATTTGTCTTCATTCCATTGCTTTTCAAGTACTTCCAGAATGCATCGAAAAATTCTGTTCATTTATGTTGCTGTGTGTCAAAATGATACTTAGCAAAATATTCTCAAAAGTGAGGAATATCCAGTACAGGAGGGATGGATAATTCTAATCCTCCAGTTCTTACAATTTGTTTATTTTAAACACACTGAGTTATGAAAAGCATTCTTCAAAAAGATTATTGCCTCTTCAGTGAACTCTTGTGGGGCTATAAAATAACTGATGAGCTTTAAGTCAGTACGTGAAAGTGAGTGCTCTTGTTTTATATATATAATTAGACATGAACTGTAGGCATTTATGCTTTACCTAAGTGTAAGAATACGAGGTCTCTGCCTCCAGAGTACTATTTTTATATCTCATATTATTCTAGTACTTTAATATAAATATATTAGTTTCTATTTTTTTGCATTCCCTGAAATTCTGTCCTGTGGAGACAGACCTGATGCAGTCTTGCCTGTGCATCCTCTAGAGAACAGATTGTCCCCAAAACTCTGCCTGTTTGGGCTTGGTTTGCTCTTCAAAGAGCAAAATAACATCCGTTCTGCACAGGTGCTTGTGGGGCTGGGAGTTAGGAAAGGAACTGTTTGGGAGTAGGGGAGCACCCTGATATGTTCTAGTGTTCTTACATGATCTTAGTTACAGTTGTGATTAAGTATATCCTTTTGAAATAATTTTAATAATTCCATTATCTTATAAGAAAAAGAACAGTCATTCCTGATCATTTGAATGTTCACAATAATGATACCTTCCAGCATGTGTTTAGCAATCTCTAGGACAGGTGATCTCAGGTGATAGCTTATTTACTTTCTAGGCTTTGCAGTGAAATTTTTTCATCAGAATCCTTTAACATAACTTTTAGGCATCTAATTTTTTTGGACCACTTTGAAAATATTTAGGTGTTTAAAAAACATTATTTTGGAAAGTTACTTCCTAAGTAATGAAAAATACTCTTTTCCAGGTAATTCAGTATTAATTTCCAAGCATCGTCCTCCTTTAGAAACCTGATGGGATATTTATTCTTCTAATTCCTTCTGTATAGATTATGAGGCCAAATGGATTCCAGTCACTGGAGGCAGAGTTGTGCTAACAGTGAACTGAGCCAGAAAGCTTGAATTTGTAATGAAAACTGTCTTGGCAGCTGACATTTCTGTCCTGCTTGGCTATGCAATAAGGCATGTATAGGCAGTGAAGGCTGAGAAGCAGGCCAAGTTTATTTTATTGGGAAATAATATAGTGAAAAATTTACAGCTCATTTACAGGTATGTCGAATGTCCTGCAGCATAGAGCAGTTCTGACTGAAAGCAGCTGAATTTTTTTGTGTGTAATTTGCGTTGCCATTTAGAAATCAGCTAGGAGGTTATGTCATTCAGCAGGTGGAACTGATGGGCTCTGGTGCAAGTCCTATTTATTCACCTGTTAGAGGCCTGATATCGCAAAGTTGGATTGAAAAGAGAGAGATGGTGAAATTAAGCTTGAAAGCTGCCAAGAGTGATGAGAGAGGCAAAAGACGAGGGAGGCTGAGCATAGTCAGTAAAACACTTCCTGAACTGTCGAGAAAATTCTTCTGACTGGGAAGGTGAAGAAAATTTTGAATATATTTGCTCCATTACATTCTCAGGAAGTGTCTCCAAATACACAATGGGGTGATTTCACCTTGAGATTATGGGATTCTTCAGTTTGCATCAAAAGGTAGGCTGCAGGAGCAGCCCTTCTCAGTTTATACCTGCTGCAGGTGTAATGTTTATCGTGTTCTGGTGGTGTGGTCTCTCTTAGCAGATATAAAAAGGTGTATATATATAGATCTAGATATATAAATACACATGATACAAACGTGTGTGCTCTGGCCAGTCCTTAAAGGCATGAAGCACCAGATGTTGTAGGGTATGACAGTACTTTCCAGGGTGAAGACTGTGATAGATAGGTACAGTCTCATTAGCAGTTAGGGAAAGAATGTTTTCCAGACAAATGGGACAATTGATTTTCAAGCCCATTGTTTAACATTGCTGCAATGTCAGAAATTGAGAAATGGCAGATTTAGTCCAATTCCACAAATATCTCAATTCTAGTCACACAAAGAAGTTGTTAATTCAGTTGGTTTAAAAGTTTTAAAACGTATCTAAATTAGTTTCCTGAATATCAACAAACTTTCACTTGTGTTCTGTTTTGTTTTCCAAATTATTCTTTTCCCTCCTTTCACTTGGGAATACTTTCTTATTCTAGATTTAGCTGTGTTAATAATCTGATTTCTTTTTTGGAACTGAAATACCTCAGACTATTGAATGTAATACTAGTAGCATTCCTAGAGTGATGCCTGTCACGTTTAATATAAATAATTAATATAAATATAATTACTAATATAAAATATAGGTAGCACAGCATGTGGCGTAAGGTTATAGGAATCATGAATAATTTTACAGGTTTTTTACCTTTCTTTCTTAAACAACTTTCTTTCTTAGTAAAACCATTCTCATTTTTTCTCTCTCTCTAAATTGTTGCAGAAAAATGCATTCCAAATGATAACTACTGCTTGCTGAACTGAACTGCAGAGGTCTCTTGCTTGGAGATGAAGATGATAAACTGGAGGAAATAATCCAACTGCTGCCATTGTGACATCTGAAAGATCCTTTGTGCCAAAATGAGCAGTCTTTGAGAAAAATTTGGAAAGCCATTAAATCTGAAAAATGGGAGAAAGAGTAAGGAGCCCAGATTCTGAACAGGAGAGGAAATCAGATGAGGATAAAGATAGTGACTCCTGTTATTCAGATGAAGGTAATGGATCTCATTCATCCAGCCAGTCGCCAGCACTAAGCTCTCCATCTACAAGCCAAGAGAAAAAACATCACAAACGGACTTCAAACAGCCTGTTGCACTACCAAGGTAGGTAGGTAGCAGAAATTGTTGCTTTGTAACTGCTCCAAAGAGTTAATTATCTTTGAAAACTCAAATGTGAGAAACTAGCATTATGAGCATCTACAAATACAGTTCATGTGAATTACGCTGCAGATGGCAGGTAGACAGTAGCTGCTCCATTGAAAACTGAAATTAACCTGCTCCTGCATATGGAGGAGTTTTGGTGATTTTCAGAATTCTTCATAATTTTCTTAACAAGTGAATATGGCTTTTATACTAGCCTTCTGTTGAATCATGCTGATGCTTGTGTTTTGTCATTGACAAAAAACTCAAGGCTAAGATCCCAAGGCAAGTCTTTACTATGCAGTCTGTAAAAGAGAGACAATTGTTAAAATTTCCCTGATCAGATAACCTAGAGATATCTGTCTTGTGGAAATCTAGTTGACTGAGCTTTACAGGATAATACTGTGACTTTCAACAAACAAACAAAAGACCACTAATGTGGCAAAAAAGAGAAAATGTTTTTGATGAAAGTTAGGTTCAGATGGAGATTCAAAAGAAAGTTCTTCCTGGTTCTTCCCTGAGGGTAAGATATTTCCAATTTGAGATGGCATAACTCCCCCTTGAGCTCTCTCACAGACGTCGGCTGCTTTCTTGTTAGAGTTTGTAGGGAAGCGAACATCCCTGCAAAAAAGGAGAGAATGGTTATGCAGGCCCTGGGCTGAAGTAGGGCTGTGAAGGCTTTCTGCCACACTTTGACAGCTTGTTCTAAATAATTGTATACATATTTTGGTGAAGTCATAGCATGTCCTGCCTTTCTTGGGCAGGTGTTCTAGTTCATTCATAAGTGCTTGATACTGTGTGAATCACTTGGTCAATGTTACAATCTAGGCTGTGCCAGAAGGTCTTATCTTATGTGCTTAATTTGCGCAGGGAATGTATCTCTTCAGATTCTTGACAGTGTGGGAGTCCTGATGCAACTGGTTTTTTGCTGAGCTTCTCTGTGTTCAGAAGTGGCATCTCCTCCATGGTAGTCATGGCTTAGCTGTCTGGGAACTAGACATGCAGTTCCACCATGCTGTTTAATTTGGAGGGGGCAAATGTGTGACCAGTTCTTTGATTGCATAGCCAGAATTGAAGATCATTACACGAAGGTATTGTGAATGTCATATTACATTGTCTTGAAATACACTATTCCCCAATTTAACCATATGATCAAAAGTACAATCTTGGTAGTGGAATTTCATGTTTGCCCTAAATAAGGAGAAATTCTTATAGGGGCTGGAAGTCTAGGGTTAATGGGAACTCCCTTCGTTGGCCAGAGGAGTGGCATCATTCCTGCAGTGCGTGTATTAGATAATCTTTTCACACCTGAATGTGACATAAGTGTTCTTTGTAAAGGAAAAAAACACACCTTCTTTTGTTTGCCCAAGCTGTGGTAAAAATGAGCACCGAGCAGAAAATGAATGAGTATTTTTGCAAAGTGTCTGTAGGAAATTGTAAGAAGGTATTTTTAAGCTGTTATTTTTGCTGATAGGTATTTTCAGTAGAATAGAAACATGGTGAGTGGCAAAGGGGAGGAAGACTTTGCTGTCACACACACTCACTGTCTGTGTGTAGGTAACTGCACTATTGCTGCATCCCAGCTCTCAAGCTGGAATTACAGACTGCTGCTCAGTGTACTTCTTTCGAACACGGATGTACCTTAAGGAATTATGCACCCTCTTAATTCAGTTGTTCTAAGAGATATTTTTAGTGGATTATATGATTCATTCTTTGAGCGTGGCATGAGAGGCACATAAGATAGAAACAAAATGTTCAGCTTTTATGTGTGGGGATGACAATAAAATAATAATAACAGTAATAAATAGGAATGTGAGTGGTGCATACAGGTAATCAAATGAGAATACTGTGTGGAAAATAACTTGTGATACAAGAATAAATTATTCAGGGAGAACTGAATTTTCATGGGATTTATAATTTTGCTTTGGAGGCTTTTTGCATTGAGCCTTTGAAATCTGCTGTTTTGTCTATAAGCATGGCAGCTGGATTTGAAAATACTACTGCATTTGTCTGGGAGAATTACATCTTGCATAATACATAACTAGCTAATGCTCAGCTAATTGCTGCCATTTTAAAAGCATGTGATAATTTTGTATGCATTATAGTATTTCTAAACCATTTTAATAAACAATATCAAATATTAACAAAATATGACTCTTATTTCTGATACGATTTGCAGATGATTACTTTACAAGGGTCCTATATTAACGGTTGCAGATATTACCTCCTACAGTAGATCACAGACATAAATCTCCATTTTTCAGCTTTCAAAAGGAGCTTAAATCTATCATATATATGCCTTTTATTGTCTGGTTTGAAAGCTGCCACCTCTGCTAAGTATTGTATGATTGTTTCAGGCAGAGCTTGATTCCAAGAAGGATGTCTGAATAGACAAACTGCATTGTCTAACAATAAACATGCTTTTTATTTTTCCTCTCTCAGCCACAAAGAAATTGGATTCCAAATATGCACCAAGCAAAAGAGGGACACGGTGGGGTTTCCGTTCTCAGAGCCTCACTAGGGATTCTCCTGCAAAAGATATAGATCTTGTTACAAAAAGAGTTCTTTCTGCTAGGCTGCTGAAAATCAATGAGCTCCGAAATGAACTGACTGAGCTGCACATCAAACTGGATGAGCTGCAGAAGGAAAACAGGGCACTGAAGAGGCTTCAACACAGGCAGGAGAAAGCCTTGAATAAGTTTGAAGATACAGAAAACGAAATCTCTCAGCTCCTTTCTCGGCACAACAATGAGATTAGAATATTAAGGGAGCGCCTACGAAAATCTCAGGAGAGAGAACGTGCAACTGAGAGACGGCTGAAAGATACGGAAGATGAACTGTACAGGAAAAAAACTGTCTTGCAGAAACTGAAAAAGCTGTCTGCAGATAAGCACCTTGCTGAAAGAGATGACCTGGCAAAGAAACTAGCCTTAGCAGAGAGCAAGCTGGAGGACAGGGAAAAAAGAATTAAGGTGGGATGACTTTCTTTTTATAAGAAATTCTGGTGCAGATATTTCTTACCACAATGAATTGTCATTTCACACAGCTGTGGAGCAAATAGAAAACCAATATTTTTTGGTTTTACTCATAAGTAGAATCAAGTAAATTATTTCCAAGGTGATTGTATGGTTCCATTTGAGGTGGTTGTGCATTCAAATTTCTGTTTACAAATTAAGTCTGTTTTGTCAGAATATATCCTGTGGATTTGTGCTTTTAAGTGCTTTTATATGTAGCAATAACGTTTCAGAAGTGCATGTAGCTGTAATACAACTTTATGCAGTCCCTTTGGAGGGAAACAATTTATAAAATTTTCTGGGTATTTAGGGAACTTTACACTAAAATTCTAAAAAGTAAAATAATATAGTAATTCTTTTTCAATTTTTGAACAGCATTCATACAGTGTTTGATTGTCCACTATTCTGCACATTTAAGAGCTCAGCTGGACAAAATTACAGCATGTTTTTTAAATTCTGAAATAATCTTTAGACCTTTTTATGGGTATCCATTGTAAGAAATTTGTCCAACGTATTTTAATGTCATCCAGCAAAAATGTTTATGTTTTTGTAAACATGACTAAGCATGTCTACACTGTATATATGCCTATAAACTCTTACTTAAAAATTATGTTAACAATATTAAATCTCTTGGTAGTTGTACTATTTTGATAGTAGATATATTTTATATATAATATATAAATTTTATACTAAGCTTAAATTATGTCATTAAGATGGTTGTAAGATTTGGTGTCTATATTAGTAATTAAAACTAAATTACATTACAGAGATAATAGATCTGGAAATCCAAGGATTAAGCTGGAAACTAAGCTTTCATAAAATAAATCCCAAAGTACCAAGATATAAATGGCTGAGTTAGCCAAACTACCTCATCCTGTAGTGTCACCATCTGTCATCTGTGCTTTCATGATTAGGTATTTCAGCATTTGTAGTACTGGATCATGTTAAAATGAATCATGCTTTAAAAAGTAAGGGATTTTCTTCTAGTTTTTTTCCTTCTTTCATCAACACAGCTTCACTTAGAACAGCTATTACAAGACAAGGGCATGTAAATGAAATCATAATAACAAGCTAGTTTCTAGTAGAAAGGTTAAAAATTCTTTCTTGTTTTCTTCTGTATAATCCTGCATTTTCAGGGAAGGATTCTCTCTCTTACCCATCAGTAGGAGATATGTCTTAGAGATCCGGAGGTCCACTGTGGCAAGAGCCTTGCAGAAAGTAGTGTGAGTTTCTAATATGTCCTCAAATCACCTCTCAAAAGGATGAGCTGCAGCGTCTGCAGGTGCTTTGTCCCGTCAAAGTTAGGATTAAAGGTTTAAATGTATTCAGTGTTACAGCAATGCTTGAGCCCATATCTAAACCCAAGACACTGGTTTACTGTAATTTTATTTAAGTAACTTGACTATAAAAATTACTTCTGTTATTAAAAAATATTATTTGTTTTAATTGAAGGATCTGGAAAGAAATCTTGAATTAAGTGGTAGCAGTTTTCAACGAGAGTTACATTCAAAGAAAAAAAAATTGTATGAGGCTCAAGAAGAAAACAGAATTCTCCAAGAAGAGCTTAATCAGCTAAATCAGAAGCTGAAGGTAAAATGTGAAAGGAATAGAAGTTGCTAACCATGTACTGGGATTTTATCTTTGGAAGTATCTGTAATCACGTTTGAATAGTTTACCAGTGACTGCACTTTCTGATGTGTACTTAATTATATACCACATGTGAGTTCTTTTCCTGCATTAAATTGAAATGTTCTGTGCTCTGACCCTACAGTGTTTGTAACAGGAATGTCTCTGTTAATCATTATTGTTAGCACTAGTTAAGAAAAGCAAGATCAAATACATAGCCAAGCATTGAGAATAAACCACAAAATCTACTGGAAAATTAGGTTTTCAAGGCTTGAATTTAAAATTAAATCTGCAGGTGTAAATAGTACTTTGTTATTAATATACTTTCATTACAGTAGGTTTGCATGAAGATTAATGTAATGTATTTGTGATATCCACATGTGTTGCTAAATTTGTGCAAATGTTTATTTGCACCCCACACCACCATCATTGTTGCCCAAACTCTCAATAAAAGTACTTAAAATATTGTTATGTTCTACTTAGTCAGTTTATCTTAGGAAAAAAAATAAGTAAGACTCGAGCTAAAGTACTTAAGTTTCTGGGAGAATTTTCTTGAAACTCCAAGTCTCAAACCTAGTTATATGCTGGAGATGCACCAGTTCACCACGTTCCCAGCTGTCCAGCAAGTAGCAGTAGTGTTAGTACCTCTAAAATGTACTTGTTTAGAGGAAATGTTTTAAGCCTGATTTGTTAGTAGAGAGTTTACAGTTTGAAAACCTTTCCATTATGAGATGAATTGTGATAACTCTCTGTTCATTTCTGTATTTTATTCAGTAAATGTGCTAAAAGAGAATTATGCCTCTACCTCTATGATGCAATGGGCCTCTGCTCCCCGATACTGCCATGCCCTGTGGCAAATATCATTGCTTGCATTGAAATGTTTAACTCTTCACAACACTTAAAATTCAGTTGTGCAATCTGTACACATGGTGTAAGTCTTGTTCATTTTTATGGAAGCACTGGCATTTAGTTTTATTTTCACTGCAGAGATGCATTTTTTTCCCCATAATATTTTGCTAAGGAGTTTTTGGTGGGGAGAAAGTTGTCTGCTTTCTCACAGCATAAGCAGAGTTAGGAATGTGATTGTTATCCTTAAAACATTGGATGAAACAATTGTTTATTCTGTTTCTATTTACCATGTCTAATTTAATTTACAGCTTTGCTAGTGACTAGTAAATTAAATACTAGTAACTCATTTTTATACTTACCTCTTTCATTCACAGGAAAAAGAAAGAGAACTTGAAGCAAAAAATATATATGCTAATCGTATGTTGAAGTCATCGCCTAGAAAAGACATGGATCTTGTACAAAGAAAAAGAGGTAACTTGTATAAAGCAATAAAAGCAGAAAAAATATTAGCATCAATTTGAAATGTCTCAGCTGGGTTATACCTTTCATGCCACTCAGTGCTCAACCCTGGTGCTGCTTGTTCAAGCACACTTACCTTTTTGCAGTTCTTTCAACCCAGCACTGGTTACAAAGAAGGGCACATTGGATTTTTGACTGTTCTGTAACTGCAGCAAAAACACAGAACTTCACCAAACAGCAGTTTTAACTCCTTTCATACCAGAAGTTCCTGGGTAAAGGAGGAGGGGAAAGTTGTTAGTAAAATCTCCAGTAGATGATAGGTATCTACTTGACAATAAATTACAGAGGCTTTAAAAATACGTATCTTCACTGCTAAGAATATTTTGGTGATCTCTTTTATTTATTTTTTAGTTACTCAAATGTATTGTCTGTCAGACACTCATTTTTTCCTCAGAGTATATATGTCCCAGAGCATAATCTTCTAAAAGTATCAGTACAGTGATTTCTTCTGGTGTGACAAGACAGTCTCAAACCTTACCCTACCCACATAAATATGTGTGTGTGTCTGTGTGTGTACTTAGACTATTTTCACTGGATCAGTAGAATCTACTTGTCAGAAGAAGCAGAAATTGATGGGACTGTTTTAAATATTTAATGCCGGTATTTCAAACAGTTTGTCTGCTGCTCATTTTATTATAGATGCTCTACTATTATTCCAGTTTAGGTTCAGATTTTTTTTTAATGTCATTCCATAGAGATAAATGTGTGTGTTTCAAAGATTCAAGTAAGTGAATTTTAATTTTATGAGTTTGATTCTGTGACAGGTAGTAAGATGAGTGAGATATTTTGTGGAGCTTTTTAACTAATATTCAGTACACTATAATGACCCTATTAGTAGCGTTAAGGTGGGGTTCAAATTATTTTTTCAGTAGAATTTTTGCATGCGTATTTTTTTATGATTAGGTTTTACAGATGCTGAAAACAACTAAATGAAACTTGTCAATACTTTCCACTTCCATTGACTTCAATACAGTCTTTTGTTTGCTGCAAATCATGAAAAATGAGAGACAGGTATATAGTGGGATATTTTCAAGTGAAAACACAATTTAATTAGTTTGTATTTTCTACAGCCAACAACCAAAATATTAAAAAGGGACCACAGCTCACAAAAGGTGTACAAACCAGAGGATACTTCTCACCAGCAGAACTTCCAGAATCAGAACTTGCCTGTAGTGACACGGTAAACAAGAAGGAAGGAATTCTTCCTAAAATAGTGAGTTCCATAAAAATATGAGACCCAGTTGAGATAATTCACCTATCAGATTGTATAATGCAGAGTTTATATTTTAGAAAATGTGTAAATATACAAGTGTAAAGATATAGAAAATATAATTTCAAAAATGTTCTATTCTTTAAGACAAGATCTTCCTTTCTAGAAATATACTCCATTTTTTTGAGAGTTTATCATATTCTCTGTCTTACTGAGAGTCATTAGCTCAATTTATTTTTTTTTCTGCTGCTGTGACTTTTTTAAAGTTTTTAAGACTTCATTTTGGTTTTCACCCTTTTTCTTTGTTTCTAATGCTTATTTAAGCAATCTGTTAAACAGTGATGGCTGCCTTCTCTCTGTTTTCTCTTTGGTCTTAATTATGGTTTCTTTTACTTTCCAGAATTATTTCACAATGCATAAATCTAACACTTCCTCTTATTGTCACAATGCTGGTATTTATTCTGGTTTTCCAGCTTTATTCCAGTTTTTCCAGTCAATATGCTTGGGTTTATTTGTTTTCCCATTTCCCTTTTTAGTAGATAATAGTACCATTAGAAGTATTACTAATGCTTTTGTGACCCCAGGGTAAAATCAGAGATTTGTAAGGTATTATGAATCAGAATGACACAGATTCTGGTACAAATTGTACAAATTCTGATTACATGAGGCTAGGACCTTTTTTCAGAAATAATGCTCTGAGGATGATCTTGGCTGGCTTCCTGTTAGGGCTGAAGCTTTTTCATGGCAGTTTTATTTGTATGTTCTCTCTTCCCAAACCCTTTCTGTAACGATGGATGTAGTTTAATGTATTCTTCCAGTCTATGCTTGGGTGTGTGAGTTACAGAACCACGCAGTTGGTACAAGTGCAGCTCATGGAGTCCAACTCTGTATTCTCTATGTGGCTATTGCTTTAAATAATGTAAATTAGATTTGGGTAGTCTATGCTTTCATCAGTTTTTAAAGTCAAGCATTTTAAATACCTGGCCACCATCTCGTTATGTGTTTTATATTTTTTAATATAACAATGATAAACTTGTACATGAAGGGAAAATATTTGAAGGTTGTTTGGATAACAGACATCTTTTCTTTGTTCATTAAGTAGTAGCTATTTCTCTTAGAAAGGTATTTTTAATCGAGAAGTTTGTTTTGTTCTAAAATAAGTGCAACCTACAAAGTTAACTCCCCTGTGTTGGACTATGTTGACTTTCTCTTCACTTCATTGCCACTTCTTTTCTGTGTTAGTGATTTTTGCTGCTGATATTAATATATTTTCTGCAGGTTCTTGCCTTTTACGTCTATCTGTATAGTCACTAGGTAAAATTGTCATCCGAGATTAAACCTTTCTTTTTGATTGTTTGTTACTTAATACTCCGTAAATTTAAGTACCAAAATGAAATTTTCTGAATCTACAACCCACTCGTTTGAGTAAAAAGGTCAGATTGTGCAAGTAGAGGGCAGCTAATGCTTGCTTGTTAAAAGAATGAAATGTGGCCTTCTATTAAACTCCTTGAAGAAGAGAACTTCTGGTTTCTAAAGAGAACTACCCTGAGAGTGATAATTTTGGTTTATGGCATTGGAACTGCAACTTCCCTGAAACGTGTGATACAAAATAGCGTTGATTGTCTATTCTTTTTATTTCAGGTTTATAAAAGTATACTAGAGGTGATAACATTTTGGGGGCAAACCCCTGGGTCATCAAAGCTGGTTTGATTTAAGGTGACTTACTCATTTTATGTTTAGCAGTAAGAATGTGATTTCAGAATGACATGGAAGTTCTTACGATTTTGTTAGGCTGTTTGTTTTTCCCCATCAGCTTCAATTATCTATTAATTTATTTCAGGAAAAAGAAGCTCAAGACAAAGGATGGAAAGAACAAACAGAACTCCAAAGACAAGACCAAGACAGGGAGAGGGAAGAGAAACTGAAACATTTTCAGGAAATACAGTCTTTAGAGGAGAGGGTTCCAAAACTTCCTGACGGTAAGGAAATGGGCAGCTGAAGGCTGAAAAATGCACCATAGAATACTAATCAAGTGAGGCTGCTGGTTTCTGGTGAGAAGAGCAAAATGATTTTGCAGAGGTCACTACAGTGGAAAATTATTTTCAGTTACATTATGCAAAGAAGAATCAGAAAGAAATACAGGATGTAGAATAATCTGTGCCCTGTACTCAGCTGTGATAAAGTATGCAGCAGCAAAAAATACTGTCCACAAAAAAGTATTGGAGTCTGAGAGGCTGTGCTTTACAAAACAAGAATGACACAGAAGGTAAATGCTGATGTTATCTCTGACTTGCTAAATGTTATTGAGGTAGGAAGTAGATTTTTACTGTTGTAGAACAAATCTGTTTTCTTTAATATAGCCCTTTTTTTCAGTACTTTCTACTGCCTTATATAATTTGAAATTTTAGTTTCTCTTTTCAGGTCTTGTTATCTGAATCATTTGGGGTGGGTATTTGAGAAATGTCGGTTTCTATCATTATATTTTAGTTTTGCTTTTTTATTCATTTGGTTTTCACAGCATCTTAATGACTTACATGCACAAGTCAATCTCAGTTATTTTAGATGGACTGCACCCTGTCATGTTAAAGAACTCTTTCAGTGATTATAGTTAATGAACAGTAGTACTGTTCTATGTGACAAGAATTCTAAAAATCTATAGCTGCTTTCAGAGGTAAAATCTGTGAAAAATCTTCTATCACAACTTACATAAGCCAAGAATCTGGTTTTATGTCTCTGAATAAGATGATTTAACAACTTACTTATCATATGGTATAAGCTGGTATTTTCCCTACCTTACAGAGAGAAACGTGGCTCTTTACTTAACTTGTATAGTGATCTGTATTGAAAAAATATCTATGTTAAATATATTAACTGAACTATTGCACTTATTTCTGAAAGCCTGAGCTAAAGTACCGTAGATAACCTGGAACTTTGTGAAAGTCCAAGTCAGAAATTTGAGCAAAGTGTTCAAAGGTGAATGCCAGTAGGTTGGAGAGGCCATATTCGAATTTTGGCCAAATACACCTCTGTTATCTTGGGGGGAAAAGTATTTTGAAGAGAGAAATATTTGAGAAGCTTCCTCTTTCTTCTACCCATAAGCATTTCCAGATTCTGTCTATAAGTTGCTGGTTTGTACCTTTGGTGTCCCTTTATAGCTGTGCACAGTCACTCTGAGTCCACGCAGTGATGCACAGAACACTCATGTGAATGTCTTTTTTGTATGCAGCTGATGCAGTGTATTTTAAATCATTTACTGCTTGAAACAGTTGATGGCTCCTATGACTTTGAGGCCTGATAGCTTCACAGAAATAGTTCCCTTTTTGAAAAAAAAAGTACCCACACGTATATCCCAGGACTGTCCTAATGTCAGTGGTAATGACAAATAAAAATAAAGTACTGTGCAAGTCAGAACTGTTAAAATCAGTAATGTTGTACTCATTTTCATTCAAACTCAGGAAATGGGAAGGCAATTGGCAGAAATCAAATTGCTTTGAAAATTCTAAAACATGGGTAATGTCCTAATGCCTTTGGAAGACGACAATAAACTTTTATATCTCATCAGAGAACTGGGAGTGGATTTAGTTGTAATTTTTGAAGAATTTATTTTTGCAGCAGGAAAATGACATTATGCGTGGAAGAGCATGTTAAAGACTCAATGGCTTTTGCTTGCTTTATTTTCAAAATCTTATAAGGATATTTTAAAAATAAAACATTTTAAATATTGTTCAAACATTTTTTGCAGAGTGGCAAAGGAAAGAATATGACAAAATTAAAAAAGAAAGCAACTTTTTATTGGATAAAGAAGAGAAGATAAAGATGGAGGCAGAAATCCACAAACCTGAAGTGGAGAGAGAAAGCACTGAAACGTTGGAGGAACGGCGAAAAAGAGAGTTTCTGCTTGCTAAAATGGAAGAAATTGACAGAGAAATCCAAAATACAGCAAACATGAAAACAAATTCCCAAGCACCACTCATAAATACAGCAAGAAAATCTGATTCCCTGGAGAAAAAAGAGAAGATTGATTCATTCTTTGAGATTCCTGGGAAGGTTACTAATGGATTTCCTGTAAAGGACAGCCAGGATGATGGCACAAGAGCACAAGGGCTGAAGCAACGAAACGTAAGGACTGTAGATTTAAGTAGTGAGTTAACATTTGGTAGTTATGTACCTTCCTTTGGGAAAGGATCAGGGAGACCAAGTTGGCTCACTCAAAAAAGTGACAAATTAGAAGAAAATGTTAAGGAAAACGCAGATTTCGATAGTAAGAAAGAAAAGAAGTCCAATTTAATGGAACAACTCTTTGGAAGCAGTGCCAGTACCATTGTTCTTTCTAAAAATAATAATACACCACCTTTGGACATAGATTGGGACTCTAGTAATAAGCCTTTTGTTGATAAAAACAGTAAAGCCAAAGTAAAAGCAGACAATGGGCTTTTTGGTGAAGGAAGAAGCCTAAACAGACACCGTTTGCAGTACACTACAAACAAGGCAGGAATTAATACCCTTGGTTCTTTAGAAGATGAAATTGAAGAAGTAGTCTTACAGTGATTGTGTTTTTATATGTTTCATATGTAAATACTGAAAAACTATTTTCATGTAATATTTATTAGATATAGATTTGAAAAATTTCAGATTTATTGTAAAGCCTTATGAAGGAATAATTTACATAAATGGGTATGTGTATAGAGGAGAGATGCAGAGGAGAGATGCTTGGGTTTATTTTACCTGTAGGCTGCTCACAGTATGCTGGTTTTCATTTGGAGTATTTCTTTTGGGCCTCAGATACTTCCTTTCTCGGGCATTTGGAGAGCCTCTTAACTGTGCCAGGAGTAGGCATGTGTACTATCAGTCATGAAATGAGTAAAGAGACATTCGTAGTACTAATTCTCTTAGAAAGAGAGTATTTTACACTGCTGTCATGTTATCTCAGAAGAATATCAACAGAAGCACCATTAACTCAGGAACAGCTGCTCTCTCCTTTTGCATAGGTTTTTTGTGGACCTTACTACCAAATGTGTCTAACTCTTCTCATATATTCAGATTATATTTGTTATACAATGCCATCTTTTGTAATTTCTGAATTTTCTATGTAAAATTCGAATCATTACTAAGTAATTTTTTAACAAAATGGTTTTATTAAATGAGTTGAGTAAATTTCTTTTGTGTAGATCATCTTTAACACAAAAGTTCTGACTTTTTATATCATATTATTGATATTGGGGGGGAGTTGGTTGCAACTTTGCTCGTGATGGTACTTACTGGTTGGTGCTGTGTACACAAATTAAAAAGGTAGGCAATGAAGAATTTAGCAGAAGCATTCCAGAAATAAGCTGAAGGTTATTCCTTAAGCTGAAGGTCATTCCTTTCTAGAACAAGAGATTTTGAGATGCCTCTCTGATATGCTGCTTCTGAGCCTGATTCAAAACACACTAAAATACAGAGAATTCTTACAATTTAAAGATGCATTGAGTCAAGATTTTTCTCAACACAGTGGCTCTTCTGAAGAGAAAGGCTCGTGTCTGCATCATGCAGTAACTCTCTTTGCTCCCCCCATTCAGAAAGAAAATTAATCACAGATCCAGATCCAGGGTGTGGGACAATTCTCACCAGGTGCTCGGTAGTGAAGAACAGCTCATGTTCACCTGCTTGCTTACAGTCCCAATTACATTCATTGTAATAATACAGAACTTACCTGGTTTATTTTGCCTGCAGATGGTCAGAATATCAGAAAAATTTTAACCAGCAACAGTGAATTTAACTCTCTTGTGTTACTTTCCTGCAATGACTTCTTGGGGTTACTGTGCTGTAAGAGGTAGGAGAGGGCTGTGGATAAACACCGCGGGTGTTTGTGAGTGGGTAGTTACTTGTCTTGTCCTACTTGTGCCTGGTGCTGCCTTTCTGGAAGCAGGTGCTTTGCTCCTGAAGATGACATTGGGGTGGGCTGTTTATTTTTATTTCCTGTGGTTGAGGATTCTAAGGCATAAAACAATAATGTATCCGCTTCAGTTATTAAGGATCATGTAGTGTATGGAGGGAATGGTTGGTTTTGTTTCTTTGCGAGTCAACTCATTAACATCTGGCAAATTCCAACTATCATGCTGAACCGATGTGCCCTGCTGTTTCAATTACAAATGTATAGTTTCTAAGCTGTTTTTTATTATCAGCCCCTTCTTAAGTTCACAAATATTCACATCCTGTTACCAGCCTCTTCCTGAAGCAAATACTGTGGTGACTCACACCAAAAATAAAAGGTGTGTTTGCATTAGGAAGGTTGAAAATAAATTGATCTGCTGGGAACAGTGTCACAGGTATAATTTCTCTTTTCCTCTCATGGCTGTCCGTCTCTACAGTTTATTCTTTTCTCTTGCTGCACTTTCTAGTTTTAGAGTTACTGACACAAACACCATTACAGATAAAATGTGTAAAAGCAGAGGTAGTCTTCTGATTGTGGGAGGAAACGTTTGTGTCCTTCTAACATCTGTAAGCAGCATTTCTGCTGTGGAGTAACGGTTTTCTACTCACTGGAAGAAATTTTTGCAAGGTCTTAAAAGGCTCTGTAGACCTTACAAATGGGCACATTGATGCCCTGTAGTCCTCTGGACCCCTGGTCTCAGCTACTGTAGCTGGGCAGTCTGCATGTTGCTTTTAGTGGTGGCCGTGTCTTAACAGCACTTGATTGACTGCAAAAAAAATCCAGCTTTTGCAGTAAAAAGTAGGTCACAGCAGTTTTGATGATGATTTGTGTATGATTTGATGTTTATGTCCAGTTGTAGGTTCTGTTCAGTGTTTAGATCATATGGCTATTACATCTGTTCTTGCTTTCCTTCTGAACCACCAAAGGTGATGTAAGAAATTCCTCCATTCCAACAAGGAAGGATCATTAAAGTTTGATTAACAGTTTTAGTGGAATATTCAGGGATATTATTACTGCAGTGGGAACAGTGGTCTTCTAGTTCTGATCCCCAAGAGGGTGGTCATCAAACAAAAGTATCTGAGGAGCATCTGATGAGGGTGGTCAGGTGTCAGGGCTCACGTGACAGAGGAAACAGGAAGTTTTAAGAAGGAATATTTTTCTCTTTGAAAGAGAAGATGAACTGTTGAGTGTGTCAGGGGGAGTATAATAGATGTTCTGTAATCCAGAAGAAACATAAACCACCGGAGTGGAACCTGGGAGACCCTTCACAACTCTGAACTGAAGCCTCTCAACTGAGGTAAGAAAAGAGAAGTGGGAAATTCTTAAACATCTTGAATATTTTTCTCAGATCTGTGGTATCTTTGGGCTAGCTAAAGAGTGGGGGGAAAAAAGTGACTTTCCATAACCCTATGGAATCCTATGTTTGTGGTTTTGCTTCTTCTATTGCACCCATGCCTAAAGAGGTGAATTGCAAATCTATAATGCTTCCAAAATGACACTTAGGGAGGGTGAGCTTAGGCTACTTGGTATCCTCAAGTTCATTGCTGGTCCCGAGACAGAAGGTCTTATCCAGCAAGGCCTGAGCCTATTTGTTCTGTCAGGAGATGTGAGGGAATATCTAATCTGGCATATTAAGAGTATGAATTTTTTCTTGGGACAGGTGGCTACAAGAGTATAAGCAGGGCTGTCACTGATACTTGTGCTCTAGAAAGTGCTTTGGGTGATCCTTTGCTATTCAAGAAAATAGTAATAAATTCTGCATAGTGTTCTGAAGCAGAGACCAGCAAAAACCAGCATGGCAGACACGAGTGCCTTCAGGAGAGTCATGGTTGCAGGAAGGGAGGTTTTGTTCCCAGCATTGCCCAGCTTTGCTAAGCCTGACCTACTCTTGTTCCAAGATGACAACTTTAAGCATAAGAGATGCCCCGGGTGACATTGCTCATTTATAAAATTCCCTTTTGTTGGATCAAATTTAACGTGGTCTCCTGTTTCGAATTACCTCTTTGATTAGCTGCAAAGTTTTGATGTCTGCAGGAGGAGAACAATTGCATCAGTGTGCACTGTCAGCCGGGACTCGTGGCTGCTGGGGAGTTGCTAGGATACCTCTCTAAAAGGTACGATTCACTTGATTAACCACCAACCCAGTTTGCATGAGAAATATTTTTCCTATCTTTGTTTTGTGCTGGCATCAGCTGTGCATTAGATGTGCATGTGTGTTTAGAGCAAGCTACAGGTTGATTGTGAGATGTGTCCTTTTCCTCCTTTTGATATGCAATAAAACCCTCTCTGCTTCACAGCAAAGAATCCAGAGCAGTTATAGTAGCAATTCCAGTAATCTGTAAAATGAGCATTGCTTCCAGAGGGGAACATCAACCTAGAGAACCAAGGGAAGGTTTGACTTGGGATATGCATTTTTGGCATTATAGCTAAAGCTTCACTTTCTATCTGTGAAGAAGCAAGGGAATTTTCATCTTCTATGTGTTATTTTCTTTCCCCACTCTGAGCAGGGGGTTGGACCAGATGACCTGCCAAGGTCCCAGCCAGAGCTATTCCATGATTCTGTCATCCTTGCCGTGTTCCTCTGATATTAATGTTCCCTTCCAGTGGAAATGCTTTGCACTAAGCTGTTTCGTTCTACTAGCACAAAGTTGCCTCAGACACCTCCTGTGTGCCCCATCTGTTCTGAATATGGGAGCATTGTATTCAGGATGCAAATTTTAACTCAACTCTCTCCACAACAGCATGCTTATGTTTCCAACACCTTCTTTTTGCCTCCTTTTTACTGTGTCCTGAAACATTTTTGTCAGACTTCAGGACGTCTTGCCATCATTTCTGTGAATCCTCCTTTGTCCCACAACTCTCTTTCTGCACTTTCCCTCCGACTTCCATAAACTCCTTTTGCTGCTTCCACCATGTCTTTCCTCCAATGGACCATCATTCCTTCCTTCTGTGTGAACTGACTTCTGCTTTTCATCCCCTAGGCATCACAGTTATCCTCTCCCTACATTCCCTTTATCTCCTCTCCCATGGTTTCGTTCCTCACTCTCAAGCTCCCTACCAGCTGTGTTGTGCTGTGTTCCTTCTCACCTGTGGGTGGAAGTAGTGTTGCAAGAGAGTAGGAAAGACATTGGAAAGGGAGGTGACCTTATTTTGGAACTGATTTTGCTTGTACTCACACGCCCCGACACGAGCACTAAGATGCAGGTACAGGAGCGCTCTGTCCAGCGAGCAGGCACCAAGGTACATGTGCCCAGCTGGCCTGGGAACCCAGAGCACAAGGCTTTCCTGCTCAGAAGTTCTCAATTTTCTGTTCACTCTTTTAATTGGGGAGAGTGGCTGGCTTTGGAAGCGCCATTTGTGTCCTTTAGGAGCTGCCCATCTTATCCCACTTCTGCAAGTCATTAGGATTTCCTCACTGTCCTTTTTTGCCTTCTTGAAACTGCCAAGTGCTCCAGGCTGTTCTTCCCAACATTCTCCCTCAGTGGCATGTCTGTTTCAGTCTGGGTTTAGATCACCCCTTCTATTCCAAGTAACCTAAAAAGCTGCACGTTGCTGTGCTAGGATCTTGATGACCTGCTGATCTGAATGTGTCTGACAGCCCTTCTGCCGATCTTCGTGCTGCTCCCGCATCCCAGCCTTCCCAGTCGTTTTCCCTTTATGCAGTCTTCTTGTTTCCACTGCTGTTCTCTACGCTGTGATATATTGGGAGTCCTGGGACTCAGACTATGTGCTGCTGTGTTGTGCAGAGCTTCTAACGAGCTGTGAGCTTCACAGTTTGCTGCTTAATAATTCTCATGATAGCAAGGATGGATAATGCAGGTGCTGTAATTCACTAGAGATCAGTTAATTACTAGTACTCAGCATGAAAAAATCGTGTTCGGATTGACAAAGGGCACGCACTGAACTCCCATACCTGACCTTCCTCTTGCTGTAAAGCTAACTCTGGCTTTGAATTCTCAGTTGAAACATCTTAAACTGCCTGTATGAACCAAGCACCCGAGCCTTGGGGAATGATCTTTATTTAACAAGTAAGCATTAGTTTGACTGGTACATGGTTTTCCCTATCTCATAACCCATCATGTACAGTAACAGCAACAGCATCTGGGTTTCAGAGACATTTTTGGCTCAACATGCTCTAAACCTACAGGCCTCATGTCACCTATGTGAAAACCCTGAGGAAATGAGAGGTAAAAATGGCCTTCTCCAAGTCACAGTGGCTGATGGTGGAAGTTAGACCAGGAATTTCCACATTGTCAAGCATTATAAGGCACTGTCTCCAAATTTGTTTGTGTATGGGTATCCTCTATGGAAGTCTCAGGTATTCTGCAGTTCTGGAATGAGTTGTGTGCAATTTCTTTTGTTGAAGAAAAGCATAAATCTAAGATGGAAACATCCCCAGGATTATTCTAATGTCTTCTGAAAATCATGGCTCTCTGATACTTTGTTTGTTTCTAGTGACTACACCACAAATGCTGGCACATGTGAGTAGTGTTGGTGAGCAAAGGGTGTACCTTTGCCTTATCTGGTAAATCACAGCATCCTCCTGATACTATACCTGCAATCCAGTGAGAAAAAAGGCATGTTTAAAGCTTGAGCATGAGCAACATTTGCAAGATTGACTGGAAATACTTAATTTTAAACAATATTAATATTTTTATCTTCTCATCAGTTATAAATTACACTCAGGGTCTAGAGTTTCTCCAAAATGTAATCAAGTAAATCCTGATTTTAATGAGTGGCAATCACTAAACCTGGGAATAATTGTCCTGACTTTCTTAGCAGCAAAGCATTGCATTGAATTCAACATAAGATTAATCTTCCTGGGGAAGCAGACTCTTGTCCTGAAATAATGTATACCCATGTATAAGATCTGCACATCAGTGCATTGGAGATCAATGGCTCTTTTCCTGATTTGGCCAAGTGATGGTGCAATCAGCCAGAGCTCAACTGGAAGATTGAAAAAAAGTATGTGTTGCTGTTCAATGTACTTCATATTTCTTGGAGGGGAGCATGTTGAATTTTATAAGTGAATCACAAAGTAATTGCAGGCTCCTGATGGCTAAGGCTGAGACAAAGCACTGCTTACAGTGCTCTGGTTGCTCCCTGGTGCTTGTTCACTCCCGTGCTTCATTCCTGAGTAGCCTTGTAATCACTGTCTGTGTACCTGCTGCTATGCTGTGTTATCACACACACACAATGGGCAAGGTTAGAAGGCACCACAGTGGGTCCCCTGGTCCAACCTCCCTGCTCAGGCTAGCTCATCCTAGACCACATTGCACGGGATTGCGTCCAGATGGTTCTCAAGGGAGGCTCCACAATCTCTCTGTGCAAGAATTATTTAGCTCAGATTAAAGTTTTATGAGAGAGGTCATGGCCCACTTTCACTTGTGCAGACTGTCCTGCTAGTTCGATGAACCTTTCTTTCCTGAGCCATGATCTGAGGTATTGGTCCCAACATTTACATTGTTTGGGACAAGGTTGCCTTCTCACCCTAAGCTATAAATGTTTGAAAAAAGCTTTCCACAGACTTCTTTCCCAAATTCAGAAGAGATATTAATGACTCTACATTTCATCAGCTTATGGATTATTTAAGTTTTTGCACATAAAGAGTTCTTGGGTTGTTCCATGGCTGCGCGGGCAGTGGGTCCCACAGCTGTCAAGCTTTCCTGTGTGTCGTAGGAGTTCCCTTTAGAGGGCACCATTGACTTCCCTGAAGCCTACGTCGATGCTTGTGCTTGCAGTTAATGAGGCTTGTTACCCCTCTGAGGTACGTTTCAGTATTTTTTTGCTCTGAATCTTTTGGATGCTCTAGGCTACTTCACATTAGCTACTGTGTGCAAATAATTGACATAAAATGCACCTTGTAATAGACTTCTGAGGCCTTGGCTATGATCATTTTCTCAGCCACCAAGAAAAACGCTGGAAGGAACATACACTCCAGGATGCTGAACTGTGTCTTCTCACAGAGGCTTTAAGAGGACTGGAAGGCTCAGCTTCAAACCATAGAGGCCAGCACATGAGTGAGTCTTCACTTCTACTGTGTGGTCTGGAAGATGCAGGGTCTCCCATCCTGTGTGACTGAATCTGCAGAGACGTACTGGATTCTCCTTCCCTACAAATGTAGCTGTTTTACAGCAGAAGGGGTGTTTCTGCAGTTGGATATATCATTCCATCTTCCTCTCTCCCACGCTCAATTTCTTTCTTTGTGTGCTGTCCCCAAGGTGGGCAGGATGTGGCTGCATGGTCATCTTGCTTCATGAAGTGGTACCAAAAGAGCGCAGCTTTAGGATGTTGTTTATGACATGAGTTACTTTCTAGAATGAAGAAAGTTGCTTTTGGATTTTTTAATCTCCATTTCTGCTTCTTATCTTTAATGAAGAAGTATAGATATCAGGGAGGTATAGAAAGTGCCTACTGTAGTCTCACAGCTTCAGGCAATGCACGGTTCAAGAGAAGTCCACAGTGATGTAAGCAGGATAATTGTGAAAATAAATGTCTGCTCTGCAACAAAAAACGAGATTTAATTTTAGAATTGAACACTCAAAATGATGTATCTCATTTGTCCAGACAATTACTGTAATTTCATGAACAGCATCCAACGAAATAGTCTTTCAGATGCTTACCTGGTCTCTCACTCCTTATTATTGCTTATATCTTCTGTGCAATTGCATCAACGTGGTCCTCATATTGTGGGTTTATATTTTCTATTTATGCAGTTAATTAACTGCAGAGCTGCCCAAGCCTTTCTCTAATATTGCCGATGACTGGGGACTGTTCAGGGTTTGCAGCATCTGAGCCGGATTTTTGGTTGTGCACATAACATTGTCTTCTTTATTGGCTTGAAAGGTGCCTGTGGCCCTAAGCGGGAGCAGGCTGAGTGGTACAGGCAGACGGGCAGGACTAGGTTGAAGGACAAAGAAAAGCCCACATGAGGGTGTAAAAGCCTCATCATGCTTTGGGTGATTGCAAGGGGGTATTGCAAGCACCGTAGGGTGGCAGCAGCAGCTGGAAGAAAGCCCAGAAGATGTCCCTAGGTGTGTAATCCTGTGAATCTCACCAACACATCACTTATCTCTTCTTCCATCCCTGTCACGGGTGATTTTCATAACACCCAGCAGATTAAACCTCTTAGTCAGCAAACTCAACGTAAATTTATCTTGTGTTGGTGGCACTCACTGTTACACCTCTATCCCCAAAAGCTTTTCTACCTCACTCTTGCAACACGCTGAAAACATCAAATCTCTTCTGAAATGTTGCAAAATGTCTTTTTTTTTTCCTAGTTAAATCAGCAGAACCAAGTTGGGAGAAAATCTAGTTCTACCAAACTTCTAGTTTATTTATGTAGTCATTGATGGCAGGCATGTTTACATCTCTGTGATCCTCAACCTTAGGGAATTGCATTTCATTTCAGGGCTGCTGGGTCTGCAAATCCCATGAGATATTTAGCTTTGATTTAAAAATAAACAGGGTGGTTTTTTTCCTATGGTTGTGGAGCAAGCCTTGAAAGATAGAAGCTGGAGACCTCAAAGAAAATGAAAAGATAGCACATTTAAGAGATAAAAATATATAATAGTAAAAGTTTCCAAGTGCATATTTCAGTTTGTACTTTTTTAAAAAAATATTTTCATTTTCATGACAGAAGGTGACAATTCATGATTTTGGATTTGCTTAGAAAAGCATTCCTTCAAGTCCCCATCAAGATGACCTCGAGTTTCAGGCTGGAATACACTATTGCATGGAATGCTGTATTCTTCCTACATAAGAGAGGATGTATCCAATTAAATAAATATGTATTATTGGTATCTCCACCTTACAGGAGGACAGAATCTGACTCTTCCACAGCTCCTGGTTCCCAGGCACCTTAAAGGAGCCACACAGTTCCTACATCCACTTTGTCCAGTTTCAGACTTGAAGGGCCATGTTTTAATCTTGGCTCATATGGGAGCCAGTGGGGTTGATGACAACCTCTCCGAAACCACACATTCTTTGTACATTTGTTCCTCCCTCTTCACAAAGGTGACAACAGTGGTGTGTCTCAAAGTATAAACAGTTAACTTAGAACTAATTATAACCCTTTCTGAGATCTTCCTCCTCTCACAGTTCAATGGTCTGGGACACCTCAGAGTTGAAAGCATTCCAGTTTGTACAATCCAAATTCAAATGACATCAGTTAGCTGTTGGTCTCAGATGTTTCACATGCTCTGTTTCAAAACCATTTATAAAACACTTCATTCTCAAACCAAGTTCAAGAGCACTGAGGCACTTGATCTTCAGGGGAAGCAGTGGACAGCAGGTCCTGAAACACTCCTGAGGGCAGAAGCGTGGAGCACCTCTGAGTGAGATGAGCCCAGCAGGCTGCAGCAGTGTGTGGGTGGAACAGGGATGCTGTATGTGATATCTTGTGTTTATCTCATTGGCTTGCTGCTCACAGTGATCTTTCATGAGATGAGCTGTTTCCCAGCTATCAAAAAACAGAACTAGCAAAGCAGAAGGTGGCCACAGACACAAACTAAACCTGAGCCTGGTGTAGGTTCTTGCCCTTTCACAGCAGTTCCCTGCCACAGGCTCAGCTATAGCACAAAAAAGAATAATACTTGAGACCCTGGATACCTCATGGGCTCCAAATTCACCTTTCTACTGCAAAACTGCATAGGCAATTCTAGTCCTCAAGTGAGGTCACATAGCAGCTGAGAGAGAGGCTTTCAGCAGCAGAGGAGGATGCTTCTCTTCTCACAAGTGCACTCTTGGCTCTCATCTTTCTGGAGGTTTGTCCCAAACAGAGCAGTGCTTCACCTCCTTAGCCTGAGGGAGGTTTTCTACAAAAGGTGTGCTCTCCTGATCTTCTTGTTCTTAAGTCAGTTACTGTCAGTGCTGCCCCTGGGTGGTCTGCAGCCAGTGATGCAAAAACTATGAAATTGTTCCTCTGTCACTATGTCTATAATGGGTTCTGCTTGAATTTTAAGCTAGACTTACCTTTCCAAAATACAATTGGCTTACTCCCTGGAAAGTCCAAATTCAGCAGTATTTTCTTTATTTAAATGAAGACTGTAGTTAAGACAGCAATAGAGTTGCATCTTTCACTTTTTTCTAAAGATATTTTTTTTATTCCATTTTATGATTTTCTATAACTTTCATGCAATGTTTAGATGCACCAACTCCTAGCCCTCTATTTCAGTGTAACAGCAGAGAAGCAGAAGGCACCTCTCCATCATAAAACCCAGTCTTGCACTCAGACAGGGAAACATGTCATCTCGTCCTTAGCTTAAGCTGAATTATCTCAGTCTTAACACCGAGTTGTCTCTGTTGCCTCATGCTTCTTTCTAGAAAGCTATTCTCACAGCTTTAGTGACAAGAAAGCCTCTGATTTTCAAAAATACTTAAATGGCACTCCTCTGTTTTTCCACTGACTCTAAGGTATTTCTGAAAGAAGCTACTCTTGCTTTGCTTTGTGATGCTAAATAAGTCAGGCTCCCCTTATCTCTTCTGGAAACACAGCTCTGTATCCCCTTTACTGTCCATCTACCCTGCAAGTTTTTATGGAGCCCTTTCCCTATGAGCTTCTCAGGCAGAGGTAAATTCGTGCAGGTGTCTGCTAGAATCATTATTAAATACTATTTTCAGTTGATTCTGATACATGGATGTGACCAGCTCCAAAACTAAGTGAGATAAGACCTAGGCATGTGATCTGTTCTTCATCTCTTAATAATGAATAATTATTATGTATTATTGATTTCTTATCAATTCTAGTAGTTTACAGTATTTTGCTCAAAACACTAATGAAAATGTGGCTGCAGCTATATTAAAATTCTCTGACAGTTACTCAAATCTAATGAAATTTGTCATCCAATGCATTGCTGATAACTGATGGGGCCTACACAACCCCTATAATTTTCACCTTTGTGGGCTAACTGCTTTTCACACCTAGCAAACGTGAGGACAAAGGACAGTTATGGTGATGGACAATTCCCATTGTTTCTGTTGAGGACAGGAATGTTATTATTCAAGCAACCAGTGTTAAATACAAAATACATAGAAGCTCTTGCTCCTACTCAGTGTGCCATGCTTTACACATTTAAAGATGGTGTTAATCTTTTAAACCATCACTTTGCACTGAAGCTTCAGGATTAGCTCATCATTTCTGTGACTCCTTAGTTTCTTTTCTTTTCCCCAGGATGCAATCTCTGCTCCCATAAGCACAAATGTTCTATTTCCAAGTATGTAACTATTTGGCTTCCCTGTAAATTAATTCTGTTTGCTTGTTTGTGCTGTTTATTGCACCTGCTAGAGGGAACACCAGTCCTTTTTTTTGTTTAACAATCCCCTGGTTTTGTTTTATGTACAAACTTTATCAACAGTATTATATTTCCTCCCAGTTCACTGATACAAGTAAAATAATGTGAAGACACAGGGCAGTACACAAAAAATATGCTTCCCTAGTAAGGATTTCCCAGGAATGCTTATCTTTGAGATCAGTCAGTTGACTGGTTTTATCATCTACTGGCTTAGTGATGATTCAGCAAAAATATAATCTACAATAATCAAAATTTCCTAAATAGATACATGTATTTGATATATTAGATTGGCATTTACACATTTATCAACCAAATCTGTGGCATGACTAAAAGGGTATTGAGTTGCTTTGGAAAAGTTTCGTTTTCGTATTTTCTTACTGTTACTGATTGTATGCCTCTCCTGTAATTTGTTTAATAATGAAATCCCATATCTGCTCTTCTGTTAAATTTACTAGAACTGGTATTAGGTTGACAGAAGAATGGTTAATTTTGTAATCCTTCCAGTGCCTTTGACATACAAGAACACATTGAGAGCAGCCCTGTGGAGAAAGATTTAGTGGTTCTCATGGATGAAAAGCTGGACATGAGCCAACAGTGTGGACTTGCAACCCAGAAAGCCAACCACATCCTGGCTGCATCAAAAGAGAGATGGCCAGCAGGTCGAGGAAGGTGATTTTTCCCCCTCTACTTTTGAGACCCTACCTGGAGTGCTGCATCCAGGTCTGGAGTCCTCAGCACAAGACAGACATGGACCTGTTAGAGCAGGTTCATAGAAGGCCACAAAGATGCTCAAAAGGCTGGAACCTCTCCTATGCAGACAGGCTGAGAGATCTGGGATTGTTCAGCCTGGAAAAGAGAAGGTTTCAGGGACACCTGATAGCAGCCTTCCAGTACCTAAAGGGGGCTAATGAAAAAGAGTGAGAGTGACTTTTTACACAGGCAGTTAGTGATAGGACAAGCAGGAAGAGTTTTAAACTGAAAGAGATTTAGATGAGACGTTAGAAAGAAATTCTTGACTGCGAGGATAGTGAGGCACTGGAACAGGTTGCCCAGTGAAGCTGGGAATGCCCCATTTCTGGAAGTGTCCAAGGTCAGATTGGACAGGGCTTGAAGCAATGTGGTCTAGTGGGAGGTGTCCCTGCCCATGGCGGGGGGTTGGAACCAGAGGATCTTTGAGGTCCCTCCCAACCCACATCATTATATGACTCTATGATATATTCTTGTATATAGTTATGGGTTTTTTTCTTCTTGCTTGTCTTACTTTTAAAAGGCAAAAAATGTATCTCAAAATATAGTTGCTGTTGGCATAAACCAGCATATTTCTTATTGCCTTCTTTTCAGTTAGGGAGAGGATGAGACTACCAAATTGTTTTTCTAAAATCAGACACAAAGACATGAGTGAATCATCCAGAACAGAAAGAGCAATATGTATTTGTATACTAAGTCCATCTATTTACAGGGAGCATCCTTTAGTGATGAGAGAATTAATTCCTTTTGCTTCTCTTCATCTTGTGGGTACAGTCATTGCTGCTGTGCTTTTACACTGATGCTTCTCCACCGTGATGTACTCTTCTTTCTTCATTAACTTCAGGTGACTGCTACTCTTGTCTCTGTTCTCAGGATCTTTTGTAGCTATTTACAGAGCAGGAAGGTTGGTTTGCTCTCTTCAGACTTACTTTGGCTAGTCCTGGCAAGACCCCAGATTTGTTTATCTGAGAAAGTGGTTGGGATCTCATTGCTTTTCTCATCAAACCATAGTGGGGTTTCCCTTTCACATACCAGTGTCTCAGACACCTGACAAGCTGGGAGCTAGAGATGGGTAGAAGACAGTTTTCCCTTGCTTCAAAATTATTTCAAATTTCAAAAACTGTCCTATCCTATTCTGGGACAAATATTTTTAGAGATAATGTATGTTTACAGAGAGGTTGAGAGAGCTGGAGGTGGTGCGGGGTACGGCACGTGTATGCAGACTCTGCCACCCTCATCCAGGGTAGGAATTTAGCCAGTCCTCTGCAAGGCCCACAAGGCACCTCTGAGGAGAAGGAGATATCAGTTAAGAAACCTAAGTTTAGGAATCTGACTGTAGGTTGTAGAAGCATATCAGATGTCTGAGCTTCTTCAGCTGGTGGGTATCAATGGAGCCTGTTCAACTCACTCTGAAGCAGGTGCCCTGTGCCAAGTCAGACAAACTGTGTTGATCCACTGCTTGATTCAGTCACCTACACATGGGGTTCAAAATGCTCTGCGTCGCCTTGCCTGGCTTTGCAAGGTGCACATCTCTCCTACCTCCTGCGTCAGGTCTACGAGCTCCGAGTAACCCTTGCATTAAATAAACAACCCCAAGTGGCACTGGGACTTCGACCTGGATCCATTACTTCCAAGTCAAGTAAAGAACAGATTTCTTTCTCTGGTTGGTAGATATGTCATTTATACAAAGTGGGACAGCCTGGATAGCTGAGGAGAATTTATTAGAGTGGGAGAAGAAGAAGGATCAGAGTGAGCAACAGCCTGCAAAAGCTATTGAATATTGCCTGAGGAGCCATTGGCATAGTTATTAATACTAGAATATTTTGGAAAAAAATGTTTGATAGCAGACACATTCCAGCAAAAAAAAAACCCACACGGAAAATTCATGACCTGATGTTCCTAATCAACACACTTGGAGTAGGTTCATGCTCAGAGCAGTGCTGAGAGTCTGGTTTCCTTTCAACCACCTGGCTGTTCTTCTGGCATGTGAGGTTGAAGATCTGGGCTCACATTTATCCACCTGCCTGGACTGCAGCTCTGCCTTTGGGGGAATTGCTGAGCTGTATCCCTTCCTGCCTCTATCCACTGCAGCTGGCCCTGCAGCAGGAAGCTCTCCTGCAGAGGAGCCCCTCCAAGCAGGCAGCACTCAACTTCTACAAGGAAAGAACATGTACAGCCAGTGGAGGATGATGAGGTGAGTCTGCTGTGGCGCACAGGCATTCTGTCAGGGAGCTAAGAAGGCTCCTTTGAAAGACAAAGTTGGACTGCTCACCCCTGTGTCCCTCACAGCTCCACGGCTGACACCTTTGCAGAGACCGTTTGAAGCCTCTGTCTGCTTTCTGTCTCCACTTTACTACTTAAGATGGAATTTTGGAGATAACCATTATACTTCTAAAATCCCACTGTATGTATTATCATCCTTAGAAATGTTGGTGGGTTTTTTCTGGCTTAATTACACTACAAAATACACAAGACCACTTCTCCTGACATCACTTCTTACCAAGCATGATTTTTTTTAATGGACAAGGAGAAAACACAAACACTTTGCTCGGATTGACAAGGTGTTCAGGTGGTCTCAGATTTTCTCTGTTGTGATTTTTTATTAATTAAGCAGTGGTTTCTGTATGTAATTCCTCAAGTTCAACAGGATTCTTCATCCCATGTTGAAACTACACTGCTTTTGAGGTTTCTGAGTCCAAAATGGCCCTGGTGCTGCAGGTTAGGACACATCTTTTTTCTTCTTTGTTGTTTTCTTTTTTTTTTCCCCTACTTTCTTGTTGTTGGGATGACAAGCTTTGGATAAAAATGTCTAGGAAGTTATCAGCCCAAATATACTGCTATTTTATAAACACCTACCCCAGTGCAAGTCCTTTCAATGTTACTACTTGGCTTCAGTTCTCTGTTAACCATCAGAACAGTTTTGGTTTTGTGTTTTTGAGGGTTGAATAAACTCATCATCTTCCTACATCTATCCCCCAGGAAATCTGGAGTTTCTACTTTCAGAAATTCTTTTGAGATGTCTTGGCTCAGAAAACTGATTAATTTCTGATTTTATTAACAGGGAATATTTACAGAATGCCAATTCTCTTCTGAGGTCCTTCATTCAGGCTCTTCTTTCATATTGGGGCTTGGAAGGCTGAACGTGCTCCAGGTCACCCAGTGTTCAGAGTAATTGATAGCCTTTGAAAACTATAAATTTAGGAGCTGTCGGTCAGTGTTTCTAACAGAAGTATGAGCATCTTTTCATGCACAGACAGTACTTGTTAAAGTGATTCCAAGGAGGTATTCTCTTTTGGGTTGTGGGTGGCTGACAAGAAGGTACTATGGTTTTGGCAACAGTTTTCTGCATGCCATTTTTTTCCCTCTCATTTAAGAAGTATGCTATGTAGATATAGCCTAAGGGCATAGCCTCTGTACTGAAATGAATTGAGTTTGTCTGATTGCTTTTTTCTTCCCTGACCCCATTCTATATGTATTTTATCTTAAGGTCAGTAACCATCTGGACTGTCCCCTATTAGTGGGGCCAGTCCATAACGACAAGGACAAACCAGCACCCCTGCAGTTCCACTGGGAAAAGGGAGAATCATATATTTGAGTCAGGCACAAATACCTGGAAGCTGATTCAGCAGCTTCAGGACCCAAACAAGACAACTCTCTTTGCAGAACAAATACTTCCTTCTGCAGAGAGAGAGAGATACTTTTCTTGCTCTCTCCCACCTTCCAGACCTATTCCTAACTGCCTCTCCATCTGTTTCTCAAAAACCTTAACATAATTTTCAGGCTGTCTTCTTCACCCACTTCTCTTTCTGGGATGCCCCAATGCAGATCCACTTTTCTCTCCTTGTGTAACTGCTGGCTGATCCCTTATACAGCAAATATCTCTGTGCAGGTGATAGAGGGGGTTTAACTTCTGCCCCTCTCTGCTCTGTTCAATCCTGTCCTGCTGGCAGCTCTTGAATAACTATCAGCTCCCAGAGTAACTAACACACGTCTCAGCCAAGCCTTCTTCCAGGCTCCTTTCTTTGTAGGGGAAGACTGTGCTGGTCATCCCATCCTTCTGGCAGTAAGGGCCCTAGAACCAGAGATATGGTTTAAGTCACACCTCTCATCTTCAGACTCTTATATGACTTTCATAAATATAGACGTAAACATGCCAAACATCATATGTATCAAATATATTTATTTGTGGCTTTACTCTCCTAGGAGATGCAGTTTTCCTATCCACCAGCTGGTAGAGAAGCCACAAGCAGGTGCCAAATGTGACTGCACTTTCTTCCTAAGGCCATTACAGACAACCAGATACTTTGGTGTTTTCTTACCACTTACAAAAACTGTGCAAGGAACTGGCAATGGCATGGACCAGGCAAGGCTGGGAGATGCTCATTGCCCTTCAGGGGTAGGGAGGCTGTGAGATCACGGGCAGAGGAGCACCTGGGGACTGACACTGCTGTGAGCTGTGAGTGACAAGAGTCCCTCAACCTGAGGGTCAGCTGAGTGGGGATGGCTGCTCCAACGGCACTGATCCCACACAGACGTTGCAAGGTCACTTTGAACACTTACTGGAGAGCCCAGCGGGCTGGTCAAATAGCATTGCCCAAGTTTTGGAAAGGTGAAAATTCAAAGTCAGGCTCTACCCAGGCAATGCCACTAAAAATCTCAGATTTGCAACAATTAATGGCTTTTTTGTTCTGGCTTTGTGCATCATGCAATGAGGTCATGATCCATGACTACAGCTCCTGTGCAATAAAATAATACAAATAATTAATAATAATAATGAGTTGAGTTTCATAATGTGTCTTGCACTGCTTAAAATCCCCTGTGAGCAGTTACTGTCTGTGAGAATATTTAATGTCTTGATGCAATTTGAAAATGTAGCGCAAATGACAGCATAATAAAACAAAGGACTTCATCAATTTCTAGTTGAAATTAATGAGAACTGAACTTCTAGATTGTGCATAAAAAAAGAGACTTTTTCCCCAGCCTTCAAAGCTGCTGGCTCCAGGAATGGCATGGCTTAATTTGAATTATCTTCTTTTTCTACCTCAAAAAAGTTTTACTGCAGAAAACTGGTCTTATTGCAGACAACTAGTAAATATCATATGGATTAAAAAAATTAGATTTTTCTCTCAATTCCTGCAGAAATGTTTTCCCTTTATATTAGCAGATCTGTAAGAAATCATAGCCATCTGTATTCTGTGAGACTAGGAGTTGAAAATACATTCCTTATCTAAGAGACTATTTTCTACAATACTATTTCAGAAATTCATACATAGACCGGATCTTAACAAAAAAGACACTGTTACTTCAAGGTCATTTTAAACCTCTGTGGCAGTGGTATGAAGATTAGAAACCTTGTCAGGCAAAAGCACAGTGCACTGAGGTGTGCCAGCGTGGTTGTCAAAATGGCTGTGGAAGCCCTTTTCCCATCCCCTGGCAGCAGAAGGGAGTAACAGAGATGGCTGGAACTGGCCATTGCATTTTATTACCATGCAATAAGACAGGCAAATATGATTCTCCATGCTAACTTTTGGCACTGGTACGATTTCACAGATCCGAATGATTGCAGTGGAGCACAGTTCAAGCCACTCAGCTCCAGGTAACTGAAGTGTTCCTTGTTTTCAGAGTTATATGCAATATTTAAGTTTCTTGTAACTTTTTTTGCTATAAAACCTGCTAAATCAAGAATTAATTTTTTTTTCCCCTTTACTAGCAGAGGTTTAAGAATGTCTAAATTGCTGCAAGCTTTAGCACAGCCATTTAGGTCATTCCACATTGCTATACTGCAGCTGTTTGCATTACATCTTGTGGGTCACTTGTGAAGGGAAGAGTTGTTGTGATGTACTGTACTTGCCAACAGCAGGCAGAAATCATGAGACTTGTACTTGGAGGCATATCATTAAATTTCAACAAACAGGTTTACTGGAGAAGTCATTCTTCCTGTGAGATCACTGTCCATAAACTATTTAGAAGACCTGAACAAAGGGCTACTTAAAGTCTTCAGCTGATAAGGCTTAATGCTGTGTTTCCTCATTCCTTTGTTTATGATCCTCCTACTTACCTGCTTCTCAGTGCCTGAATAATTTGTGTTCACGGGCACCTACTTTCAGGATTGTTGGAAAGATAGGATATTTAAATACTAGCTCCATCTAGTACCTACAGAGAGACTTAAAAGTCTGTAAGTTTTTTGATGCTACAACATAAATGGATGGTTAGCTTGTGACAAAAGCACGCCATGCAAGCCTCTAAGAATATGAGTTCAAGTGACAGTTTTTACCTCAGATACTGTTGGTTTATTTCTTTTCATAGCAGTTACATACACTGCTTCTAAAAATAATTCTTTTTCATATACCATCAGCCTGCACCCTGGGTCTAACTCAAAGACTGTGAAGAAAATGGAGATTATTCTAAGCAAAGATAAAAAAACCTCTATAAATAGGATAGAACTTGTGATATTTTGTTCTATTTTACTTTAACCAAATGTGAAGATATAAAAACTATAAATTCTGTTTTCTGAAAATGTGATTAGTCTGCACCTTCCAGAGACACAGGAAGCAGTGCCCAGAATCCACAAACTCTTCTCCAAAATGGTTACTCTCCTGGAACAAGAAACAGCTTGTCAAAATCCCATCTTTCATAATGGAATTTGCTACTTCTTGATGGGGAAGGATGCCTTCTGCAGCAGTATTATGCACTTACAAGGCATGAATCAATTTACATTTTAATCATGGGGGGCCCATACCATCCACTGGTGAGAGTGCTTTTAATTTACCTCAACTCAGTCATTGGGTTGATCCCAGCAGATTTGCCTCTACAGCAACACCTGCTTTTATCACGACATCTCTTGAGTATTCAGCCTCCATAAAAATAAATAAATTCTCCTGAAACTGTGCTAAATTCATTACCAATGAATCTTCTTTCACTATATGAAATTCTAAATAAAAAAAGACAGGTTTATTTTAAGCTTTTAACAGACTGCTGTAGTTAATCGTGTATATCAGGCAAGAAGCTTGGTTGCTAAGAAAATCTTTGGCATGTTTCCATGGGATTTGTGCGTTATTGACAGAAAAAGTACCAAATGATAGGAAATGCATCTGCTAATTTGAATAGTGAAACCAAAAAAAAAAAGAATAGAACAATTTTCTGCCCAACTTTTGAGTTAATGCAAGCTCAGGCCAAAAATAACATACTTCCCATCAATTTACAGAGTAGATTTTTGGCTTCAAAGGCTTGATTAAGATTATAAAAAAAAAAATCCCCATTTCTATGTGGATAGAACATATGGATCTCTGGTTGTCAGTGGCTGCCCTTACACTGCTGCACAGAGGTTCCTAGGATGGGCTCAAAGCTAGAATATGTTCTGGAGGTGATCTGCAGAAAAACCCAGTGTGTCTGTTACTCCCAGAAGAAAAATCAGTTGTATTTACATTTAATGTTCTCCAGTGTGCTGTTGTCTGCCATGTGATCAGGCAGACCTTTCTCTGTAGTTTTTCCAGCTGCCCCAATTGTCATGGTCCAGAAGAGAGGGAGAAAAATGACCTGAGATAGAGAAGACAGAGTGGGGCCTCCTTTAAAAAGCCCTAAAAGTGCTTGCCTCAGAAAAGGACACAGCAGTAGGCATCCAGGGCTTTAGCTGAATAAAGCCTGCCTAGAGGAACAGATGCCTAGTACTGGGTCATAGCCTGGAGCTCAAAATGCTGCCAGAGAAGTTTTGCCAGGTACCAGGTGGAGCAGCCAGTGGCAGAGAAAGCCAGTAACCCAGTGTGGAGATGGAGCCCTGCATAGGCCAAGTTTTAAAGACTGGCTGACCCTGAAAAACATACTTATTCCACTTTGAAACTTTTATTTTTTGTATTTAAATATAGACCAGAGTAATCTGGAAGTCAAGAATCAAGAAATGGGGTTAGATCTTATTGATATATTCTCAGAAACCATCATTTTAGGTGCTCTGTATTTAGACCCTTGGCCATGCTCCATAATCAGTGCATGACCCCATAATTTAGGATTTTGGAAGAGGAATGAGTCCCTCAGGTCTACAAGCCAAATAACACAGTGGATGTATTGTGGGAGGATATATTGTTTAGCAGGATAACACAGTTCAACAAAGTAGTGCTGTGGCCAAGGAGCCTACTCAGAGAACAAAGTTCCCAGGCACACTGAGAACATTGATCTATAGTGCAAAGTTCATATAATCTTGTGGAAAGCTAGTTATTCTGTGGGATGATAACTTTATTTTGACTTCTTGAATTCCTGTTGCTTTTAGGCATCATTTTTTGTTCCTGGACAAGGAAAATGAATTGTACAGCTGAAGCCTATAGCCACATAAGGCATGTGTGGGGCTCACTTGTTACCTCCTACAGTGTTCTTTTATCTCGTGAAAGAAACCTGGATTTTTGGTTCTCTCTCATTTAAATAATTGTTTCTTATTTCAGTTTAAACACAGGAGGATTTTAAAGGCCAAGGAACAGGGTTCCTGCTTCTGATTACCATTGAGCTAATTAAGCAGCAAAGCAGTACTGGACAATGAGAGAATCCTATGGAGGCAAGAAAACTGAGAATATAAGACTCTCTGTTATAATTCAGTAATAGCACTGGAGAGAATGATTCATTTGTTGTGGAAGATAACCAGTTGGGCGTTCTTTTCTGTTTTCTTTCTGCTTCTCTTTTTTATCCATTCTGTGACTTTGGGCAAATCCTCCCAACTTCTTGGTCCCTCAGTTTTCCTTTTCTGCAAAACAACAAATCAAACTACTTCGTTAGAATTTTGGAGGAATGGATGTAGTGCTTTATAAATATGTAATGAGTTCTTTTTTTGCTCGGAGGCAAAATGGACTAATATATATATAAATTTTATGTTTGCCACTGGGTTTGGCATTTTTTCAAGACATGCCAATAAGAGAGTAGACTTAGAAGCTACTATCACATTTAGTGTCAAAGGTTTGCATCAAATATTTGATTCGAGCTTCTCTATGAGTCTTGTTTTTATAACAGCACAGAGGCAAGGCACATTTGCTTAGCCTGTATATCCCTAGAAAGAAATGGGATATACATTTTTAAACCATCTTCATTTACTTATGAGGAGAATATCTATCTGCAATACTTCATGTGTAAAATGCTTCATGCTCTCATAACATATGCACAGAGCATATGTTTTAATTTTAGTTCAGTACAATATTTCAAATTTAAACAAATTAGCCCAAGGCATAAAGTACTACCAACCATTATTTTCTGTTTTTAATACAAGCCAGATTGTAGAGAAGCATTACAAATGAAAACAGTGATCATAAACCTGAGCATATTTTACTTACCCCTCATTAATAACACAATATACCTGTATTTTTTTATTTAGATTTTCGTATAGTGAAAGAAAATTAATTGGTAATGACCTTATCTTGCTATTTCTTCACAGATTTTTGTCATCACTGTTTTAAGGACTTTTTGAGTCGATGGTACCACTAAAACATTGTTATTCAGTGCTATCTGCCTTCAACTTGTTCAGTTTCCACACTCAGTAACCAGGGAACATGGACACCATGACCTCTGAACTACTTCTAAGATAACTGCTAATGATAACTAGGAAAAGCAAGTCAGAAGGTTTAAATTTACCATTCAAGAGCCCACAGTTTCAATCCTGTGAAATGGTATCTATTATGTATATTGAACATGTACTGCAGTAAACCCTCTTTCTCCCACAGAAGGCTTAGGTTAACAAATAGGATGCTATTTTTCCAGTTACAAATATTCTGTGGCAACACCATGGGTAGTTGCCTTGCTAGTTATATAAAATTTTATGGTGAAGCCTCTTTAACTTCATTCAGAAGTCAGAAGTACCCTCCTGAAACTCCTCTCATTGAAGGGAAATTCAGTAGTCAATATTATTGCATGTTATTGAACACTCAACTATTGCAAACAATTGTGTTAAGTCATTTGAATAGAAATAACGAATAGACTGCTTTTTCTTTCCTGTGCAGGAAATGCAGCATTGCTACAAAAAAGATTAAAGACCAGGTTTAATTTCCATGTAAAGCAATACATTTAAGTCTCCTACCAAAATTGATTTGGATGTTCCCTCCTTCTGTTCACAAGAAGTCTTTTATCAGACAGGGCTTCCTACAGGACCCTCATTCCTGGAATATATCTATCTGACCTGCTAACATGAACCCTCCTCATGGGTCTTAAGTGAAGTAATCCAGGATGGCTTGAGCAGAATTCATTTAGGTCTTTGACACCTTGTCAGGAATGGCTTGTAAGCAGCTCATCTGGGAGGCTGAGGAGGATGGAGATCTCTGGTGCAAAGAGGCAGAGAAAAGGAAAGGGAAGCATGTCTGTGTTGAGAGGGCAGGCAAAGGGAATGAGGGTAGGAGAAGTGGAGTGAAAACTCTCCCGTTGGCTCAGCTAGAACTGAAGGAAGATGTGCCCATGGCAAGGTGAGTCAGAAAGGGATCCAAAGGATGAACTTGGCGGAACTTGCTTTCAGGCACTTAAAGTTTCAGGCAGTTGAAGTTGTCACTGTCAGTGCAGCACCAGGTAGCACTAACACACAGGAGACGATGAGTACAGCATGTGCAGCTGTGATCCCACCCTGTCTCTGGTTCCCACGCCGCACACAGAGATGCACACACCCACAAATAACCCTCTGCAGGGAGACTCCTGCACGCCTTACACTCACAACTCTCTCCCTGTTTCTCACCCAAAAAGGAGAAGGCTGAGGGACTCACTTTTTACAATTGTCTTACAGTGAGAAACCTAAACCAAGGTCTGGTTCCAGATCTCTCTCCAGCTTGAGAGAATTTAAACTCCAGTCACTCCTCTGAGGGGTTTCCAGCCCTGTATGGATAAAGAAATATTTTAACTCGATGTGCCATTTTCTGGAAATCTTCTATTTTTTTCTTTATAGCAGCACCTAAGTACCACCCTGAAGGGTTTATATCTCAACAGTGAGTACAGTGGGGCTCTGTAGGGAGCCCCATCTTGTCAGCGTGCATTCCGTGTGTGCTGACAATGCCTGCCAGACAAAACCTGAAGGATGCCTGGAGCATATGTCCTGGACGGTCCTGTGGTTGAGCAGACACCAGACTACTCAGCCTTGTTTGAAGTAGGGCTACCCTAAAACAGGAGTGTGGTTTAGGTGTATAAGGAATGGAAAAGCACTCCCAGGATTAGACAGAACAGATTCAGATTCTAAATTTTGTATTAATCTTGTTTTAATTCACCTTATTTTTTTCTCTCTCTCTGAGATCTGGTCCTAAAAGTCTTGCCTGACATCACACAAAGATGCTGCAATGAAGCAAGAAGTGGAATTCTATGTCCAACTCTCAGATTACTTGACTACCTAATTTGTGTTTCAGCACAGCCACAAGTATTCATTTATTTATTGAGAGATGCATCAGTGCAACAAAATAAACTTTTCACATGAGCTCCCACAGACCTATTCTTGATTTATGGCATTATACTAGAAGCTCAGTCAAGCTAATTTTGTTCATCAGATATCTAGGGAACAAATTTTAAGGGCTCTGTTGAAGCGTTTTTCTAGTTTGAATTTTATGTGAAAACCAACAGAGTCTACTTCAACTTATTCCAGTGCAGATGAGAAGAAACTCTGCTGCCACTATGGTAGATGAAAAGCAGCCTGTGCTTCAAACAGTCATTTCTTAACATGGTAGTCACTTTCTCATTTCTCTTTGTTTCTTAGTTATAATTAATCTTTAAAAGAATAATGGTTTAAAATTTAAATTAACTATAAAATCTATAAAAATACAAAATTAAGTACCCAAAACCAGGCCCTTGAAAATTGCATTTATTACTGCACACTGACTGAACAAGATTCTGCATTAGATACAGAAGGACAGTTGTCATCAAACAGGCACTTGACATAAAGTGCAACAATATGTATTAGAGAGGAAAGGCATTTGTGGGACATTTGATTAATGTACTTTTAATTGGACTTTCCTGCCTCATTGGTTTTATTCTTTCAATTTAGTTCAAGCTGCTCAAATATGTGAATAGGCAAAGCACCTACTATAATTAACACAATAGACTGTTTGCAAATTACCATATTTCTAAGATCGTGTATACACAAACAGGATATTGTGCAAATACTGCTGAACTCCTACAGAAGCATAAACAGGCAAGGAAAGTCCATTATTGATGAGAAAAAAACCCCAAACAATAAAACAAAAATAATATCAATACCCTCCTCTTTGGAATCTATTTGGGACACTTGATCTTTGTGATTTGTTTTCAACAGTAATTTTAACTTCAGTTCTACATTCCAATAAAAATTCATAGGATGTTCTGTCAATACCATTCAAGCTTGAATTTGAGTGTACTAAGTTTTGTTCCCCATGTGATGCTCTCTAATCATATAAAGAATGTGTGAGACCATATTTATATAACCAGATTCAAGAATGAAGGATGCCTGGAGCATAGAAGCCCAACAGAAAATACTAAGTTCTATTGCTATTTACAACGTTGAAAATATTCCAGGATTTTTAAGATCACATGGTACATGCAACTAATCTAGGATGTAATTAAAAAAGAATATTTAAATTGCACAATTGCCAATAAAACACATTAAACATTTAACAACTGAAAATCATATAGGTAATTTGGACTTGATACTTACATTCTCAGAGAATGTGAATGGCATCCTGGCAATAAAGCACATGGACAGAAATTCCACAGCCAGGATATAAGCTGAGTGAACAATTTGTTGTGTCAATATTTGGAAGAAAAAGAACAGACGGAAAACTGCACATCTTCCATGTTTGTTTGAGTGGTCATGTAGTTTTACATTATTTAAAAATTAGAGTTAGTAGAATATTTAATATCTTTTTAGAGGTTTTACGCTTTAAATACTCTTCAGCTGCCATATTAAAAGCCCCAATCAGTTATCCTTCCTCAATAAACACTATTTAATTTGCATTTTAGTCTATGATTTACCTTGGGAGCACCACCTATTGTTGAACACTTACATGTACAGTGTGCAGGGGGAACACCTACAAAGTTGATGGTTCTTGTCAAATACACCTTAGAAAAATACACAGCATTTCATTTGAAATAAACATAGACAATTAAAGACACAAGTTCTACAAGTTACCTGTATATTATATGAGCCAATAGGGAAAGATATGATTCTCTTCCTCACACAAACTGGGTAAACATTGCTCAGGAGAAATCAAGTATTTGATTTATTATGTATTTACTACTCTCCATCCCTTCTTCACTAAACTTTGCCGCATAAAAACGTCAAATTGTTATTTGTTTTTTTCTTTATAGTGTTTTTCCATTTCACCTCACAAATTCAATCCAATAGGCTTGACTAATTATTAAAATTAATATAGTTCCCTTCATTAAGTGCTCACAAATGGTTTTACAAACGTTATTGGGGTCCTTCTTCTCCTAACTTCACAGTTAGGTAAAGCTAACAGTGTGTAAGATGTTACTATTTTCTCATTAGCAAGGAGGACTTCTGAACTTGTACTCGGTTTGTGGTGCACCTCGGTATTTCTGGGGAATACCTGGGTGCCTTGCAGACTGACAGGGCACTGGGTGCTCACATTATTGCCCCAAAGCAAAAGGTTCTGTAATGTACACACTTAGCTAAAGAATTCATTTAATGGGGGAAGGAATTTAAATTGAGTCTCCCTATCTGTGTTCCAATCTTTTGTGCTGAGCAAAAACAGTCGCAAAGCAAAGTAAATGTCCATTAGGAGGTAATAGCTGGAGAATGCTCCACTACTGCTGTTTCTGCACTGATTATGTAAAACAGCTGTCAGTCAGGAAATTCCTTTGGGAAAATTGCACTTCCTGCTTTCCAAATTAATTACATTAAATGTGGTGAATTACATTAGGGAATGGGTGCATGCAGGAATGGTTGTAGGAAGTTTGCTTCCATGCTATCAGAGTGTTTCAATCAGCTGTTTCCATGGAGGTGCCCAATGTAACCGAAATGTCCATATTAGTTTCTTCTCCAGCTGGGACAAATATTGAACAGGCTTGGAGTTTTTATTTGAAATTCATGAACGGTTGCTTTATTTTGAACAAAAAATCCCCACCTGCTTCCTTCTCATAAGCTATGGAATGATAAATATTTCTGAATAATTGCCTCTAATACGCTTTCAACACACATCTCAGCATTGGTCTTCCTCTTATTTGTATTTATAACTTCAGATTCACAGTCTTTCCACAGCATTTGCTCCATACGTCTAAGACATGCACTCCTCAATGGTCCAACATCCTTTAAACTGAGGACAACAACAAATTGGTACAACTGTTGACAAAATATTTAAAAATCTAGATACTGATGCATGGTTCTATTCATCTAGCCACCTTCTTTAGGCAAAAAAAATAGCATCCTTTAGGATTCTCTGTTCTCTTTAGTTCCATGTCTTGTGCCCAAGGACACAAGGAAGACATTATAAGCTAGTTTTACTTGTGTCTACAAAATTTTCCAGACAGATTCTGAAAGCCTTCTAAAAACCAAAATTTTGATTGCTCAGATGTGGGGTTTTTTTCAATGTACATGTTTGTTTTGAATTCAGATTGCCATAGCTATTTTCTATTACCAGTAATCACTTTTACCACTAAACCTTCTCATTAATTTACTTGCTGCTTCACTTTGTGGCACAAGTAGTTCAATAACTACTGAAGGATAATAGCTGAGTAACTCTGATTGTACATATATTTTTTTAAGTTAGCCATTATTTTCTGATTAGTGAATGACAAAAGGCTGGATATAAAGATGTAATTGAAATGTATGTCACTGCAGTTATTTAACAATGTCATTGTAGCATAGTCTCCACATGGAGGGTGAATTGACTCAGTCAAGTTTGAGGCCAAAATGAGTAGAATTTTATGATGTTTTTCACTATATGTTAAGCTTCGTCACTCTCCCAGTCGGTTGTTCCAAGCCATGGATTCCCTGAAGTTATGGCCTTAATCTTATGTCATGAGTTTTTCTTCTGAAGTTAAGGAATATTCAAGAGCAAGAAATGAAATTAAATATTTCAAATATTTTTTCAGTACATTTAGAACTGCCTGAAATCAGACTCTTCCTGATAAAAGAGTTTTTTAAAGTGTTCTAACACTAAGAGTTTTCTTGACAACCCTGAGCAAGCTCTGCAAATATTCCCTTGATGGAGTTTCTCCGCATATAGGTCCCACCCTGCAAGCACAGGCAAGTATTACTACTGTGTTCAGTGCCATTATCCAATGTTCATAAAATTCAAAAATAGTGGAAAGAGTGGATGAAAATTCACCTTCACTGAAGATAGTGTATTGTCAGGATTTCAGTCAAAATGCAAGAAAGAGAGGGTTTTCGCTTTTTCACTATATGGTTTATGCACCTGCAGTATCCCCGAGGAAAAGCAACGCTCTAACCTTAGAGCTAATTTAAGTAATCAAAAATATTTAAAGAAAATTACTGTTTCAGCTAGTGAATTGTAATAACTATACACAGCTGTTAAAATTGCTTATGCTGCACCACCACCAAACTCACAAAGCATCTGTGATGAGAGATCAATCATTTCCTGGTATTTATCAAGACATATCCAATTAGAACAATAAATAGGATCACGCACATTTTCGTGTTGTACCATCAATTCATCTTTTACAATATATAGCTTTGATTGTAACCAACATTTGTTTTGCTGAATTCTGTCTAAATGCTCTCTCGGCTTCTCAATTCAAAACTCCTTTAATGCATTTCTTCTAAAAATGTTCTGATTTACCTTTTTCTACTGCTGAACTCATTCAAGCTCTTGAAAATAATTTGCAGCATATTAGCTTCTGTAACACATTATATTTGTTCTTCATGTCATATGGTGAGTGCTTGTGGTACAAAGTGTATTAATTTCAATATTGTAAGTTCTTTTGGTCTGAAGGATCACAGACAGCTCCAGGGAACACAGACAACCACTTCAAACCATTTTAACAAGTATTGTCATTTTATCTTGACTAGAAAGAAATCTTAATCATCTTTAGTGTCAGATGGTCCAATCACCATTCACACTCAAAAGGATTTGTGGTCTCCCAGTACGTCTAAAATTCTGGCTATCAAGCAGGCTTGATTTTATTCAGTTTTAGCTCTCTCTCATAGAAGGAAGAGGCTTAGTCTCTGCTAGTTCCCAGATATCATCTCCTCTCAGTGAAGAGAGATGGGCTCCTCCAGAACACATTTGATCCTGTCTGTCCTAGAAACTTGGTTTTTTTCCGTGCAGAAAGAGTCCAGCACTGATGAGGCTGCTAAGGGTAAAAGAGATTCACTCCACAAAGAGCAAGCAGATGAAGGCACATTATAGAAATACAATTTCTACAGAAATAAAATCAAGAAATCAAAGGAGACCACGCAGTGCAGCAATGCTATTTGAGCTTTCTCACTAGTTTGCACCACCTGTTATACTGGCCACCGTCAGACTTTGCAGTTACCTTTCCAACATGCTTCTTTTCACAGCCACTGCCCAGCAGGAGAGATTCCTCCATTCTCAAGCATTACCTACATTTCTTTTGTCCCACAGGTGTATAGCTTCCCTCAGACTGTCCTGAAGTGCATGTTCAGCACACTTGAAGAGTAATCCATACTGCTGTCTGTCTCATTCTCTCTGTTACTTACTGCTTTCACACCCTCTTGTGTCTTCAAATATCATTAGCATCAGAATTTTGTTGTAAGTCTGGGCCCCTCAGCTGAACCCTGTGGGACCAGTTAGAACCACCAGGCCATTGGCGATTCCAAATTCATGGCCACATTTGAAGACACTGTCAGTGAAACAGTTTATCCTTCTTTCATATCAGTTAACTTTATATGAGTGTATTTTTTTTTGTTGTGACATATCAGGTCATGCATTTTTTACTTACTCTACTATCTTTACAGATTAAACATGAAATGTCATTAAAAAAAATCAACATAGCAGGATTAAATCTATTTTCAGTGAAGTCCTGTTAGCTGGTATTAATTATATTCTCTTCTTTTAATTCTTGATGAATCAAGTCCCATATCAGTCATTCCATTAATTTGCCCAGGATTGATATCAAGATGTCAGAACTATAATTAGCTGGGCCATCCTGTGTGTCTTTACTGTAAAAAGTGGTCACACTCTTCTCAAGTTGTTATAACTAGATTATGCTCATTCTCTTCAATTGAAAAAAATTCATTAGCTATGTGATTATTGCTGTAAATCAGAATTTCTTCAAAGTAATCTCTCAAAGCAGAGCTGTATAGTATTAAAGTATCACATTAACTCTCAATTTTCTTGTGTCCAAGGAAAACATTGAGGAAGGATGTTCTCCATGCTTAGACTGACAAGGACTTGGCTGTAGCTTCCCTTCACAGCCTTTCTCAACATAATCACTTGTGGCTGTTTGTGAAGCTGTTAAGGCAACCTCATCAAGCACAGAGACTTGTCTCCTCAGCCTAATGAGAGAGGGGACAGCCTCCATGGGCACATTTCCAAACTGCAATCCAGCTGCTGCCCCAGCAATCCTCGGCTGCCAAGCAGAAATCAGAAGTTATCTCAGACTCCCGGTCTTGAACGGACAATGCTTACAATATCATGGAATCACTGAACCATTTATGTTGGAAAGACCTCTAAGGCCATCAAGTCCAGCTGTTAAGCCAGCACTGCCAAATCCAACACTAAACTATGTCCCCAGGTTTCTTTTAAATACCTCCAGGGACTGAGGTAATCTGCATTATCCACACTCATTGTGTCACAGGGTACATCCTTGTTCATTTTCTTTAGTATCTGAATCATGGAGTCGTAGAATCATAGAAACATAGAATCATGGTCTGGCTGTCAGATCTTTGGCCTGAATTTCTCCAGCCTCATTTGAAGCTGATGATACCATCTGCCCCCAGGGTCCCCTGTGACAACAGAAGATCACTACCCACTGTGTAAAGATGCACCTTTTTATATATGGGCTTTAGGATGCTCTATCACTGGTTTCAGTGTATTTCCCTAGTTCCAATATTGCAGGTTTCTGTGATTAGCAGTTCAGTTTAACTAACACCTACATGATTTTTAAAATGTCCCTTAGCTTTCTCCTCTCCAGATGGAAGAGTCCTGTATTTTCATAGCATCTTTAGCCCCAGAAAAGGAAGAACGGGAGGTTTTAAGCCTGTCACTCTTTATTTTGTCCCATTTCCCACTCCAGGATGATCATCCTTTCCTCTCATTCCATGTGTGATGGAAAACCAGACAGTGCCAAAGCTACCGGGGGAGGCAGGAGGCAGAGGTTGATAAAAGAGGTTTGACTTTGCCTGTGGTTGTGGGACAGCCCAAAGCCTTGTTATGCTCAAGAGCCTTGTTGTTGACAAGGCTCTTGTGTATATCCCAAGCTCTGTACCTAATCCCTGCAGACAACTATCCCCACAGGACTATTGTTCTCACAGGATTTGTGAAAAGGCAGTTCATTAAACCCAGAATGTTGACACACATATGAATGAGGGGCACAGTGCACTCGTTGCCCATCCCCACTCTGACTGCTGGGACTGGAAGCTGCTCGTGATGGTGCTGGTGTAAAGCAGCTTCTTCAAGGGTGACAAGTGAGACTCCTCACAACAGATCATCCTTTACAAGTCCATCAGTTGAAGATGGATATACCTCTTTGTCTTTACTTTCTTTTTTCTTTTAAACTGCTAGTGCTTAACGCTGTCTAGCATTTGTTTGGTAATATATTTTTGGCCAATTTTCCGCTTGCCAGTCTGGAAAATCAGCATACAGTCATCTTTCAATATTGAGCTTTGTACACAGCTAATGTTAATGGAAAACAGGGGACTGTTAACAAAGACAAAGAGCATGAGCTGACATTATTTCCTTCAAGCTTCATTCAGCAGGAATGCCCTGTCAAGTGGAGCACATTATTCCCAAAAGCATTTTGAAAATGAGTGGGTGAACATCCTCTATCATTCTGTAATACTTGTTAAATATCAACTGTGCTGCTGGGAGGGGTATACAGCATTGAGGGTGTGGCTAGAGGACTGACACTCCTGAGCAAAGAGCAGCACAATACCTGTAATTTTTTTGTTAGCTCTTTGTAAAATAAATAAAGAATCATTTCAGTGGGTGAAAAGCTGGACAGAGCCTGGCCCAAGTTTACAGCTAAAAAGTATGCACAGAAAAAATAGATGAGAAAGTCCTCTGTAAGAAAAATTATCTGCCTGTATTGGTCATTGGATCTGCAGTACATCATTTACAAAAGCAAGGGTCTAACAAATGTTTCCTTAATGGTCTCTTTAATTATTCTAATTAAGTAGTGCCTAGTAGGTTGCATCAGTCATTGGTGAACTCATGTGTTTCTACTGCTGCCTTGTCTTCAGAAATTCCGTAAGACAAGAAGTCAAGAATACAAAACAGTGATGAGGAAGAAGCCAGTGACTAGAACTTGACAGAAAATAATAAATAAAAAGAATTATCATGATTCAAAATGTAGGTACAGTGATGGAAAAAGGCAAAACCAGAGGGAAAATGTTTTACTGTCTTACTGCCTGGCATGATTAGTTGTGCTGTGGATTTCTTCCCTTTTTTGCTGGTCATAGTGACAACAGAATAAAGACTTGACAGAGCCTTTTCATTCTGTATATATTAAGCTATAATCTGACATTTTGAAAACAGCAGAGAATAACATATTACTTGGCAATCTAATATCAAATGATGAGTAAACAATTCAGGAGTAAATTCAAGTCCCACTGAACTCAAATTGCTGCTTAAGCTGAACAAGCTATGAAAACGTAATTATGTTTTGGGAGTTCATCTTGTCTTTCTGAGTAACTCTAAATATGTACTTCACAAATTGGTTCATAGATTGTTTTATTTTTCTTCTTTTTTAAACTTTTCTAGGTCAATTAATGCAATAGAACATGAGAATATGCACAGTATAGCAGTACCATGGCACAGAGATTCAAGTTCAGGGGTTTTTTCTTAATGTCGCTCTAGAAAGAATACTCTAACATTTTATAGATTACTAGGGCACCATTGCTTTGCCATGAAATCATGGTTGTCTGAATCAGTTAGGTGACATCAAGGATTTTCAGCTAAATGCAAATCAATACAAAAGTGGAAGATAATAGTGGAAGAAGCAGTTTGTTAGGGGGAGAAGTTTGGGTCACAGGCTTTCACATCCTGAGGTTCTATTGCGTAATTAATCTTCATCTTCCCAATGCAATGCAGGAATCTGCTGTAAAATTATACTATTCATTTTTTCTTTAGGAAGAAAAGTATTCGTGGTAGGACTCAAAAGAAGCAGGGAAGTCATTAAGAGATGCTAACAAGGTGGTTCAACGGGATCTATTCAGAACAAGCCAGCAGTATTCTTTTTGCTTGAAAAGAGAAATGCATTTTTCCTACTGACAACATCCGAGTCCCTAAAAATCATAGAACCTACTTGTACAATCTGATCCATATTAACAGTGTTATATGAATGAAATATGCTCCTGAAATTCATGCTGCTAACAAGGGCCCATTATGCTGATCACCTTAGAGAACCTGGTCACCCAGGTTAATTTCCAATTGATCAGCTTAGGCATGAAAAAAAGACATGATCATATCTGCAGTCAGCTGAAAACATTAGCAGCACCAATGCCATTAATTCAAAATTAAGTTATTTGTAAACAAACTTAGAGTCTCTATGATCTGAGCACTAGTGTCAAGAGGATACAGTAAACATAGCTGCAATTTTAGAGCAGGCAATAGTTCTGTAAGGCTCAGTAGCTGAATTATTTTCCTTTTAATGTCAAACAAATGTGCTGCTAGAGGATGTCCAACACAGTAACACCAAGCATTGCATTAAGGCTTTGATAGAAAGAAAGGTGGATAGCGATAGCCAAGACGTAGAAATTCATCCCAGTGAACTCTTTCTGTCTGTATCTCTCCACTTCAGCAAGAGCTTTTGAATTTGAATTTTTGAATTTCGAATCACTTGGTCTGAATTTCACATACTTCTTTTTTAGAATTAGTTCAGGACATGCAGTATGCAGTCTGCATGTGGCTCATTCTGGACCTCAGGTATAATCCATGGTCCTAGAGATCAAGCTCAAACACATTCATTTGTGACACCATGTCAGTTTTCCTTTCTCTCTTTTCCTTCCAAAATTACCAGCCAAACAATACAGTGGTCTTAGGAGTAAACAGAATAAAGCACTTCATTTCTGCAAGAGCACAGAAGGAAACACTCAACAATCTCTTCTCCTCTTCTCTGCCTTATGTGTACCCACTGCCAAAGCTGAAGACTTTCTGTGAGGCATCAGCTTCTAGGACTGTACTGAGATACAGTTCTTCTTTTTCCCTTTTTTCTTTTTTTTTTTGTAATGTACATTTCTTATATTTGTACAGTTTCTACTCTTGAAAACTAGACCTGATTGCATCTAGCCATCCTAGAAGCCATAAATGTTTTTTTAATTTATCCCTAAATGCCACAGACTGGGAAACTTCTACATGTATTTGGTCAGAATTAATTACACCTTAAATGTGTGATTCTTTTTCCAAATAATGATTTTGCAAATGTTCCCTAAATCCTTAGACCTCTCCTGTCCACACTGGTGAGGTCACTGCTGACAGAAACTGATTAAGACAGTATTGGAAAATTTTCTCCTAGCCAAAAATGCTAAAACTGATTCTACAAAAATCAAAACTGAGGAGGGAAAGGGACATCCTGTATATTCAAGTTCAATGCAGAGGACAGGCTGAGATATGCAGGACTGTTAAGCAGAAGGAAAACTTAGGGGATCACCAGGGGCTCATAGAGTAGATAGAGGTTTCTTCAACATAGTCAGAAATAAAGATGAGAGGCAACAGGCACAAAGAGCTACAAACAAAATCTGACTGGATAAAAGGAGAAAAACCCCCAAACAATTCACAGGAGAATGGCCACATGCCAAACCAGGTTGCCCAAAGTGGCTGTGGAATCTCAGTTCCTGGGGATACTTTCAATTCAAGAGGACAAAACCCTGAGTAACTTAATCTAACTTTGAATTTAGGTCTGCCTTTGAGAAGGAGGTAGAACTGAGTGACCTCCAGAGATCTCTTCCAACCTGAATTATGGTACAGTTCTTATTTTGCTAAGCTACCCCAGCCAACCTTTTTTTCTCCTATCATAAAAGAAGACCCTTAAACTCATTTTCATCCAAAATGGTAGATAATATTATTTTCCTGTGTCAGTCAAGAATTTGTAAAGAATGGGGTGTATTAAACTCATGTAAATGTTTGTAAGAAGTACATTATCCTGTTTATAGGTTGATATAAAATAGAAGCTCAGTAGATGGAGACACTTCACACTGAAATGTATGCAACAGTCATGACAAAGGAAGATGTTTTACTACATGTGAAGTCAAAGTCAGCCTAGCACAGATGACACCTGCTCTGGCAGTGTGACATTTCCAACCTTGAAAAGGTGAATTCATTCCTAAATCAACAGGAGGAAGATCATCTCTTGTATAACTAAATAATTTTTGATCTGGATTCCCTGGAAACTTCTAAAGAAACAGTGGCTGTAGGAGTAAGGATGGTGTACTGGTAGGTGGTTCCTGCTGTGGAACACAATATGTGAGCAGAGCAAAGAGAAAGAATCAGTGAAGAGAGGGGTACATCTATGCTGGTAAAAAAGGGAGGGCTGTGAACAGTGCTTGACCTTGAGGATAGATATCATGGATTAACAAAAAAGCAAAAGTCCCCACTGCTTAGGTCCAGTCCCTTCTAGAGAAATCAATCATGTACAAACTACAGACTGCTTGGCATTGAGTCTCTTCTCTATCTTACATATTGCCCACAAGATCCTGAGACATAAATATTATCTCATGTCTTTTTTAATTTTAATCACAAAGTCTCTGAAGTATTTTCAGGAATACATATCAGACTGTCAGTTTCATGTCATTGGAGTATGAAAGTGGAGGGTTTGGATTGTGTTCTCTAGGAAGCAAAAGGGTACAAAGCCTATTAGAGGATTTCATGGGACTTGAACCGGGTAGTCTCATCCTAACTGACTGCTAGATTGATTTCTGGATTGAGCTACCCCCAAAAGTGCGTCTGGGTTTTTATCTTACAGAGAATAAGATGGAGTGGTCAAATGCAGAGCCAGGGGTAAGCTGACAAAGAATGACATATCCACACAGGCAGCTTCCCCTTAGTTTCCTTAAAACTTTTAATAGGACAGCCATGGGGTTTGGTGTTAAATCTCACTCCCTGGTCCTGTGTGTTTGCCAGAGTAGAGGTGTGTCTACGAGACCCAGTGTGTCTGCAAAACAGACTGTAGACAAAAGATTTTTTTTTTTTTTCTTAGGTGTTGATTTGGTACCAGTAGATCAGACAGTTGTTTTTTGTTTCTCTAATTGTGACATCTACTTTACAACTGGAATTAATAATGTTCTTTTGACTTAAGTATGATATCAAAGTAACTGGCTAAAAGTCAGTGGTCCCACACCTCTCTTGTTTAGCAAGACATTCCTTTAGATTGGTAAAGGGGCAACAACTTGTTTACTTAGGATCTGAGCAACTTTCCCACTTTCCTAGGATAGCCAATGGGAAAAGGACTGTAACCCCACGGTAGCTGCAAGAGCTCCTTTGAGAGTTTGCACCACAAAGATCAGGAAAGGAATCAGTGCGTTCCAGTCTCAGCTAGAGAAGCTGTCTAGATCATAGCAAGGTGGTAGATGCTGGTGCTGAATGTCCACAGGCAGCTTGTGTCCATGCTGGTGTCTGCAGGCATCCTCCCAGAGAACCTTCAGATCAGTGGTGCAAAGCATCCACGCTGTCCAAACTCCTCAAGCACAGGCTGCACATGTCTCCATGGGGACAGCACAGTGACACTGTGAGTCTAAAACATCGCCGTCACAACTCTGTGTGTGTGTGTGTGTGTGTGTGTCTGTGGTGGGATGAGGTTTTAGCTCAAAGTGTAAGGATTATGCTGAATAGAGCTCACCAGAGTGCTGATTTTGTAACACAATTTTGAAAGTACCTGTTGCCTATTCTGGGACTTGGTTCAGCCCAGATGAGTTTAAGGATGTCTTGAGCCTCCTGGGCTAGTGTTGGAAGAATGTGAAGGCTCAAAGAAGGGAAGCCTGACAACGCTGCCTGCAGGGAACAACTTCTGGGACAAATGATCACCATAATTGCCCCAGAGAATGGTAGTCCATCCAAAATAGTCCAGGAGCAGCTTTGCTGTATGGTACTCACACTTCCTGGAATCACATTTGCCTCTTCCATGGTCATATCATTTATGTACCATATAGTGCTGTGGTCATCTGATGAACACCTATGTAACAGCAAAGATTCCTGTTCTTTGTTCCCAAGCCTATTGCTTTGCATGTCCTATTGTTACATGCCATTCCATCCTCAAACTCTTCTCCAGTTCTCTTTTATATCCTCTGATTCTGTTTTATACTGCCAATCTCCAAATCCTTTTCTTTATTAATGTTGCCTCTCAATTTTGCATCAACATCATCATCATCATATTTCATTAGGATATGCGCAATTTCCCATGACAACACCTACTACATGAAAATATTAAATTAGAGATTAATACAGACCAAAACTGCTCCTGGAGGAAATTTGCCACATACTTCCCTCTAGTATTATGACTGTTTTCAGCACAAACTCCCATCATCTGTGTTCTAACTACCCTCTTTTCATTTCTTATACATAACACCCTCTTCAAAAACAGATGATTCTCTGTGTGGAATAGAAAGTGAGTAAACAACATCCAAGGGGATTAAAGCTATTGCATTTCAAGAGAAACATAACACAGAGAAAATATTTTTGTCCTCAAAAAATTGTGTTGTCATCATATAATCCACTTCTGGTGAACACAAGCCACATTTTGTTCCATTTATCCCAGGCATACTAGCAAAAAAGCAAGTAAGATCAGTTTTGCTACATAAGATTCGCTACTTTCTTTTCTGTTTCTCTTTTTGTTTATAAGGGTGTATGTTAAATCTACTATTTTAATTGCCTTTACAAGATCTAATTCATCTGAACTTCCAGCAATTTTTAATTTAGTCTACACTTTTTGTCTCCAGGAAACTGTTCAGTCTCTTTTCGTATTTCACTAAGAGTGTCTACATTTTTCTGATATACTTTCGATGCGGTTAATTGTCCACCTTGATTCCGAACATGTTCATTCAAGTTTCTGGTTAAAAAATTCATGTTATTTTTTGCAGTTTTGACTTCAGAAAAATCCAGTTCAAGCACTTCAGTCCATCCTGCCTCACTATACAGTTTTCTCAGCTTATGAAACTTTGCCCATTCAAAATCCTCACTGCATGTACAGATCACTTTTGTTAATCCTTCCATTTCATCGCCAGTCTTTGCCAGAAAACAATGAGCTCCTTGGTGAATTCTCTTAGCCTAAAAGATTATGAGCTTTGTTAGTTCTGGCTGTGGTTCACATGTCCAGATGAATGACTCTGAATGAAGTTGTTTTACCTGGGGCACCTCCCTTGCATTTGTTTGCAGAGAAGATGAATGCAGTGCCCCCGGCTTTCTTGTCCTACCTGCATGTATAGACATTTGTTTTAAAATACAAGGTCCTGTGGAGGGACTCATGTAAATGTCTCTGTCTGAGATAGTCACTGCAGGTTGCTCTTTGAGTTCTTGAAGAGAAGCAGACATTTTAAGACATTTCTGCAAACCAGAAATAAATATTTCTAGTCCTTCCAATGACTAATTTTGCATAGGGAGGCTAGACAGTTCTCTCAGAAGTAGCTTCTGCACTGCACATAACTGCTGTTAAAGAAAATTAATCAAATTGCTGCCCTGCTTTAACCAGTTGCTTCTGAAACAAATTATTGCACCCATTTTTGTGCTAATGAGGTTGTGGATTCTCTCTGCTACCTATTAACACTGCTGGAGACAGGATACTGGTTACGGGGGCCTTTGATATGATACAGTGTGGCATGTTCTTATTGCAGATACTTTGCAAGATAATTATGTCACTTAGATTTTGGTTCACTGATAATTAATAGTAGTGAGATTCACTTGCTAGATAATAATTAGTATTATCCCTCAATAGTCTTTTATAAATTAAGTACAAAAGACGATGCTTGCTCAAAATGAAGTGCTGCTCTGAATACCTGCCTTAAATTATATGTTACATATATGTTATATGGTACAGAATGAGATAGTTTCTGGAGACCTCTATAAAAGGTAGTGCCTATAAGGTGGTGTACGTTCATAGAAGGTTGTCTACTAAAAATAAGTTGATGTGCTAATAAGCATACATGTTTGTCTAAAACTTTACAGTTCACTTAAATTTGCACGGCCATAAGAAAAGCTCACAATTGCTTTCTTCACTCTAAGTCATCCTGGTTAACTCTGCTTTCTTATATTCTTAGTTAAGCAGTCAATAAAAAATTAGAAATTTAACATGTCTTCCTTCAAGCCAGCAATGGCTTTTCCTCTGATCATCCAGTCAAAAATTTACTGCTGGAAATATTATTCTAAAAGTAAATAATGCAATTAGGTATTTGCTTTTGTTTGCTTATTTAATTGTTAGGTCCAAGATATCTTTTCTGTTAATGTATGTTCTGATTTGTTATTCATCAGATATGTAAAATAATAAATTATTTCTGATGAAATATGTCAACTTTTACTGTAAGGCTAAGGAGAGCAGAGAAAACTGCACTGAACCATTAGATAGTAATGAAACACCTTGACATCTGAACCATTTTATGATACTCTTATATATTCAGGCTGACATACAGAAGAACAATAATACCAATATTAAGCAGTATAAAAGGACCGAGTGCTATTGACATTTTGACACAAGAAAGCTTAAGGTGATATACAGACACTCAGTGCCAAAAGATTACCTGATTTCCACAAGCTCAGCTGAGGTAAAAATCTGGTGGAGGTGAATCTCCCCTAGCAGGTGGTGTGCAGTGATGGAAGGAAGGAGGACCACTTCCATTTCAGATACAGGAATTTCTGCAGCAGGAAAGTTGCTCACAGACTACTGAGCTGTAAAGTCATGACACTTTTCAGGTAATCACTTTTGATCAGTTTAAGCCCTTCTTATACTTGTGAATATTTTAGCAATATTCACAACAGTATTTAGGTTGCAAAATCTGCAGGGGTGAGTATTTTAAAATACTTACTGATTTTTTTTTCACCAAAACTGTGTCTCCATTTTTCCACAATATTATAAGCTCACTATTCTCTGGTTTTCACTTGTGATGGGTAAGTCTTCACATCCTTTCTAATTATTAATTAGAGAGAAAATTTTTAAAACAGCTAGGTTTTAAAATAGCAAGTACTATTTGTGAAAAAACAGACTCTCTTCTTATAAAAACAAAGCTACATCCATGAGGAATACTCTAATGATTGTGATGAGCATTTAAAACCCCACTCCCTCAAAAAGACATTTGGATTACAAGCACAGGTGTACAAGGCAATTTATTGGAATTCGAAGGTTCGTAAAAGTCCCTTTCTGTAGCTCTTGGTGTAAAATAGGCACAAACTTGAACATTACATGGCATGAAAGTGGTCAAAACAGATTAGATTTTATCTTTGGTTATATCAAGAAAGAGTTTAGCCTGAATCACCTGGCATTAACAAACAAAACTCAGAGCTATTTAACATCAGTGTGCAGCAATTCTATTACACACATTACATGGTATTTGTCAGTAAGGGATCTTTGAAGACTAGCAGCTAGGGAACTTAACAATCAGATGCATTAAATTCAGCTGTCAAGTAATAGAGTGACTCACAGGAACTTAGAACAAATTTAGGAGAAAAAAACCCCAAATAATTCCCGTTCAGTACATGTGTGAGAAAGAGCAGACTTCTGCCCATTGTGGGTATGGTCTCAAGTACTAATCTGAAAAATAAGTGAAAGTACTTTACAAGGCTCCTGGATAAGAACACAGGAGGCTGAGAGGAAGGAAAATTAAAGTATTCTGTTATTTTTTTCCCCTTCTTTGGTTTTCCTCTGTCTTAAAATACAGTAGTAGTGCCCCAGGCCTTTGAACATCCTGTCAATTATCTCGAAAATTAACTAAACCAAACGGTACAATCAGCTCATGCTTTACTACCAGGTAGCTCTATGCATCTGTCTGCGTGTTATTCCTCCAACCACTCTACAAAGGGAAGCTAACAAAACCAGGTGCTGACTGGGGGACAGGAGGCAGCATCCCAAACTCTGCACAGAGAATACAGTCCCGACCCATCTCTTTCAATTCTGCTGCACTCGAGCTAACAAAAGCATGTCTCCAGATTGCAACCTAGGCTCTCTTAGGTATTGCACATAAAGATATCCCAGGACATACTTGGCTCATGCTACTTTTAATTTATCTCACTATGCTAGTTCAGGAGAGCTTTACTGAAGCAGACTCATGTGGATTTACCCCTAGCTGCTTGAAGATAGAAAATAATAATGGAATTCATAATTAGACAAATGCCAGTTTCATTACTTCTGACCTCCATATCTCAGTTCCAGATAAAAGAACAACTGCTCCACACGCTTAGATGAAAAACCATTTAGATCAAGGCTCGGCAAGAAGCCTTGGACAAACCTGATATATCTATTTAGAGCCGTGACAGAGAAGAGCAATTTATCAACATCAGTAAATCCTGATGAATGCCAAGACACCCAAGCCTCCTAAATCAAATGAGGGCTTCAACTAGGTTTTGTCTAATAATTGGTTGCTGAAAGCTGAATGCGAGGTAGGACATAATTAATTGGATTCTCCCTCCTAACAGCATAGCATAGCCCTAAAGTGCAGGCTGTGAAGGTTTAGGATGTCAAGCAGGAACAGGAAATTAACTTGCAGAAGATACAGGAACGGAATTCTCACCTTCTCCAGCAGGTAAGACCATGTGAGACTTGAGGTTTTTTTGACTGACTTTTCCAAGCCCCAAAACTTATTTTGAAAGTGAGGAATTCTGCACTCCATCTGCTAATCCTGACTGTCCATTTTAGTCCAAATACTGTGAAATTTTTATATCTACTTGGCAGACATGAGAAACCCATATTTGGTTTAGGTACTATATGATAATTAATTCCACCATAACAAGGTACTGATCTAGAGATTAAAGGGCTAAGGAACAATTTGGGGCTTATTAAATGAATTGATGCACTATTTTAGCTTGTGAAACAAATCAAACCTTGCTCTGCCAGGGAACAAATGTCATTTTCCATGAGCACGGGTATATGTAATGCTGGGCAAGTAATTTACACTTTCTTTCTGTTTCTTTTTCTTAAATGGGAATACCACTGCCTGACTGCAATGAATTTATGGACAATGCATTTGTTAAAGACTATGACTATGTTGTAAGAGTGGACCTATGTAAGTATCTTCCAAATAGAACAGTGACACTTTTATTTCTCCCACATTTAACCAAGGTACAGAGCACGCGGATGTAACTTCAGGACCTGTGGCATCCAGCAGGTAGCAGGAATAAGTGAATGAGGGAGAGCCATCTTTACCTTCCTGATGTTTCCTGGGGACATAGATAATATGAGAAAAGAAAATTCTGGGGTCTGCACCTGATGTGTTTGGGTTTTGTCACCAGGATAAAAATATTACACACAAATACCCACACATATCTAGAGGAAGAATTCAGAGAAATAAGTGAGCTTGCTTTCCCTTAACATCAGTTTCTCCTCTGCAGAGGGAAATGGAATCCTGAGAAACTCAATTTCCTTTAATTTGCCAGAAGACAGCTTTGCCTGAGAAACAAGCTTTCAAGATAGAAAGCAGACCAGCTCAAATATTCACCCACCAGTAATCCCTTGTAAGGATTATACATTTTAAAAAGAGAAAGGTGTGCGTTCTGCAATGATCCTTTTACTTCTCAGCATTTTTACAGTTGTTCTGTCAAAAAGTACTGCTTCTTTGAGAGCACAGTCCTCCTGTAAGTGTGTAGGTGACTAAGATTGTTGATGCTTTTCAAAACCCGCTGGTAAAAATCCCCAAATCTCAGAAAAACTAAATCCCAGGCATCCAAGGCAATGATAGCCAGGATGCAGCTTATGTAGCTTAGCTGTCTAAAATGGAGGGCTTCCTGTTGTAAGATTGTTAGTCACATTCTTGAAAGCAGTCATCTTAGAGAAAAAAAAAAGAGAGAGAGAGAGAGAGAGAGAGAGAGGTGTTGCACAGGCAATACAGTCAAACCTTAATGAGTGTTGAATTTCCACTGACTTCTGCCAGCATGTTGCTTGTGCCAGAAAAATGGCAGAAGATGATGTACAACACAATTAGTGCCTAGCTAGTGGAAGAAATGAGAGATTAAAAGAAAATTTAGGGAAAGAGTAACCTGTTTCTTCTTTTGCACATGAGAAAAGCCCATGGAACCTAGGTCTTGTAGCCACATAAAAAGTCACTCAAAATTCATGTATCATTTGCTGCTACTGTCAATAACAAGCAGGGCTGCTACTGACATTTCTGCAGCCAGAGTCTGTGCTGTGAGAGGCAAGACACTGACATCCTGCCATCGTGGCCTAAGTGAAACTTAGGGTGAGTCTGTGCCCTCTGAATGGGGAACTCCCCAAAAAGCATTTGGAGCTCAGCATTGTGGCTTCCCCTCCATGATCTACATTACCCTTTTCTGGGTTCAGTCAGCTGTATGAGGCAAAAATGAAAACTTCATAGGTTGAGTAAAACCCTCTTGAAAGGGATGAATATAACAACTGCTCTTTGTTCAAGTTCACTGTAAGGAACTGCACAAGGGGCCTCATACCAAAACACTGCCACATGTTACCACTCTAAACAAACGTGTGCCCTGTGAGATCCCATCCAGGAATTTGAACTGTCTGGGTGGAGGGCTTATATAGGTGGAGTTTCTGTGAGTATTCTTGTGGATGTGTGTGGGTGGGACAGAGAGAAAGAAAAAGGGAGGAGGAAAGAGAAAGGCAGGGGGAAGAAGCAGGAAAAGAACAGAGAGGATACGTTAACATTTTTTTTCTTTTTTTAAGCAGATGTGAGCTTGCTTTGGTTGTGCTCCAAGCAGGCACAACTTGTTGTGCCCACGTTATCAGCAAAGGCTTAGTAGCTCAGGCTTACTAACCATGGCTACACTGTTTATGGTTTGGAGCTGACTCATACCCATCCAGAGTAAAGGCTGACAACAGTGCCGTTTAAACCACAAGAGACCTGAAAAACAATTCCAGACACAGGCAGAATAAGCAAGTTGTGTCTCCTCAGAAAAGCATAAAGGTCTTAGAGTTTCAGTGGGGCACTGTCCATAAAAGTTCAAATTAATCTTAGCACTGGGCTATGGGAATTCATCTTGCAGTTCTTGTCCTTCAATCCAGTAACTTAGCTATATATACATTCTGGCAAAAGTTCTCTTCTTAATTTTGAAACTGGAGCACACTCTTCAGTTATCTGCTCTATAAGTGAGCTAATCCTTATTATTAACTGGTTTTGTTGACTTCAGCTTTCAGCTATGAGATTGTGTTTGTCTCATTTTTCTGTTCTCTGACATTTCGTCCATATTGTGTGACGTTGGCTAAATCCAGCTGATGTGGATCAAATCAAACACTGATATAACCATAAAAAATAATAATTTTAAAAAATCAATTATTTCAGGCCTCAAACTTGGATATGTCCAAGTCTCAAACAAAAATCTGAAACAAATCTTTCAGCTTTCTTCTGAAGGTGTATGTGAAGCATTTCAGCATCTATGTCACATCTGCACCAGCTAAAGTAGCAAAATTGTGGTGTTTTTCTCTCTCCCCCAGAAGAAAGAAGGAATATAGTCAGGAAGCCTAGTTGGCCTTAGAGAAACATCTCGGATCTGAGCTCTGCTTTGACAATTTCTTCATTTTATAAGAAACACCCAGTGAAGAAAATTCATGAAGAGCTCTTGGAGCAGAAACTAAGAACCTTGATCTCCCCCCTCCTGGGTAAAGGACCTAAGGCTCTGAAGTCTAGGATCACATCTTCTTTTCCACTGGGTGGAACTCAAAAACTTTTTTCATTTCTCTGCTGCAGATAAATTGCTGGCAGTTGCAGCTCCAACAGGCAGCAGATATTCAGACAACACAGCTAAAAGACTGCAAGTTTGTCAATCAGCTCCTATTCTTAAAAAGACATTGCTGCCACACATGGCAGCATGAAGAGAGGAGACATCCCCTTTCTAATGTCTGTCTAAGTGCCAGAGCAGAGCTGGAATTACCATCAGCACCGGTTAGGCACTGGCAAGCCAAAACCTTGGAGCATGCTGACTCTAACTCCTAGTGCTACCTTCCTCTGACCACACAGAGCGCAGGAACCTGACAGGACTCCACCCAAAAGATTCATAAGTCCTGCACAAGATAAAGGGATTGCAACTTTCAGTGCTGTGATGTTCACTTACAGATATAGATGCAAGCTCTCAAGAAAGGTACTGATTTCTCAGCTATGGGAGTTGTATTGCATTTGTCCTGAGAATATGTATCATTTCAAGGGCAAACACTACAGGTCTTTTCATGTCTTTACATGTCTTATGAATGTGTCTGAACTCTACACTGCAACAATCTTCTCCGAGGAAAAAAAGGATAATAATTCTGTATCTTGTGCTTTGAAAATTTGAGCCAAAATAATTCAATGAGAGGTTTGGGGTGTCTTTTTCCCTTAGGTTTAATAAGGATAGGATTTCATTCTTCATATGCATCTCTTCTCTGTGTCTCACAGTGTATTGGTCAAACCTGGCAATGCTTTTAGTCAGTGGTGGAGAGCATGTCTATATGTTCCCCACAAAATGAAGAGTGTTACATTGGGCTAACAAGCAGAGCTGACTGAAAGCTGGTTGCTCCCTGCTGAAGCATGAAGGATATGCTGTGTGTTACACCATTGTTCAGGCACACTGATTCCACAACAGAAGTATTACCTCTGTATTACAAGGTAACAGTGATAATAGCAAATTTCTTTTTCATAATCCAGCTGTATACCTAGCTGTAGATAAGGTATTTAAAGGGAAACAAAGAAGCAGACAAAGCTGCAGATGTGGGCTTGAAGCTCTGAACCCATTAATTTCCTTTCTAAGACAAACTTTCAGCTAAGAAGCCAGAGAAACTTTAAATCAACAATGCAACTTTTTAGCATATATCTTATTCTGTATCTAAAGTACAATATGCCATATGCAGCATATATTACAATAACATAATACAGTATATGTGAGGTAATGTATATTATTTTACATTTTCTATTACATGTTGTACATATTGTATAGATGTGCATATATAAATAATATGTTTAAATATAAAATCAAGTTTACATCCCAATGTAAGGAAAGTTTTAAAGATAAATGGCACTCAGTATAGCTGAACAATTGCACCTCTCCTCCCCTTCAAATACATGTCTCTGGCACATAGAGGTACAACACCAAAACACTGAGGCAGTTTGACTTTACCAAGGGCAATGTCGAAGCACTTTCAGAAGCCTTTAGCATACTGCAGTCCAGCTGCTTTGATTTCTTCTCACAAGAGTTAAGAAGAAGTTCACTTAATCAGTACAGTTAGGCTCAGTTTACCAACTTCTTTTAATACTTTAACATCTTTGTTGGAAACTGCACTGTGAATCCTCAAAATCAATCATCACAACTTCTGCTGGCAATTAAGATTAAGGAAATTAAACCCAGGAGACACACTAGTTGTACATACAAAGATGATCCCCATGGGGGTGATTGCTTCACCTACTAGAGCATGCCAGAAACACCTCTTAAGGCTTTATATCATCACCACACTGGAAAAAAAATAGTTCTATGAAGTGGCAGTATGAGGTATGTTGATATATGTTGTAGGCCTCTGCAATTTTTAGTTAGAAGCTCTGACTTTAGCATTGCTACATCAGTAAAGCCCATACGAGGTACATTGCCTCAGCTGTGGTACCTGTTTGTTAAACAAAAAAGAACAAACAAAAAGAGATCGTCAGTTAACTCCAGATAACTCTCTTCTCACTAAAGTTCTCCAGAGTTTAAATTCCAGATGTCTGAACTAGCAAGTACAGGATCCCTTCAGCTTGTCACTGAAAACACTTGTTACTGTATTTGCTGACTTCCACTGTTCACCCAGCTGCACAGGTTCCCCTAGGATAACAATGCCTGCGATGGATAATGGTTTAGCATTTGGGGAATAGAGGAAGAAATATGAATTTTCAGGAAGACTGGGTTCTTTTTAGTTCCGTTAATTTCAAGGCCTCTACAGAATGAATCAAACAGGTTTGTAAACATTTTAAGTATCATTCATATTTTCAAATGGTTTATGTCTTTGCAGTCGTCAGGGAAAAGATTTATTGAAGGGCTCAGCTTTGGCCTCACTTTGTTTCTATCAAAGGTGACGGTTTCAATGTTTTCAGTGGCAGCAGATGGTTGACATCAAATCTTTGGGAAATCCCACCAGTGATGTCTCCTGGGTTTGAAGAGGATGCATGATGTAAAGTTTCGTGGGTTTGGGAGGTGGTGATGCTTGTTTCAGTTTTGTTTGGTTTTACTTATCTCAAGGTGTTAGGAGCAACATGTTGCAGAAAAAGGATGGACTAATTATATTCTCATATCTATTTTTACTAGAAGGGATAATTATAAGACTAATTCAGGAAAAAAAAAGATCTACACATAACAAAAAATCTAAAGAATGTGTGCAAGCATGCTGTAAAGAAAAAAAGGTTTGTAAATAAAGCCATATCTAACATGCCAAAATTGTTATAAATGTATCTCATTAGAATATACCATGCCTGCATGCATATACAGGTTTTTTTGTTTGGGGAGGTTTTAACAGTGACAAAATTTCACCAACAAATTCTTTTTCAGCACAATGACTGTATACAGTTTACTATACAGAACCATGCATTCCTGCAGTAATGGTTTTCAATGATGATTCTAAAGCATCGCTCTGGAAATTTATTTTATTTTAAATAAGTGTTTAGAAGCTGCAATACATAAACTCCATAAAATTATCCATTATCTTTATTTCCTGGGTTTCCTTAACTGTTCCTTCAGTGCTATGACTAGACTTTGATATATCAACAAACATAATTTATGACATAATTTGTGTCTGGTTGATATGTTTACTTACAGGTTAATATGTTTACTTACTACATTATCTAGCAGTTGATTTAGGATTTCCCGTTTAAATTACCCTGTCTGTTTAGAGGCCTTACTTGACAACATTTCCCATTGCATTGTCTTTTTCTTCCTGTCAGCTGAATCAATAATTTATTGATATATTTATCATTAAATACACACAAAAACTGATAAGCACAGTTAGCCCAGGAAAACATATGCAAGGAAAATGGAAATACTTATTATATAGTTACAGTACTTCCTTGCTACAAAATAGCCAGTAAACTAACCTCTATATCCCTAGTACAGACTTACAAAAGACAGATTCATATTTTAACATCTAACAGCAGATTCTTACCCAGAAGCAGATGCAGCCTCAGCGTAAAGGAAAGAAAAGAGAAATTTCATTGCTGCAAACTCAGGAGCTCTGAGCCAGACCACTGCAGCTACAGTTTGTGTTCTCTTGCATTCTCTCCACTTTTTTAGTTTGAGGCAGATGAACTGATTGCAGAGCAAAGCTAAGCAAAGACTGAAGAGAGCTAGTAATATGGGGTGCAGAGAAACTGCTTGTTTGGTTTAGCTGGTCCAGAATTTCAACAGAACATTAGGAGCACTGACTTGAGATGCTCAAAGTGTCATTAAATGACAAGCTCAGAAACATTGTTCCTGAGTTGTAGCAGCATTTTGTCATTAGTCGAGGTGGACTCTTCACATATCAATTAAGATGAACTTATACAGTGTACAAACCAAAAAAAAACAACCCTACATTTTAGGAATATGAATTAATGTATACATACCACATTTAGAATTTTTTTTAACAACTATTAAATTTCAGATGATCTAATTTGGCTTTTTCTAGTAATAGTCTCTACAGTTAAATTCTTACTGATTATTGACAGCAGGGTTTAATGCTGTGGGACAGAAAAAAACTCAATAGTTTGATTTTTTTTCTCATTGTACATCAACAGAGAACTTATCACTAATCTAAACTTGTCTTAAAAATGATTAATTTTAAAGTTTAAAATACCCCTTTCCCCTGTTTTTGTCAATCAGATGCAGTATTTCAGAGAACTGTGATGGAAATGCTTCTCTGTATTATCAGAAAAATAATAACCTTGATTTATGAATCACTTTCTTATATTTATGTGGGTTTTACAATTTCAAAGGGTGATTCAGAACCTAAGCAGGACGAAGTATGTCTTATAGCCAGCCAGCTCTCTCCATGAACGAAAGAGGATGCTCAGGGACACTGGTTTCCTGTGCACACACAGCTAGTTCTGGCTGTAGCTAGGCTACCAAAAGAACACTTAGGGAGCCCTTAGCTGCTCATTACCACCCCCAGCATACATTTCCACCTCCCAGGTTCTGCCAGTGTAACTTGTCTGGTTGCTCCCCAACCCGTGTTGAAATAAGCCAGGCCCACTCACTTTCAATTACAGGTCTTTGCAGGTCCATTTTGGTTTGCCCAAACTGAAATAGAGAGTGACTTTTTGAAAGACTGGGCCAGCAGAATCGAGGACAGCGGTTTTCAGAGCATTTTTATGGTCAAGGGGGTGGAGGGTCCCTTGACCTAGCAAAACTGTCACTGAGATGGGGCAGCACTGCAGGTGCCTTCTTGTCTGGCAGCGAGAAGGCAGGACAAGTGCTGTACTCCAAGTGCAGCCAGTTCCAGCAGAAGCTAAATGAGATCTACTGCCCCAGCTACAGATTACTGCCCTGCCTTATTAACTGGAGCTTAGCATTTCCCCAAACTCCACACTGTATCTGTGATTGCTCTCAGCCTCATTTTTTAAAGTGGTTTGATTAATTAAATACCTTCAAATATTTTTGTTTCTAACCTAACCCACTTTGATAAGCAGTGAAATAGGGAGTGGCCACATAAATTGGTATATTGATAGACCTGACAGGGGTCTCTAGTTTCACCTGGTTTAGTGCAAGGTGAAGCAACACCTGAGACCTTTGTTAAAGCCTTCTGAAGGGCAGTCATGTCTTCTGCCTGTTTGATATAAACCCCAACATAAAAATCATTTCAGGGTACCTCTCTTCTCTAATTTTTTTTGTTTCTTCATTCTAGAAGTACTTAGACATGCTATGAATAAATGTGGAAAGCAGTGTATTCCAGGTAAGTTTTCCACATTCATAAACCAAATATTAACATCACACTGGAAACATGAGCATATACTTACAGAAAGAGCTCACACAGAACTAAAGACAGAGTTCTGAAGACAGGGCTACTGCAGGTAGAATTACTCAACAGAAGGTTTAGGATGATAGAATCACTTCTCTGGAATTCTCGAGTAATGGAAATCAGGCTCTTTCCCTGTCCATGTAGATTAATTCAAAGTTTACTACTTTAAATACTACTTTATCTCAAAAAGTGGAATCTTTCTTGGCCCAGCTTTTGTACGCAAGGAAAACAGAAGGTAAGACCTCAGACAAAAAACACTGTGCTAATGTTATTTGTCTCAGCGTAGTGTCTGTATTAGTATTTAGAACGCCTCGGCTGATGGTGTCGCTGAAGCTGAGACAGATGAAGGCCTTTGCTCTTGCTTCAGCAAATCATGCAAAACAATGAGCTTGTATATAACAGGCCATAAGTTGCCTCATGGAATTATGTAATAGAGTAAGAGAGCTTGAATGGCAGAGAGTTGCCTTATTTTGGGCTGGATAACCATGTGGTGTGCTTCTCACTTAATTTCAATACACAGTTGACTCTCCAGGATGTGTTTCTGCTGTACTGCTGCATCCAGGCCTAGCAGACTTGTTAGTCACTGAACTCTGATTCTCTGATGAAACTCTATCTGAATGTAAAAAGCCCACTTATTGTGAGGGTGGCCAGACACTGGAACAGGTTGCAAAGGGAGGCTGTGGAGTCTCCATCCTTGAAGATATCCAAACTCCAACTGCACACAGCTCTAGTGACCTGCGGTATCTGACCCTGCTTTCAACAGAGGGTTAGACTAGACAATCTGCAGAGGTTCCTTCCCACTTCAATCATTCTGTGACCTTAAAAGTTCTGTGAGCCTGTGATCTTGAATGTTAACAACTCATCGGCTGATCATAGCATGAAAAAGTCTGTAGTCCAAGTTCTCTGGTGTATATGTTGTTAGTCCACTTCTACTCCAGTCTTCACTGATCTGGTTCCTCTTGACTTGTATGGAAACTGTGTATACCAGATGCTCTGTTTCTGTAAATAATCAGGAGAAATTAATGGCAAAAAAAAAATTACTAGATTTCCAAATGTTACTGCCTTTCTAATATACGTGTGAAACTGATTGCACTTTTATTGATTAGTATAGTAGAAAAGTCAGCTTTGTTTTCTGTTTTGTAGTAGCTAGCTAGTAAATATCTGTTTTCTGCTATTCCTTGCAGTATTTGTGCAGCAGACCATTGAATGAAAGTTCAAGAGGTTTAAAGTGTGGCTGTAGTGCTTCGAGGCAGTAGAGATGTCCCCAAAATAGTGGTAGAAGCAGCTTTGCTGAGCACTACGACACGTTCCAAAAGCTTGATAACTTAGAAAACATCATAATAGTAGTGTGGAGTGCTTGAAAATTTTTCTTATTTGAAGATAAAACATAAAGCTGTTCTGAAATTTATTTTAAATGGTTTATGGGAGTTTCTTCCTGCCAATTGAACTGCATGACAGGTTTCTTTTCAAAGGTAACTGTCATAGATTATTTTTCCTTACAAATAACAATTCTGAAGTAACAGAAATTTCTACACAGCACCAGACATTGATAATGATAACAAAATAGTTACCAGACTTCAGAGTGCCTATGTTTGAAAGAGTGGAATGAGAAGTGTGTTGAGACTGCTTAGTTTGTATACCCGTAACCCCTCATCATCACCATTTGGAATAATTTGCCTACAGCCACATACTCATTTACAAGGAACTGATGACAATAATGTCTCTTTTGACAGTTCCAAGGCTATATTTCAGGCTGGCTCTGTAGTGCAAGCAGCATCCCTGGGACAAAAAATGTGATGTAGGGCTACATTACTTTCATCTGTGTCCTTCCTAAATGTTATAGAAAAGTGGTAGTGTGTTACAGTTGCATCCCCTAATTACTTATAAATAGAAGCAGTTGTGAAGTTAAGCTATAAACTAATTTCTATGACAACCAAAAATAGGGTCAAAACATGGCTTTTCTAGTACGGCCTACATCTGTGGTACAGAAGTTTTCACCACATATTGGAAAGAAGCATTTTTGCCTTTTTCCTCTGAAATCCTACAGATCAGGGTTTCTCTTGTTAGTGTCAGAGCTTTTGAGACAAGAGGCATCTTTCAACACCACCAGGTCAGGTATGATGGAAAAAGACAACAGCTGCAGAAAGAAAAAACTACCAGATAATTCCTGTGCTTTTTAACTGAAAGCTGTAGCAGCAGGCCAGCCAGCCTGAACATAAATTCTGTTACAGAGAAAGCATCTCACAGACACAGAGGGATGAGTATATGGGTAGTAGTTGCTGCTATTCTCAGGTTTCCGGGAATTTCATCTACCACCTGCCACTGTCCAGAGATCCAATAGGACTTGCAGTGACAGAAAGTGAACAGAATAAATTTGTATTGATACAGAAAATATTGAGGGAGTGAAGAAACAGACCAACTGGACTCTTCTACCCATCAGCAACTTTCCTGAATGATTTCACCCCGAGGTGCAATGTTTCCATTGAACCTGGATTTGGTTCAATTGAGGAAAAAGTGTGTCTGCAAATAAGTTATCGGCTCTACCAGTTCTTTCTCTTGCTATCTCACTGCTAAAATTTTGCTTTTCCTTCATATTGCTCGTTAGTTGTAGATAACTATAAATTAAGTGCCAACAGGATTGCTTGTCCCCTTCCCATAAATCCAGGGAAAATTACCTCTTTAAGTCCACTGGACTCCCTCTCTGCCTGTTACCAGGCTCCTGCTGCTCTCATGGAATTGTTGTCACTGTCTTCTAGCTGCAAATTTAAAGAAACTGGAGTGACTGTGGAAACAGGGTGGGGACAGTTTTAGAATTAAGCTTATGCATATGCAGGGAAAGAACCAGCAAAGGGAGCCTGGAAAGATGATGGAATCTGTGTTTGCCGAGACATTCTGAACTTGACAAAGTCTTCAGCTGCCTGCTTTAACTGAGCAGAGGGTTTTATTTGCTGACCTCCTGAGATTCCTCTCGACCTGAATTATCCTGCAAGTCTAAAAGCAGAGAGACAAGATGGAAGAGGAATATAATCAAATGAGGAAGGTAACCACAGAACTGATCAAAAATTCTAATTCCCCCCACCCAAGTTATTTTTGTTTGGAATGAGATGCGGGATTAACCCAAACTTTTTGGATGGCATAGGAACAAATCACTGCAGTTGTGCACAGTTCTCCTGTGGATGACATTTCATCTGTATTAACAGAGGCCTAGCTCTGTTTTCTCTTTCTGAATGCATGGTCCACAGTGAAGCTGTAGGGGGTTGCTCCCATCATCTATTAATGATTAAAGACACCTGGGAAAAAAGCTGGAGAACAGGTGGAAAAAGAAACAGGGAAAGGTTAAGTTACAGAGTAATTCCGACATGTTTCTTTCCTATGTTACTCAGTACCTAGGCAATATACTATGTAAGGTGGGCCTGAATCTCTGATTAACATAGGCATCTCCTGCTAAAGGCCATGTTTCCAGTCTTTCCATGTGGAACTGCACCACTTTGTACAAACTATTTAAATATACATGAATAGCATGTAAAAAGTGCACGTGACTCCCTAATTTGGTGGTTTACACATGTAACTGGGAGCACACCCAGCTGAGTTCCTGCCCGGGTGAATTATTAGTACAAATTATTTAATTAGTACAAATTGTTTAAGCTCAGCAAAGCTGTTGAAACTGTATCAACAGCAGAATCTAACCTCTCCTGCTTCAGAGATACTGTAGTTTGTTGTCAAAATAACGTTGTGGGAGAACAAGAGGTATAAGTTCAAATGCCCCCAGGTAAAGAGGGAAAATGAGGCCTATGGCTGCCACAAGGATGTGTGCATCCTAACCACAACTCTTGGCTAAAAGACAGGTGGCCAACCCCTCGGAAAACCTTTGGGTTTTGTTCTGCTTCTTCTGCAGGTACTTGAGAGGGATTGCTTAGTTTCAAGCTGTTAACAAGCCAATCACTTTCATTTTTCTCATTAAAACTAAAAGGAAAAAAAAGGCAGGTGGTATTTGAATGTCAAATGAAGAATTGATTACCCCACCTTGTAATGGAGTGTTTCTCTTAGCGGCACTGGTTTGTCTTGCTAGTGATTTATCAGGGCAATGTAATGAGAAGACCTGATACAACAGCGTGCTTGCGTCTGGAGGATGAATGGATTTACACGGCAAAACAACCCCCCGGGTTGAAAAAGGGAGAACAGTGGCGATGGAGAAAGACTGCGGCGCATTTCAGTCAAGGAGGCGAAACCGGAACCTAGTGAAAGGAGAAAACGAAGGTAAATTCAAACAGGCTGAAATAATGCACCTGTACAAGGACCACTGCAGAGGTTTGTGAGTGGATGCTGTTCGCCGCTCACCGCACGCAACTTGCCCGACGCGCCCAGACCTCCGGTTCGCCTTCCCGACGGCTGATGGAGAATCCCGGGCCCGTGATTAGTCGCTGCCGCCGGGGCGGGGGGCGCGGCGCCGCCGGGAAGCCAATCGGGAGCCGCGGCCGCCC